>CM043117.1:66791902-67288741 GCA_023701765.1 Hylyphantes graminicola
GTATTTTCCGTTAGAACAAGTATTTTAGCACCTTTGAAGGTGGAAGTCAATTATATACATATCAGGTAGATATACTTATTGCAGAGAAGAACCGGCATACTATAAAAAAAATCTGTTCAACCTACTGAAAAAACAAGTGTTAACAGAAAAATAGTTTTTTTCTTTTAACAGTATTTTTTTGTTAAAATAAACTATTCAAAGTAAAAAAGTTTTTTTTCTGTTTTTTACACCTTCGTAGAGTGAAGTTTTAGTTACTTATAATCCTCATATATGACAGTAATAAAAAGTGTATTCAAAATTAAAGAGTGAAGTTATTAACGGTTGCGAAATGACGTCTTCGGCAGTATTCAAAGTATAATTATATTAGTACTAAATACAAATAAATTGTTTAAAAAAATAATTATAGTTAAAGAGGGTTATTTTAAAATGTATTTAGTAATTTTCTAATCATTCTTATCAAAATTGGAATTTTGTAGTTGTTTTTTGCCATGTGGTCAAAAATTAAAAAAATTGAAATTATTTAAATTCTGATGCAGTTAATTTTTTTTTCAGTATTTTCCGCATAATGTATGTATTAAGATACAATTTTTTTTTTCAGGATGGAAAAAGAATCATGCATTAGAGGGTAAAAAAACAGCTTTTAAATTAAAAGGACAAATTATTTGTATAAAATAGACAGATTGTCTCAGAACATTTTAAGGTTTTTCTCTAGCACACAATCTGACAGATTTTTAACTACTCAGTGCTGCCTCAACAATCATTCTAAAATTTATTTTATAAGACATTGTTGTTGGCTATTTTTTATTTAAAAAATAGTTCACCAAGAAACGTTAAGTTTAATATATCAATGTAGGATGGCGCCAATAAAAGTGGCCCAGCTTAGAAATAAGACAGGAAATGTTGCCAAATCAAAAACATATACAAAAACAGGTTTGCCAATCAACGAACGATTCAGCACTGTTGAATCGCCACTAAGGCATGAAATTCCGCCAAAATATATAAATCAATGTACTTGAAACAAAACTTATTCATACAATATATTTAAAAAATATTATCTTCCAATTCAGTTGTTAATAAAAGAAATTTAATAAACACTATACATTGTTTTTAAATTAGTTGTTAAATTAAAAGTATTTCTTTGTTGGGTACTAGTATAAAAGTAATATAAGTATAAAAAAACATGAGAATCAAACGCATAAATTTACTATTTTTTCTTACGCTGCTATTTACAGCAGAAATCAATTATCTACAAAATAAGCTACTGAACACTTCTTGAATAGCCCTTTGATTGGTTAATACGAATATATAAACACCTAAGCTACTTTTATTTCTCATTTAGTAAGGTATCGAAGTAATCTCACTGTCTACGCGCAGAATTAATTCAAGTTAAAATAACATTTTAACTTAACTATATTCTCAGACAGTATACAATCATCACAGTACAGTTCAATAGGGTAATATAACGGGTTTTCATTGTTTAAATTAAGTTTCAAAACGATATTTATAAAATGAGAGCTATTAGTCTTTGGTATATGAAATTTAGTTAAC
This sequence comes from Hylyphantes graminicola, assembly GCA_023701765.1. Lineage (NCBI taxonomy): Eukaryota > Metazoa > Arthropoda > Arachnida > Araneae > Linyphiidae > Hylyphantes > Hylyphantes graminicola. The sequence continues at coordinate 66,793,451 of CM043117.1, forward strand.
AAATTATGAGTTTGTTTAAATATAATTTTGAATTAAAAGGACTATTTATAAATGACTCAATAGAGAAATGTAGCGAGTTAAAAAAAAAATTGAGAAGTTGCCCGTTTTTCGTTCATTCAATTTTTCCAATAGCACCTTTGTGAAACTGCACATAATTTTGAATTTGGATAACTTTTTTTTGGCGAAAATGTTTAGTCCCCATTATGTACAGAAAAAAAATATTTTTCCAAATGTTGGTTAACACTTTCATATTATTTTTTTTTTTTGAGAAATAATGTTTTAAGTAATGTTTTTTTATTAATGACTGTGCTGGCCTTTATCGAATACAAAAGATTTTAGTCTTGCACTGAGTCACTCAACATCAACTTGCACTATTAATTACAGAGTTGAAACTGATAGTTTTGTCGAGTTGGCAAACACTTTCTTTCCCTACCCAAGGCAATTTAGTACTAATTCGATGCCCTTTAAGGCAATAGCAATCCTCCGAGTTTTCACCTGAATAATTATCCTGGTAAGCGTGGGTTCCCATACTCAAAATTTTTCACTTCTCTGCTTACTTAAGTAGAGCTAATATGTACTGGTCCCATCGCCCACGCCATTTTCTTAAACAAAATCCACTCTTCCAAATCAATTAATGCGGTTGGGAAGCTCTGTCGGTAAGGCGTACATGCCCTAAAGCCTTGGGTTCCTCGGAAAAAATGCGACCGCTATTATACGTGAATAACGTCACCCTACCGACCACCGCTTCATCAGAACGTTACGTTTTCATGAAACAGAAACCTAGCGAGCTCACTCAACTAACTCTGTTGTTGTTTTGGTTTTCGTCTTTGCATGTAAAAAATGGAAAATTTAGGTTCTTCATGATTTCTCACAAAATCAATTAGCATTTCTTCCTCGGCAAGCGTAAAACGACTCTCGCTTCCGTCATTTCTTCAAATTTTTAATTTTTGGCACGCACACCACGCAACAGACAACGGCAAAAACGTTGTCATCAGGATTTCCCCAACGCACTCAACAGCAACTCAATCTGGCGGACGTGTTGAGTTGTCCGGCAACGCTCCTGAGGAAACCACTCTAGCGTAATCTATGTCAGTAGTTTGTATGACGTCACTCACCGCACTTGTCCGACCGCTTGAATTTGTTGACGGACTCCGAGGAAACCGAGGCTTTACTTGCGGAAGATGACAGGTTTGGGTCCTGGCATCGCCAAAAAAAACTGACAACCTTTTTTCCAGCCAGTGCAATTAAAAATATCGCGAAAAAAATAATGAATCGTGAAAAAAAAATAGTTAGCATCATCACTTGACCGCAGTTCCAAATTTGAGGCATGTCACTAATAGACTTCTATAGTGAATAGTTCTCCTGCGACATTGATTCAATCGAATCCAAATCTTTTAATTCATACACGAAATTATGGACATATGAGGAATGAGCAATCCCATGAACAATAACCATTTCTGTGAACGAATCCCATTATTTATAATCATTTGATCGACGGGTAGCTCTACTGCGACGCTATTTCAACCAAACCAAACAAAATTTAATAATACATACACGACATAAGGGAATTATAAGAAATCAAATCACATGAACGATAACCATTAACTTGAATGTATCACACAAACGATAACCATTTAGAATTCGTGTAGCTCTACTGCGATGTTATTTCAACTAAATTTAAATATATTAATACATACATGTCATAATACGTTTTTGAAGAATCAACAAACCCATGAGCGATAACCATTTCCTACAACGAATCCCATGAACGATAATAATTTAGTCATCATGCAACTCTACTTCTACTCAATTCAACCAATTCAAACCCAAATCTATATAGTCTAGCTGCTACAAGTTGACGTCCAAAATATTTTGATTGTGGAAGATTCACTTTGAATTATGGTTTTAAGCCGAAGGAAAAGGGGTTGTCATCCCAAGGCGTTTGGCGAGAAGTTGGGATTGTTGGTCTAGTTCGATTTGAATAATTTATCACGCCAGAACTACACATCAGTTATCGGCAATAGAGGATTGTTGTTATCGATATACCCTACAATCGATATCCTGTTTCTTAACCTTAAAAAAATATCCGCCCATAAAAGCAATGAGTCGCTAAAGATAGTAACTCTTGCCTAAAAAAAAAAACCTTCCTTACCTTTTTTCGAAGTGGATTGTTCCACAATCAAAATATTTTGTATGTTAAGTTGTGGCAGTCAGACTATAATACATACGCGCCATAATTTATTTATGAATAATCAACGATCCCTTGAACAATAACCATTTAGTCTTCGTGCCACTCTACTGCTACTTTATTTCAACCAAACCTAAACCCAAATCTGTTAATACATAAACGTCATAATGGAATTATGAGAAATCAACAATCCCATGAACGATAACTGTTTCCCAATTCCCATTTGGATTAAACTAAGTAATCATTCTGTCTACGAAGGCGGGTTGGATGTCGAAAAGTCGCCGTGCATTAGAAGGAGAAGCTCTAAAGGGACTAGGTTAGAGAAGAAAAGTACAGAATATCGTGTTCTTTTTAACATATTTTGTGTAAAAAAAGTAGGTTTGGAACATTATCTGTCACTAAGCCCGCTTCAACACAACATTTTGTGTTCATCAGGCAAGCAAAGTATAAATTCTTTATTACACATTTACACTCTAAGTCAGGCTCGTTCCATTTCTTTTCTTTTGAAAATTTAATAGTTATTTTTTTATCGTTTGCTAAATTATTTTAAATTTTAAGGAATAAATATGCAATATTCATTTCTTTTAAATAAAACCAAGACATTTCAATCATATCACCATACAAACCAAGAATCTGTTAGTGAAATATATTTGACGTCATTGCAAGCAGATTGATGTCACAACAATAAATTTCTTCAATTTATTATTTAAAAGAAATAAATTTTCAAGAGCGATTGTTGTAAAGAGCAATGGGGATCTAAATAGAAAATAGAAAAAAATAGTTCTAAATGTAAAAAGGCCGCATAATAATGTACTGTGATATTTGTAAAGAAAAATTTGCAATTTTAACGGAAAGCTTGTTCCTAACACCCAAATTGTTTGAAAAAATTCAATATTATAATAACTAATGTATAGCTAACGTCGCACTAGAAGGAAATTTAACGACTACTAATCATGAAAGGAAAACATAATGAAAAGTTTTGTTTTAGTAAAGGTTTTGGGAAATTTAAGTACAGTCCGACTTAAAACAGAAAAAAAATACTGTACAAATTTTTGGTCAATACTAGAAAAAACCAGGATAATTCAAAAAGTAATTCAAAAAACCAGTCTCTTGCCAAGTACTATGGTGCTATAATTTTTTTTTTACTTTTTATTATTATTTGTACTTTGTTATAAACTTTTATTTAAATAAAATTTTCTGGCTGCTTGAACAGAAAATCTTCCCCCTAATAGCAGTAATAGCATTTTTTTGGGTATTTATTCATCTTTTTTTTAATTGCTTGATATTTGTAAAGTATTTATTATTTATTAGCGGCTCAGTGGCTGAGGGGTAAAACGTGTTCGCCTCGTAAGCCCAAGATCGCGAGATCGAGTTCCGGTGGTTTTTCTGTATGGGAAAATCTTGGGCATGCATGTCATATGATTATGTGGCATGTAAACGATCCCTGGAGGGCTCATTTGGTTTGGGTTCTCTCAGAAAAATTAAATCTCTGCATACTTTAACATCCACAGAGATCTTAGATTCAATGAAATCTGCGCGTCAAAATTGGTAGCGGCAGTCGCCTAGATGGTGACACAAAAAATGGCTCTCATTTCTAAGGAATATGCCGAGTCTGCAAAAGCGTGACCAAACCCCATTAGAGAAAATAAGTATTATTCATTAATCCAGTTCAGGGCGGGAATCGACTTTTATCTGCGAAAGTGATTAAAAATAACTAAAACTAATCCACAACTACTCTTTTCAAAATAACTTCTTTTCTCTCTTCATCAGACTGCTCTTACCTTGAAGTTGCGTCAGTCGGAAATGAAGTCCTCCCCTATCCGGCATCAAGACGTCTGGTCTGAGAGTCTGACAGAAAAGTCCGGACTGGATTTTTTTTCTTTTTTGTATAATTCGAACTTGTATTCAATTCAATATTTTTGTTCTGTACTCGCCGCCAACCAAATAAGAAACGGTAGGGATAGCGGTTTTTCAGAAAAAACCGGTGTTTCAGTTTCACCAAACCTTAAAAACCGATTTTATAAAACCGGTTTTTCAATGGAAAAAAACGGTTTTCCGAGTTTTTTTTTTAGTTTTTTGTTAATTAATTGAAAAAATCTATTAATTTTAATACTTTACTTTTGAATAAAAAGAAAAAAACAATTTACGCAGTACAGTTTTTGTTGGAGACTCCAGAACAGTTTCCAACAGTTTTGTTGGAGACTATGTTCTAGATTTCTTACTAATTGTTACTTTCTTATTATTTAAAATTATAATGTTCCTATTCTTATTCCGGTTTTTCCAATGGTTTTAAGCATTTTTATTTATGTTTTGCATTATTTTATCTCTATTTTGTTTTCCTCTTTTTAAATATATAATTAGCTATCTATACCGTTCACAAAGTGCAAAACTAAAATATTTCCGGTTTCCGGTGTAGACCAGCCTCATGAAAAAAAAAACGGTTTTTCGATCAAAACCGAGGGCCTAAACCTGTTTCGGTTTTCCATCCCTAAAGTGTTTCAAATAAGGGTGGCGGGATTTATAGTATTTATGAAGTTATTGTTATTAATGGCTGTTAGTGTGATTAAGGAACAGTTTGCGCAAGATGTTTTCTATTGAACAAAATGTTTTTATTTTAAGGTCGTGATTGAAATAAAATATTGATTTAAGATTAAAATATATCCTTACTGTATCGATATAAAAAGTCTGACAGAATTCTCCTGGCTGTTTTTTTCCCCTTCTTTTTGTATAATTCGATTTTGTGTCCAGTTCAATATTATTTTAATAGTACTTCTGTATTAGTTATTGTAATTAATGGCTGCTGTATGATTACGGAACTGTTTACGCAATACAATGTCTTTTGCACAAAATGTTTCTGAGTATTATTGTTTAAAGGTAGTGATTGAAACAAAATAATGACTTAACCCATTAATGCCAGGGGTCCCTTTTTAGGGACACTTTTAAAAAAATTTCGCAATTTTTAATGAATCAACTTTTCAATTAAAAAATTGCTCCGTTGTATTCAATAGTGTACATTTCAACTGACCCAAGGGCATTGATGCTGTTTAAGGCAACTTTTCCGGTAAAACTCTTAACATTTTAGTCTCATAACCTTAAATTAGCGCCACCTAAAAGGGTCTTAATGGGTTAAGAAAAAAATACATGCTTTCGGTATCGATATAAAATGTGTGATAAAGTTTCGAGTAAAAGTTTTTAAAATTTTGAATTTGCAGCCAAATCCTAATTGATTTTATTGTTCTGAACTTTCCCAAGCTGAAGAAATCTATCTTCTTACTGGTGTTGACACTTAGTGTTGGTAATCATTAAAATTATAAACGTATGTCTAATTTATTTTTGAGCAAATATTTAAAAAAAACTATCTAAAATTTTAAAATATTTATTGGGCTTTCAATTTGCAATGCATACATTTGCAGAATCGCCACCTCGGTGGCTGAATGGTTAGTGTACTAGCCTTTGGAGCTGATGGGGTCGGGTTCGAATCCCGGTCAGGCATGGATGTTTGTGACAGTCAATAAATGTTGTTATTTGTCTATGTGTTATTCATTTCTTTGTGACTGTAAAATTTCTTTCTGTGTCTGTCCCACTTGACGAAAGCTTATAAACGGTTCTCTGAACAAGCACACAAGCTGGAATATATATGTATCATACCATACCATACCATACCATTTGCAGAATTAGGTTAGTTGTTTTAAATAGTAATCCTCCGTACAAAATCGTAATTTCTCAATATTTTATCTACACTTTTTCCCACTGCATTAATTTAACTAAAAGTTGCTGTGGTCATAGGAGTCTTAAAAATGTACAAAGAAGGTACTACAAAGCATAGTTTGATCTTTCATGTAATTTTTTAACTACTCAACATATAAGTATAATTTTTTTATATACAATTCTGTAAGATTCATTTATTATAAAACAAATTTTAAAATTTATGACACTTTAGCCAAAACTAAAATAAATAATAACAAACATAAAACTATTTGAACACATTGGGATTAGGCTTGCGCGGCAAATTTTGAGGTCAAAATTGAAGACAATGCCAAGAAAATGACTTTATATTGTACAAATATGTACAAACAAAGACTTATACCTAAATTCTCGGCTCAATTTTAGTTAGAAATTATTTTTTAAAAAATTACCAATCAAAATTTTTAAATTTTTATTATTTTTTTTAGAAAAAAGTTGTTAAAATAATTTTTAATTAAAATTGAGCTGAGAATTTAGGTGTAAGTCTTTGTACATATTTGTACAATATAAAGTCATTTTCTTGGTCCTGTCTTCAATTTTGACTTCAAAATTTGGCGTGCAAGCCTAATCTCAATGTGTTCAAATAGTTTTATGTTTGTTATTATTTATTTTAGTTTTGGCTAAAGTGTCATAAATTTTAAAAAAATTTTTATAATCAATGAATCTTATAGAATTGCATATAAAGAAATTATACTTATATATTGAGTAGTGCAAAAATTACATGAACGATCAAACTATGCTTTGTAGTACCTTCTTTGCACATTTTTAAGACTCCTATGACCCCTAGTCAACAACTTGTAGGCAAAAACCATGTTTTTCATGAATAGATATTTTATATACAGATTTTCATGAATAGATCCACTCAAGCAGATTTACCACATGTTTCCAAGACAGCTGTGACATTTACTATGGTCTAAAATCTATGTATATTGCATGGTAAAAGTCATGAGTTTTGCTATAAATATGGATGATTAAAAGCTTTCTTTCTACAAAAAAATCTTTTAGGCATGTACATTCCTTTAGTTTTTATTTATTATGAAATTTTATTATTTCTTAATTTTAAATTCAAATTTTATTAGAGAGGTTTATAAAAAATAGTTTTCTCGTAAAAATGGAAGTTTTCCCTTTCTTCACACTAGCTATCACAAAACCTTGTTAGAACATTCTATAGAAAATTATGAGGTTTCCTGGAACTAAATACGAAAAACAACAAATACTTTTTAAATACATTTTTTGAACACGAAACATTTCTTAACCCTTTATCTTAAAAGAAATATAAAAGTTGTGATGTAATCACATGCAATTCAATCTTTCACTTTCAAAGATCCTTTAAAAAATGTCTATTATTTACCATGGCTTCTCTAAGAATCCGTAGAAAATACACAATTTTAATCGAAGAAATTGTTGCGTGTAATTAACTCATAATTACCACATTTTCTACTGGTATGTTGTTTTTAGTTTATAATATCTTGCAACTGTTTTGAATAAATTAGTTAATCCGGTAAAAAATGATTTCCAACATTTTAATTTGTAAAAAAAATATTTATCAATCGATTAAAAACAAGAACAATGTTAATCGTACTGAACTTTCTTCCAGGTGACCAATTAAATTTCAAATCCCTCTATTGACAGGTATTGAGATTACAAAAATAATGCATCATGTTTGAATCAATTTTTTCAGCAACTGTATAATTCACAATTTTATCAAAATTGAGATTTTGATGTTAATCATTTCATTATGTGCAAACACACTTTCAGTGAAGAAATTCTGCTAATCCAGCGATTTGCAGTACCATGGAGAGCAACCAAATATAGTTATGTTAGGGAGAATTCCGTTACTGATGTAAAAACAGTTTATTTCATTTTCTCGAAAACTAAGCGTTTCACGTTTTTTTAAAGTAACTAAAAATATTCCAAAATGCAGCTTGTATTTTTGTGTAGGTATTTGAAATTTTATAATTTAATTTAATTTTTCGTAGCACTTTTCTTCTTAAAGTGGTGGCAACACTGGTCTAATTACCCCCCCTCTGGCGTCTCCAGGCGCGCCCTTCAGGGACATGTCTAAATTGTGGAGGTGGCGACAGATGGCAACATCTGTCATATGTGTTTGTGTGTGTCTTGTGTTGTCCTACTTGACGATGGTTTATAAGCGGGTCCTTGCGACCAAGCACACAAGCCTGAAAATATATGTCAACCAATCCAATCCAGGCGCGTTCCGTCGTTAGCATTGGAGGTCACGTGATCTACCAATCTAGAACTTTATATGATATCTATGTGTATGACAGTATATGAACATTACTACTGCTTTAGAAATAGCATATGAGTGGAGTTATCCAAGGTATTGTCCAATGAAAGAAGCTTTGTTTCAGTTAGTAGTACCGATTTACCCCGCTTCACTGTAATAGCGTTCGGTGTCATAAGAACCCGTTCAATCAAGTTCAGCTGCCATGCCACAAACAGGTGAAGTAATTTCCTTTAAATAGCATGCTAATTTTGGGTACATCCATAATTATACTCTATTAAATTTAGACTTGGTTCTTATTTTAAGGAACTGAACATTCCTTTTCAAGGGATTTGTGCTGGTAGCTGAAATTGAAACCACAATCACTTATTTTTTTAAAAATTAAATTACCGATCACACTAAGAACATTTTACAAAATACATTATCATAACTGAATTGACGACATTGATTGCTAACAGTAGAGCCAAATAATGAGTTACCATTCATTTGGAAAATAGAGTGTTGCGACAAGGGGAGAGAAAATCCCGTGCAAAAAAATATTGCACAAAATATAACAAAACTTACGATTTTTAGAATTAAAATTTATGATGATTTTAATCTTAAAAACACAGCAGTGACTGTAAATTTTCTCTAACGGAATTTCTCTCAAACTAAAATTTTAAAAATTTGGGGTTTAGGACCAAAATATCCATTAGAGTTGACCCTCACCCACAGCAAACACAAAACTTTTTTTTTCAAAATTCTTGAAGTGTTTGAAAATTATTTATTATAAAAATTTCAAGTGTTGGAATTTATTTTCCTGGAATATCAGGTGAATACATACATTTCATATTCAAAAAGAGACCCTTCTATTCCACTTATAATACTTTCATACCTCACAAGATCCCTGAAAATATTTCCAGAAACCGAGCCACGTGTTGACCAATATTTTTGTTTGTAAACACAAAAACAAACACTGCGCATTCCGATTCTGGGTAACCAAAGAAATAATGGACACAATGGCTGTGCCATTCATGTTTATCCTCATCTTCTGTAAAAAGGTGTTATAGGAAGCCCCGTGCCAATCTGACGAAATGCCCCTTCAATATTTCTGGGGCAACGAACTTGGTTCTGTAAGGAAGCCCTTGAACAGCCTTCGTATTTCGTGAAAAGGTACACCTAAAAGGGTTTTTTTCTGAAGAAATGCTATGGGGCTAAGGTACTTGCTCTTTTCAAAGAAAGAACCAATAGCTCTGGGATAGAAAACTTGAGGATGGGACAGGGTTATGGCATGGCAGACATATATATTCCAGCTTGTGTGCACTCTTAAAACAAACACTCCTAATTTAACTCAGTCTGAGTTTATTTCACTCCTCCAGACTGGAAAATGCACTTCTCCTTTTGGAGTGGATCCTTTGTGTGTTAAACCTCCGACAGGATCACTCCAAACGAGTGATTTTAACTCAGTCTGAGTAAATATGCATGCTTTTACGGTGTCGAAAATGCACTTCTCCAACTGGAGTGGATTTCACTCTTTTGTTTTAAGAGTGTGCTTGTTCAGAGAACCGCTTATAAGCTTTCTTCAAGTGGGACAGACACATAAAGAGTTATTACAAGCACAAGAGATACACAAAGAAAGGACAAAACAAACACATAGACAAATAACAACATTTATTGAAGGTCACAAACATCCATGCCTGACAGTGATACGAACCCGAACCCAGCAGCTCCAAAGGCTAGCATCCTAACTATGGGACAGGGTTGGAATGTTACACTCTGTGTTTTAGTCGATGAATTTTTGCATATTTTGAGTTTAGTCAGCTTACCATACCCTAACGTTACACCGAAAAATCACGGTGAAATAAACTTTGAAACTACACTCTTAAAACAAAAGAGTGAAATCCACTCCAGTTGGAGAAGTGCATTTTCGACACTGGAAAGGATTGAATATTACCTCAGGCTGAGTTAAAGTCACTCGTTTGGAGTGATAATGTCGGAGGCTTAACACACAAAAAATCCACTCCTTCCGGGTAAGTGCATTTTCCACTCTGGAGGCGTGAAACTAACTCAGACTGAGTTCAAATCCACTCTTTTGTTTTAAGAGTGTACTGTGTGATTTCAAAGGATTGCTTTCAACTTGAGGTCGAAAACTTATTTACTTAGTTAATGGGGAAGAAAGCTACGCACAGTTCATATGGTTTTGTTAATGAATCCTTACATGTTTTGAGTTTCGTTGGCTTACTCAAGATTTTGTGAAACGTTACATCAAAATTGAGGTCGAAAACTTTTTTACTTAGTTACCGAGGAAGAAAGTTACACCTAGTTCATAGGGTTGGTGGTTGGTTGGTATACATTTATTTTCAGGCTTGTGCGCTTGGTCAGAGAACCGCTTATAAGCCTTCGTTAGTTCATGGGGTTTTCTTAATGAATCCTCACATGTTTTGAGTTTAGTTGTTTTAAGGCTTACTCTAGATTTTGTGCGACATTACATCATAAAATTGTGGTAACATTAAACGGCTCTTTTTTAAAATATGATTTTGGAAGATCACTCTAGCGTAATTTCCATTGGTAAAGAACGTATAGTAAACCAATAAAATCATTCTTATATCCTCAAAACAGGGTTTTGTTGACATTAGAAACTCCATTTATTGAAGAGCCAAGAAAATCATGATAATTTGCAATAATTTCCCCCAAAAAAATATTTTTTATACAATTAGATATTGCGTATCATTATATTTAAAATAATGGAACATACTTTGTCATTTTAAATTATATTTTTTAATCGTGTATGTGATAAATACGTAGACCTTTAATGTCGTAGATTGAGCGATGATTCGATAGTAAAAGTAACTATAATTATTATTATTTAATATGTAATTTAACTCATAATTTTATATTATATTAATTAATTCATAAATTGAATTTATATTATTTTCTATTAAAGAAAGGATTAAGGGAAATTATATTCGAAAAAATACCAGTAACGTATAACGACTTCTTAAATAGAACTTAAAGTACCAGATTCTTCGTTTTCAAAGAAGTGTTTACAAGAAGAGGTTCAGCTAGAAAGTTGAAAAGGCAGAATGGTCGGCCAAATGACCTTATTTCTGAGAAGGATGACTGGCAAATGACGTTTTTTTCACGGAATCTGCAGAATGACTTACTTAAAGAGAAATGAGCTTTTAATAGATTTTTTTTGCACACTTTAAAGATGCGATAAGTGTTTATTTTCACCTTCTCCGTCTCATATGAGAAACATGAGCGAACACGGATAATGTGGCTTAAATATTGGATTATAAAATGGTATAAATAATATTATATACATGGTGCCTTGAATTTTATTCCGAAAAACGGAATATATTGAACTCTAAAATTTTGCTGTTTTTAATAATAATATTTTTATACATTTTATGTTAATGTAGAATTAATGTGAAGTAGAATTATTTAATGTTTAGTAAATAGAATTCTTCTAAAAGATCATGTAAATAGAATTCCTGTAAAAAATTATGTAAATAGAATTCTTGTTAAAAATTATGTAAATAGAATTCTTGTAAAAAAATCATGTAAATACAATTCTTGTAAAAAATCACGTAAATAAAATTCTGGAAAAAATCGCGTAAATAGAATTCTTAAAAAAATCGTGTAAATAGAATTCTTGAAAAACACCAAGTAAATGGAATTATCTGGAAGAATTCCCCATACTTAAGTTCAAGTAGCCAACTTTGATAAACTATTGATGCACTTATTGAATAAAAAATTATAAGAACGATAAATAAGTAATTGTTTGTGAATGAAGGTTATGAAACATCGTAGTTCAAACTTAAAACAACGATGCTGTCAAAAAGTATTCTGCATTTACATCGAGTCTTCAAAACAAAGTTTAGAAACTAATGCAAATTTCAATATAGTTAAAGAATGTGATTAATACTATTATAACCCTCTAACATTCTTCCTTCAATTAACATTATGACAAATGACAGTGATTGCGCCCTCTAGAAGGGAGAGTGTTTTGGTTTTGGATTATCGTCGCACTAGAGCTACACGAGGGCTATTGGCGACGGGCGTCGTATTTTAGAACCACAGTCAGGTGACGAGCCAACACCTGAATAGGCACCCAACGCAACCGTTAAGGGCGACATCGTACGCAGCGTTATGAAGGGAGAGTGTAGGCTTTATAGCCCATTACCCAGCACGCCATAAGAGACAGTCACAAGAGACACACAAAGAAGGACGACACAAACACATATACAAGTAACAAAATTTATTGACGGTCACAAACACCCATGCCTGACCGGGATTCGAACCCGACCCCAGCAGCTCCAAAGGCCAGTGTACTAACGATTGAGTAACCGAGGCGGCTTCAACTAACATTAATTTAACTCTCAATTTTGCTGCCGAAATACTTCTATTATTGGACAAATGAAGACCTTAGTGAAAGGACGTGCTAAGTGACATTTTTGAAACTATTGAGATTTTTATGTCCCAGGGAATATATTATTCCACCCTTTAAAGACAGCAGGTTTACGATTTTCCTAAAATTAAAATTTAATATATTTTTTTACGGTTTCTAAGTACCGTTTTCAACAGATCTGAGTGCAAACTAAATACTTTAAAGCTCATTTGTTCTTTTTCACTTTTTTGTCTTTTACTTTTTTTGTCTATTCACTTTTTTTCACTACTTTCTTCCGTTCAAATCGTCTGTGGGGTTTCGTGAACGCGCATGCGCATGATCATTCGTCAGGAAAAAAACAAGTAGGTTTTTAATTTTAGAATTTTTTTAATTTATTTTATTTCAAAAATTCAATAATTATTACTTATCACTTAACAAAAAATTGATTTAAATTTCAGAGAATAAATAAGTAATATTCCTGGCTTTTAAATAGAATGAAAACATTTCATATCAACATACAAAACATACAAACAATGAGAAATGAAATATATTGACGTCATCTCAAACTGATCCCCGATGTCGCAAAAATATATTTATTTTAATTTATTGTCCAAAAGAGTTAAAGTTTTTCGAGCGATTGTTGCGAATGGCAATGGTAATTTAATTCTAATAAAAATGGCTTCCTATGCTTTTTAAATGACCATTAAATTTTGCAGTTTTTTAAATAGTTGAAGTACTTCAAATTCGAGTTATTTTCTGAAATTTTGAATGCCTTCTAATTTAGATGTGCTGAATTTTTTTAAATATCTCACTTGTCCGTAGCATGTGTAGTTTGTGCTATGAAAGTGGGTGACGGACAGACGGAAAGACAGACAGGCTGAACGAATATAATAATTCCACTTTTCACGTTATAAACGTAGTGTGGAAGCTGAAAGGTGTCAATTTATGAAAGTACTCCGGCTGCAAAATATCCAGTAAAATTCCCGATAATTAAAAGAAGAATTTTTAAAATAGCTTCTACCAAAAATTAAATTTCTTTAATTTCACTCACCCATCTGTGTTTCTTATCTTGTGTATCTGGAGGTTAAAATTATCTTCAAGCCTTGCACTTCACACCATATATTAAAAATTGTTACAAATTTGTCTACTCTACGCGCCAACGTAACTTGGGTAAAAACAATGGGTGAAAAGGCTGAGAGAAAAGCGCAATTGGTCCGTTTGTTGGAAACTCTTGTAAGGTAATATTTACATACAAAATGATCTGAATACAATTCAACGAAAATACACTTCTCATTTTGATAAAATTGTCTAATTTTCCCAAATAATATTCAAATTTGTTAGACCTTAAATGAAATTAATGTTTTAAACATGTTTTCTGGATATATTCAAAAATAATTTATGAAACACTTTACATGCGTGGAAAGATCTTCTCCATAGCATATTTATATTTACCCAACTTAGGTTAGCAAGGAGTGTAATGTCGTTAACGGGTATCGAATTTAGTACAATAACTATAAACTTAAAACTTAAACCCTTGACAATCTCTGAATTTTGAATATCACTTTTAATTGCAGTCAATGAACAACCATATTAGAATATAAATAGAAATAGTGTATTTTTAGAAATATACTACGTTTTTAGAATTGCTATTCAAAGAAAACTACACAGCAATATACTTTTCAAATTCAAATCCAAGTTCCTTAACCTTAATTTATTTTTCAATATATCTATACTTTTAACACAAAAAAATAATTAACAAAAACAATAAATTTATTTGCTTACCTTCAAACTTTAAAAAATCGTTTAAAAACACATCAAATTTCGATCTTGACCCGACACATACAGAGATTAATCCAAACAAATTAGTCAAATCTCTAACATTTTGGAGGTGAGAAAAAAATCCCTCCAATTATCAATAATTTTGCAAACAATAAGCTTTTTTTTACCCTAGTAATCCCTTTTTAATTGTATTTGTAGATTATTGATATAATGCTTATTCTTCGAATAGGTCATTTACCCTTCGAAAATCTCTGTTTTGAAATGGGGTGACCTTACACGGTCCCTAACCGCGAAAGATTGCAACCCTTTTTGTCACTGGTTTATAAGACAATCCTACCAATTATATCCGATTGAGGCAATCTTTTTGGCGTGTTTGGCTTTCAAAAAGTTCGTTGTTTGTTGTTTTAACTATGCCTTTTTCTCAAATTTGGCGCACTACTTGCATTCACTATACCCTCAGTATCCGTAGTCTCTTTGGGTGAAATACTTCAGTGAGGGTAACTCTGGTCCAAAATCATAGTTCCTTATACAAAAGACGAAAAATTAAACTACAAAAACGATTTAAACACTTAAAATTCATTATGCATTCTAAGTATTGTACTTTTAGGACTAATTTACAAGTATTTTTTGTTAAATTTTATAAATTAAAAAAAAAGTGTGTTAGTTTAAAAAATTGGGACACGTTTAGGATCCGGGCGGGTAACTTTGGTCCAAGCAGGGCATACATACACTCTTAAAACATACGAGCGATTTTAACTCTGAGTTAATTTTCACTCCTTTCGGTGTTGAAAATGCACTCGAGTGGATTTCATTCTTTTGTTTTGTTAAACCGCCAACAATCTTAACAACAAACGAGAGATTTTAAGGCTAATAGGAGCGATTTAGGGCGATTGCGAGTGATTTAGGAGTTAATTTTCACTCCTTTCCAATGCACTTCTCATGTAGCAGTGGATTTTACACTTTTGTTTTAAGAGTGTAAGAAACATACTTTTTAACAAATTTAATGGCCGTGATACCAAAATAAATAGTAATTTTAAAATGTTTAAACATGAATGTAACACAGTTATAAGATACGTAATTATTAAAAATGGTATATAACTTAACATTTACACTGCCGCACGTGGTAGAATGACATACACCATGAATACGAGTTTGATTGCCGCTTACAAGAAAAGTAATGTTCTATTCAATTTTAATGAAAGAAAATAACTGAAATTTGGAAGCAATATCTTTATAAAAAGCAAACTATTTTAATATAAAAATGATATAGTCGCATTTAGGAATTTGAAAATGTTTATCTTTCGACATTGGCGATTTTAAGTGATGTACAGCTGTGGACATAAAAAAAGTACTTGGTGTTGTGGTCTGTGGTGTTGTCTGATTTGGGAACTCAGTTCACATCAGAGGTTTTTACTTTGATTAACCAGTCTCTCGGAATTAAATTGGTTCATAGTACTCCTAAACACCCTGAGACTAATGGCCAGAGTGAGCGGGTAAACACGTCGATAAAGTCGTCGGTTATCATTTTGTGTGAGAGAGGGGTGTCGTTTGATAACGCGTTGCTGGTTCACCAAAATTTGTACAACGGTTCTGTCCACTCCGCGACGGGATTTCCCCCGAACCTCCTGCATTTTGGAAGAAACCTTTCCCTTTTTTTTGACACCTACAATCCCAATGTTCAGTCTATACAGCTAGATCGGGCTCACTATATAAAGGATCTTCTGGGCCAATTAAAGGAAACTTATGAGGCGGCTTATGAGACTCTTGAGAGAAAACAGGTAGAGCAGAATGGTAGACAGGAAAGGGAGTCACGTCTTAGAGTTTTTGAAACGGGAGATATTGTATATTTAAAATCTCGGGACACGTTTAAGCCCCGGTTTTCTGGACCTTATACCATAATTTCGAGAGATAGTGAGGTAAACTATACTATAGAGCTACTGGATAACCCGGGTACTGGGTTAAAAGTTCACATAAACAGATTGCGTTTGGCACCACGTAGATCTCCAGGTCTGGTTGATACTGAGGTTGAGAGGGAAAAACCTAGACATACCTATAACTTTCGACCCCGAAGACATTAAGTGTGGTATTTTACGAAAGTTTTTTTTTGTATTTTGGGTGGTGTAGTATTTTGCTGATTGTTCATTGTCGAGTACCTTGTGCATGTATAATGTTTTTATATTAGTATGCTATTTGTGTAATTTTTTTTAAACTTATGAACTTTGATGATTTTTTTGTATTTTGTCGAAGGGGAGGATGTGACGTTGCCGTCCTCATGTGTTGTCCTTCCGTGGGCTGTTTTATCATGTAGCTCTAGTTTTGAAGAAAAATGCCAAGCTGATTTTAGTTTTTCGGAAGTGGCGGCACGTGGGGAACGGCGGTTGGAACCGGCTGCTGGGTGTTTGTCTTGGTAGTCAACGCGTGTTCTCCCTGACGGTTTTTTTGGTGGCTCGCAAGCGAGCAGATATTATTGAATTTCTTCTGATATAATTGTTGATAGATTTCAGACAGAATATGCGTGATGAATTTGTGATTCTAAATAAAACAATGTTTAAATTTGAAGCTGTTCTTTGAGTTGCATCTGGGATTTTCTTGGTCTACGCCATTTACCTTGGTCTACGCAAAGATCACCACTTTTGTAATCTCCAAGCAGTACGCATCCTGGCCTTCCAGGTTGTCCCTTGATGTACGGACAATCAACTACTCGGAAAGGTTTTGGAGATCCTTGCAAGCCTACCTCTCCGCCACAGTACCTCAAGTACCCACTTGAGGTTATTTTGGCCGTTAGTCATCCTATGGAATCGGACCTTTTTGACATTGTGAACAATTAACATTCTGAGTTAATTTCATGACACAAAATTTGCATAAGGGGCCAATTTCATATTAAAAATGTTACTAACTTTAAAATTTCCAATAGCAACACCCCTTTTTGAATTCATATTTCGAATCTCTGACCTATGTTAATACGAAATACCAAATTTTGTTAGTTTTTAAGCATTATTAGAGGAGTTAGAGACGTGCAAAGTTTAGGTCCCTTAATGTTAAATGAGTTGCACATAAAAAAACTATCCCGATCTATAAATAATTAAGATAATGAAACGAATTTTTTACTGAAAAGAAATTATAATGAGCCAAACAAAATGCATTCAATATTGGGGTATTTAAAACAATTTTTATATTTTTAAATAATTATTATATTAATTTTTAAAAAAAATATGAATGGAGACCCCTTAATATTTTTAAAGAAATAAATTTAAGACGAGAAGCTTAAGCAAAATCCCAATTTTTTATTTTTTTTATCCATAATTTGCTGTGTAAATCACAAAATACTTTTTAATTACCCTTTAGGGGACTGTGTATAAGATTGCATGTGTAATTGATAAATAAAGACGGCCTTGCATGTATGCTTGTTTGTCATTTTAGAGATGGTCCCCAAAGTTTCCACAAGTGATTCGATTGAATAACTCGTCAAATATTCATCCAAATGTAACAAAAACTTAGATTTAAGGGTTTTCAAGAGTGCTTAACATTTCTAAGTTATTGAAATTGGGTGTTGCTATTGGAAATTTCAAAGATCGTAATATTTTTAATATGAAGACGGCCCCTTATGCAAATTTTGTATCGTGCAATTAACTCAGAATGTTAATTGTACACAATCTCAAAAAGATCCGATTCTATAGGGTGACTAACTGATGAAATAACCTCAAGTGGGTACTTTTTTATTTCCACAGCTGTACGTATATACAATTCATCTTTATCTTTTTAATGCTTAAAATCGTTTAATTTTTCTAAAAAATCATCTCAAAAATTAGTAATCATACGTCTAATACTTCTTAAAAAATATTTAAATAGAATACACTATTACATACATTTTTGAAAAGGCAAAGTTCCATGAAGAAATCCTTACATCTTGGGCCCAAAGTTACCCGCATTCATCGGCAAAATTTTTCCAGTGACCAATAATTAAAAATATCATAAAAAGTATTCTACTTAGATTTAAAACAAATGATCTAATAATCATCCCCATAAATTAAATAATAGTATAGGGTGTTTAATTTAGCTATTTTTATTACTTTTATTTGTTCAAGACAAAGGTTGGAAGAAAAAGTTTTTGTCATGAAATACAAGAATACAAACGTCATTTGTAGTATTGCCAAAATTATCATTATATTTTTACATAAAATAAAAGGCAATGTTTCCAACTTTCCAAAAATGCAAAACAATTAAGGATGGGATTATTTTATGAAGAGAAATTAGGAAACAAATCTTTTTCTGACGCGTGGGCCAAAGTTACTCTCCTTGGCCAAAGATAACCGCTTCGACGTTACCGCAGTAGCACATTGGGGTAAATATAATGACTAACTGAAAAACATATTTCATCAACATTTTATATTAGTTTTAGCCTATTGATTTAAAAAAAGAATTCGACAAAAATATAATAAAAATTAGATGTCTTGCAAATTGAAAATACATATATGTACCAATAGTAATTCATTTTAAAACTTAAAAATTCTAAAAGTTTTAAAATGTCTTTTTTTTAAAAGAATTTGATAAGAAATAAAATAACATTGACATAATTCATTTCTCCTTCATTTAGATTAGCGGAATTTAAAATAATATTATCAATATACGGTTATAAATTAAATATTTTCTTTACTGCATAACATAAAAACTAATGATGGAAAAAAGGCTATAACATAAATACATATATCGGCAGTTATGTTGAGCCCAATCCTGAGACCATGCTTATGCAAGACAAGTACGTTACCAACGGGGTGCCGTAAAAATGGAAAAGAGAACATAATTAATAATTAAAATTTACAATATGAAGTCTTGAAATATATGAATAGTTACTTATTTTTTCTATCAATACAAACTTCAATTTGCATTTTTTTTTAACTGAGTTCTTAGGTACACTAAAACGCTGTACCTCAACGTGGGATTGGTCCAAATGTCCTTTCACACAGATATCTCTTTTGCTCCCCTTTTCCTAGAATTTGATATGCATTATGTGTTTTGTTTATATTTTGCGGAATATGTCAGGCTTATGTTGCCGACTTGGCATTAAGAGATTTCAATCGGGGTATTAGTTATTTTATTGTTGCTTATATGACAATGCGAGGAAATGTGAGACGAGTAATTATTGATTTTGCATCCCATTAACCTTTTTTTTTTATCTTCCACGTTACTTTTATGAAGTAAAAAGTGGAAGCTTTTATTAAGACAATGTATCTACCTACGGAGGAGGAAGGCTGTGGGGAGCCTAGTGGTCAGTGCCTCGGTCTCGGAAGTTCTTGTGATTGAGTCACGATATAACTGAAGACACACCGAGTACACTCTTAAAACAAAAGAGTGAAATCCACTCCTGTAGGAGAAGTGCATTTTCGACACTGGAAAGGAGTAAAAATTAATTCAGACTGAGTTAAAATCACTCGTTGGTTTTAAGTGTGTATATGTGGAGTACGTGCTCGTTAAATCTGTGGGTCAAAGTCCAGTAGGTGGTCATTGCGCAATTTCCCACGGGTACAGGTCCCTGGAGACCCTGGACGCAATGAACCTCCAGTTTGACTAAAAACATTCATAGTTTTTTAAGTTTTTTACCTAAATAGAAGTTGAGCACATTTCTTAAATTAGAAAATTCGTTTTTTTTTTTTACTCACTTAATATTTTTGGTTCACTGTGTTAAATAGACATGTATGCTACAACACAGTAAATTTCAACCCTTCTAGTAAAATAGGAAAGAGAAAAGTGTACCTTAAGGTAGGCGAATACCCAAAATTGTAAAAATTTTATTATTACTTTAATCTTTCCCAAATTTGGCATAGTGATTTCAAATATAGGTGGTCATTGCGCAATTTCCCACGGGTACAGGTCCCTGGAGACTATTTCCCTCCCCTACAGAGACATGTCTAAATTGCGGAGGTGGCACTGGATGGTAGCATCTGTCACGTATGTGTGTGTTGTGTCTGTCTTACATGACGAAGATTTATAAGAGGGACTCTGACCAAGCACACAAGCCTAAAAATATATGTCTGCCAAGCAACCAACCATTTACCTACGGGGATGGGGGGAGGGTGGCCGAGTGGTTTCTATCTAACAGTCATTACGCCAACAGTCTACGCACTGTACCGGATCCGGGTTCTATTCGCGTCTTCGCCTTGGGTGTACTTTCTATCTGTGTGTCAGTAAAAATTCTGTCTGTCTTACTCTACGAAGATTTATTACCGGGTTTCTGATCAAGCACACAAGTCGGAAAATGCACGTACCAACCTACCTATGTACAGAACGATTTCATCTTCAATCTTTTCAGTGAGAAAAAATAGTAAAAAATAAGAAACATATAAGACTCAATCACGCTTTGAAATATCAAAAAAACTATCTTCAAAAATATCAAAAAGCTGTTTTATAACATTTGCAGTAAACATTTTATTCGTGTCATTCACACATTCGATCGCATTTTTTTACGTATTATAAAAGAAGCCAAAAAGGTTCAATTTCGAAATCCTATATCAATTGTTGGCTGTTTTTCCAATTTATAATAAAGTCACTGGTGCTTTTCTATATTTGTGTGAGTTGTAGTAATGAAAGTAGGAGTTTATCAGCAAAAATACGACTTTAAGAATGTATTTTATTTAGAGTACATGTTTCTGTAAAAGATAAAAATTAATGAAACTAAAAAATATTCCAGTTGTTTTTATTTGGAAATTATTAATAGTTATTAATTTTTATTTGTATTATTTTGTGAACACTTAGAAATTTGAATTTTCTGCAATTTATCCTGTTTTGCAAAGCGGTAAAAATGTCATTATATAATTTGTTTTTAAAAAACTTAAATACTCTATACAATAATGTAAAACACAAAATAAATCAACTAGAAACTTATTTGAAAATTGAAGAGCCTAGTAAAAGAACGTGCTAAGTGACAAAAAGATGAAAACAAAAGGCTACCTACACTCTTAAAACAAACGAGCGAATTTAACTCAATCTGAGTAATTTTCACTCCTCCAGTCTTGAAAATGCACTTCTCCGAAAGGAGTGGATCCTTTGTGTGTTAAACCTCCAACAGGATCACTCCAAACGAGTGATTTTAGCTCAGTCTGAGTTAATATTCACTCCTTTCCAGTGTCGAAAATGCACTTCTCCAACTGGAGTGGAATTCACTCTTTCGTTTTAAGAGTGTAAGTGACAAAAAGGTAATTTCGCACTTAATTCCGTTAAAAAAGGTACCTGCAAATGTTAAAAAAATTAAATTTAAGTTTATGAAAAAGGGGAAACTTGTTATCTTTAAAGGATGGAATATTCGCTTCATTGACAATAAAATCTTTTTTCAAAAATGTCACTTAGGACGTTATTCCACTAAGCTCTCCATTGATGTTTTAAACCAATATATTATTTCCCAACAATGTCACATGAAGAAGAATCACCATCAGATTATTATAGGAATGGAATTCAAACTTGTCGTATTGGTTATTCACATTATCATCATGACCTTCATTCGAAAATACCAAATAAATAGTTATTTTAGTACAAATAATTAAGAAGGCGCACGTCAACAATAATTATTCTTAGTAACTAAAAATAGCACAAATTTATTAGTTGAATTCTTCATTAAATCAATTTGAATAATGTTATGAACCAATTTTAATAATTCGCCTAACTCATATGAGCCAAATGAGAAAATATTTGAATGTGAAATTCCAAAGTAATTCACCGACGCGACGCTGCCTGTCTCAACGGAAATATCAATTCTGCTGGAAAACGACTTAATTTACATTCCTCCGCATTAAGCCTTCCGCACTGTAGTATCGACGCATTGTCTCTTGGCTAGTTTTATTACGGAAATATTTCACAGGAAATTTAATGGAGGCAAGACGTCTTTGTGTTACGAAAGAAAATTGAAGAGCTTAGTGGAAGAACGTGCTAAATGATGAAAGGGTGAAAAACGAGGAATGAGCTTTTAAGTTTTTCGTTCGCACTTAGATCCGTTAACGGTGCAAACCTGAATATATATGTCTACCAACCAACCAATCCGTTAATGGTACTTACAAACGGCAAAACATCTACTTAACTTAGGACTTATGAAAAAAGGGAAACTTGTTACCTCTTTAGAGGATGTTATATGACTTATGACTTTCTTGGTGGGGGGGCAAGATGCGCCTTCTTAATTATTTGTACTAAAATAACTATTTATTTGGTATTTTCGAATGAAGGTCATGATGATAATGTGAATAACCAATACGACAAGTTTGAATTCCATTCCTATAATAATCTGATGGTGATTCTTCTTCATGTGACATTGTTGGGAAATAATATATTGGTTTAAAACATCAATGGAGAGCTTAGTGGAATAACGTCCTAAGTGACATTTTTGAAAAAAGATTTTATTGTCAATGAAGCGAATATTCCATCCTTTAAAGATAACAAGTTTCCCCTTTTTCATAAACTTAAATTTAATTTTTTTAACATTTGCAGGTACCTTTTTTAACGGAATTAAGTGCGAAATTACCTTTTTGTCACTTACACTCTTAAAACGAAAGAGTGAATTCCACTCCAGTTGGAGAAGTGCATTTTCGACACTGGAAAGGAGTGAATATTAACTCAGACTGAGCTAAAATCACTCGTTTGGAGTGATCCTGTTGGAGGTTTAACACACAAAGGATCCACTCCTTTCGGAGAAGTGCATTTTCAAGACTGGAGGAGTGAAAATTACTCAGATTGAGTTAAATTCGCTCGTTTGTTTTAAGAGTGTAGGTAGCCTTTTGTTTTCATCTTTTTGTCACTTAGCACGTTCTTTTACTAGGCTCTTCAATTTTCAAATAAGTTTCTAGTTGATTTATTTTGTGTTTTACATTATTGTATAGAGTATTTAAGTTTTTTAAAAACAAATTATATAATGACATTTTTACCGCTTTGCAAAACAGGATAAATTGCAGAAAATTCAAATTTCTAAGTGTTCACAAAATAATACAAATAAAAATTAATAACTATTAATAATTTCCAAATAAAAACAACTGGAATATTTTTTAGTTTCATTAATTTTTATCTTTTACAGAAACATGTACTCTAAATAAAATACATTCTTAAAGTCGTATTTTTGCTGATAAACTCCTACTTTCATTACTACAACTCACACAAATATAGAAAAGCACCAGTGACTTTATTATAAATTGGAAAAACAGCCAACAATTGATATAGGATTTCGAAATTGAACCTTTTTGGCTTCTTTTATAATACGTAAAAAAATGCGATCGAATGTGTGAATGACACGAATAAAATGTTTACTGCAAATGTTATAAAACAGCTTTTTGATATTTTTGAAGATAGTTTTTTTGATATTTCAAAGCGTGATTGAGTCTTATATGTTTCTTATTTTTTACTATTTTTTCTCACTGAAAAGATTGAAGATGAAATCGTTCTGTACATAGGTAGGTTGGTACGTGCATTTTCCGACTTGTGTGCTTGATCAGAAACCCGGTAATAAATCTTCGTAGAGTAAGACAGACAGAATTTTTACTGACACACAGATAGAAAGTACACCCAAGGCGAAGACGCGAATAGAACCCGGATCCGGTACAGTGCGTAGACTGTTGGCGTAATGACTGTTAGATAGAAACCACTCGGCCAAATGAGAAAATATTTGAATGTAAAATTCCTAAGTAATTCACCGTCGCGACGCTGCCTGTCTCAACGGAAATATCAATTCTGCTGGAAAACGACTTAATTTACATTCCTCCGCATTAAGCCTTCCGCACTGTAGTATCGACGCATTGTCTCTTGGCTAGTTTTATTACGGAAATATTTCACAGGAAATTTAATGGAGGCAAGACGTCTTTGTGTTACGAAAGAAAATTGAAGAGCTTAGTGGAAGAACGTGCTAAATGATGAAAGGGTGAAAAACGAGGAATGAGCTTTTAAGTTTTTCGTTCGCACTTAGATCCGTTAACGGTGCAAACCTGAATATATATGTCTACCAACCAACCAATCCGTTAATGGTACTTACAAACGGCAAAACATCTACTTAACTTAGGACTTATGAAAAAAGGGAAACTTGTTACCTCTTTAGAGGATGTTATATGACTTATGACTTTCTTGGTGGGGGGGCAAGATCGCCAAGCACTGCGACTTTAAGTCTATTGTACTAAGCCCCAGAAATGACACAAGCACAAGAGACACACAAAGAAAGAGACGACACAAACACAAAGACAAATAACAACATTTATTGACAGTCACAAACATCCATGCCTGACCGGGATTCGAACCCGACCCCAGCAGCCCCAAAGGCCAAAATCCTAACGAGTGTGCCACAGTGGCGGCTAGAGGATGTAATATCATCTTCATTGGGACTAAAATCTTTTTTTTTTCAATTAATGTCACTTTACCCCTTTCCGACCGAGCTATTACGATTGTGCGGGTATAAAAGAGAATGTTCAAGCACTTCACAAATATCGATACCGAAGCATCTGACTTGTACCATTTGTTATTTGTACAAAAAATGATTTTAATTTTAAGGAGTTGCTGGCTTTGATGCTGTTTAACGCATTTTATCGATAAAACTCCAAAATTAGTCACGTAATTTTAAATCAGAGCCAAAAGGGTTACACGTTCTTCCATTAAGCTTTAAAATTGACATTAAACGGTTGGGCAGGTAGGTTGCAGGTTTTCCGTTTGTCTACTTCTAGTTACCATGAGGAGCTTTAACACATCCAACTATGCGCTTTAAACGACCAAGGACCCTTAAAAAAGGTATAATGTGCTCAACTTCAAGTTTACGAAAATGGGGAATCTTGTTATATCTACAAAAGAGGTGATAACAGGTTCACTTACACAAAATGTCAATTTTTTCAAAAATGTCACTTAGCATGTTCTTTAACTAAACTCTTCAATTCTTCTCCGAGGATTAATGAATAGTTGGTTTCACCTGGTAGCCAATTCGACCCTGTAAATCGTGTTTCTTCTTTGCGAGACACATCGAGAAGCAAAGCCAACATACAGTTCTTCGGAGGGTTATTTAACATGTAATGCAATCTTACGATAATTTAATTCGTTAACTTCAAGCTAATTGTTAATTACAGTCAAACCTCGTTAACGTTGAGATCCATTAACATGAATTTTCTCATATGATGAATTTATAAAATTTTACCTGGCCGTTGAGATTAAAACCAGTGTTAAAAGTAATTCTTAACATGGATGACATTATGTGAATCCTCGTTTTGCATGAACAATTTTTTTTTAATTTTCATTTCTAGCAGAGAGATTTTAATTTTTCAACGAAGTAATAAATATAAAAATATTCGAGATTATTATTATAAATTTGTGTTTTTCGTTATATTGTTAATGAATGAATGAATAATTCATTCATTCATTCATTCATTCATTCATTTATTTATTTATTTATTTATTTATTTATTTATTTATTTATTTATTTATTTATTTATTTATTTATTTATTTATTTATTTATTTATTTATTTATTTATTTATTTATTTATTTATTTATTTATTCATTTATTCATTTATTCATTTATTCATTTATTCATTTATTCATTTATTCATTTATTCATTTATTCATTTATTCATTTATTTATTTATTTATTTATTTATTTATTCATTCATTCATTCATTCATTCAATTATTTATTTATTTATTTATTTATTTATTTATTTATTTATTTATTTATTTATTTATTTATTTATTTATTTATTTATTTATTTATTTATTTATTTATTTATTTATTTAAATACAATTCAATTCACTTCGATTCCTTTATTTTTAAAATTCACTGGTTATAAGTCAAAACTTATCATTTCGATGTGGATGTTCCCTTAATATAGATATTAAATTTGACTGTTTAAGTTAAAAATCGATATCTAAATCTAAATAAAAAAAATCTAAATCTAATAAATCTGGAAAATCTAAATAATGAAAATTGTTGTAATAGATTAACTCCAGGGCTGCAAAAGAGCAATTAGTAACAAGATTGAAATTTTTTGTATCGAAAAATAATTAAATATCAACCATTTTAATTCACGATTGAGTCAACAAAAAATTAATCTAGACATTTCATTAGTTTTCATTCAGTTTCACTGATTGATTCATTTAGAGAAAAAAATAGTGACGAAATTATTATTATCAATGCATTCTTTTACCAATAATCATTCAATATTATAGTCTGCATTTCTCTGATTGCATAATTTTCATTAACCAATTTAATATCAAATAAATTTTTATTTGTTCAATGTTAGTAAAGTTTCAAAATATTTCTAAAAGACATTCTTAGACTTATTAAATGATTTGATATTTTGAGAAGCAGCATCCAAGAATAATACAGAATATTTCTTTGAAATTGTTTCGGCTTGGAAACATCTTGATTGGACGAAATATTTCAATTGTCTGAAAAAGGGTACTCACCTCTACAAAATTAAATTTGACTGTCTTTTTGCAGTCTGATGGCAATAGTATTTTTTTATCACAAATGTATTTTTTGTACAATGGTTATTGTGCAAAGAACAGCCAAATTGTCAGTTTAGTAAAACCTTTTAAGAAAGCGCAAAAACAAAATATTTGCAACGACTTATGTGTAAAAGTAAAATTTCTAAAAATATAATTCGATCTTAATTTTTTTCCTCAAAACGCTCAACATAGTAAATATTCTGCAGTATGACTGTAGGGGAGAGCAGGGGAATCCCGCCACCTCGGGTAATGCCGCCACCCCTTGTATCTCGCCAGCGGTGTGTGTGGGAGGGGGGCTGTGGGAGCTGACCTGTAGCAGGAAACAAAGTAATTTGTAGTATAGACGCTAATGGCCGTGCGGTGAGTTGATGTAAAGATATTTAAAAAATACGGTTTTTAGTGATTTTCATCTAATCTTGAGCCTTCTGAAATTAAGCGATAAGTGACTGCTATCTCTAAGTTAGATAAATCATTTATATATCATTCAAAAGAGTAATTATTTTTCTATTGTATCACGTCGTTAGTTTGGACGCTAGACTAACTACCTTTCTTTAAACAAGCCGTCTATGCCATTTTGTCTTACTGGGGTAATGCCGCCACATCACTCTGGGGTTATGCCGCCACAGTCAAAAGGATGGCGGCATAATCCGTAAAATAGAAATTTTATATATTGGCCCTACAACCTTTTAGTTTTCGTTAGAGATGCCACGTATCCGAAAAAGAATAACTTAACTGGTCAAATAGACCAACGAAACTTAAAAAAAAAAACCTGCATAGTTAGTTGCACATAGAAAGTTAATAAAATAGATGTACCCTGTACAATTTACCATTCCAAAGTTAATTAAACCTATTTTAGTTCTATATGTATTGCTTTATTATGTAATTATCCATTATTTATGGATTATTTGCTTTGTTTATTGATGTGGCGGCATAACATCAGTGGTGTGGCGGCATTACCCCAGATACCGGGGTAATCCCGCCACTGTGCGAGCTTTAGAAAAATACAATTTTATTCAGTTTCAATTAAATATTTAAATTTTTAAAAATCACTACAAGATAGGTTATGAACTGTAGTATGCTATGCTCATTACAATTTACATTAATTGCAACACAATTATGCATGAAAATTCATTTTCTCTTAAGGTGGCGCCATTCCCCTTCTCTCCCGTACT
The DNA here is from genome assembly GCA_023701765.1 of Hylyphantes graminicola. Classification (NCBI taxonomy): domain Eukaryota; kingdom Metazoa; phylum Arthropoda; class Arachnida; order Araneae; family Linyphiidae; genus Hylyphantes; species Hylyphantes graminicola. The sequence goes on from CM043117.1 coordinate 66,821,390, forward strand.
ACTGTACAAAACGACAAATACTGAATAATCAAAATTTTACTTTCTTATATGAAAATCACGTTTTCCATCCTTTCTCTAAAGGCAATGGCTGGGTCCAACTGGCGTTCTCATGCAAGTTGGACGTTTAAATGACGATCATGTGACAGGCTCAGTAGCGCTCTTAATAAACAGCGAATTTTTTTAAAGGCACAATGCCAACTAACCCCTTATGCCAACAAACCCCGGTCTCCCCTACCCTTAAACATTTCTCTTGTTTCTTTGTTTGTCAGCACTTTCACAATTTTGCACTATTCGTCTATTTTCACATTAAAATGTATTTTTCTCTATGCTACAATATCCAGTCTTAACATGCATTGGATTTGTTAGTTACGTTTTATTGTATTTTATTTATTAGATATTACATTTGAAACAAGTATTCCTTTTATTGATTCTATTTTCTAAAAATAATACTAAACAAAAACCCTTTTTTGTATGGAAAATTACACTAATTTCAAATGCAATTAAAAGACACAAAATTCATAATTTAACTTTCTAACCATTTGCCGTTTTTGTAATAACTATTATGAAGATGGAATTATTTCACGCGTAACACTTTTTCATTTTATTAAAAAGTCACCAGCAGAAGTTAATGATTTAAATTTTTTTAATTAAATTAGCAATTATTTTTTCAATTGATGATTATTTTTTTATTTAAATTAACCATGGTTATTATTTAATTAAATTAGCAAATAAAAAAAGACAGTTATATAATCAACTCAAATGAAAAATTAATTTTATTTTCAATTCAATTAAAAATCTAAAATTTTATTGATTTTAAACGATAAAAATAAAAAAACTAATTACAATTTTTTTATGTGAATTGCTAAAAAAAATTAAATGCAATTTAATGTTTCTTGATTTATACATTTACATTTTAACCATTTACCAAATAATTCATTTTAATAACTATCATTAAGGAGGAATTATTTTATACGTAAAACTTTTTTCTTTATTTAAATATAATTATTTGGAGTTGGTTAGTAGTACTTAGGTTAATTAACGGTTCACCCCCCCGTATTACCATATTCTAATAGGAAGAAAATGTCCGAAACACCCACTTAAAAAATCCTTTTTTCATTTACTGACCTTATTTCTTGCAACATCCGTATTTGAAATCCACTAGAATCCAAAACAACTTTTAATATTTTAATCCCAGGAAGTGAGAACTAGGAATCCATTTCCTAGTTCGAACAGTAACTTTGTTGAGAAAGGTAAAAAAAATTCATTGAGCGTTTGTGTTCCTTGTAATTAAAATTTCTTCTATTTTTTTTTTACGCAGGTCTTGAAAATGTGGGTTCTTTCGTAAGAGTATATTCTATTAAGTTTATTCCAAGGAAGGTTTCAAATTTTTGTGTAAGTCATTTTAGTTACGAACTCTTTTACATATATTCTTACTTTTTATCAAGCCTGATTACCTCCCATTTAAGTTTTTTTTCAATTATATTGAAATTGTTTTTAAACTGAAAATATATGTAACTCTATCTTTTACTAGCTAATTCTAATTATTTTTTTTTCTTTTCCAATATTAATTTATCGATACTTTTCATTGGAGTGGATTTCATTTTAAGAGGGATAAATCACAAATTATCTAAATAACAAAGTGCGTGAACATTTTATAAATAAATAAAGGATAAAATACAGGGTGTGGTTTTTATTAACGCACCTATTCAAAAAGAATCAAAAAAGAATCATCATAAAAAACAAACTCGTCTCTTTACCAGGGCTCTAAATAGGAGGCGTAGTCAATTACTATTGCCAATTTCGGTCAACACAGCTAATTACGCCTCGTAATTTAGAACACTGGTCAAGATAAGAGTTTCTTTTTTTCGGAAAAGAATGGAATCTTAAAACAGAGACTCGTCTCTTGACCAGGGTTCTTCTTTCGAGGCGTGCCCAATTGTGGCCAATTTCTGCCAACACATCCAATTACGCCTCGTAATTTAGAACCCTGGTCAAGTGACGAGTTTGTTTTTTATGATGCCATTCTTTTCCCCCCTTCTTGATTAGTAAGTGTCTCCCATTTTTGTTTCATTTGGATTATTCTTTCAAGCTACAGAACACTCCGAATAGGGAGCGTTATTTTATAACCACCCTGTACTTAAATTGTATATCTATTGGCTCGTATAAGGGGGCGGACTTCCTTCCAGCTTTCATTTCTGCTTTTCTTTCGATCGTTGCTTCGATTGGCTCTCTGTTCCTACTGACATTGATTGACCACAATCGAGTCTCAAGAAAAATCTATTTTCATTACGCTTTTCTTATGCCACTAAAGATCTGAAACATGCCTATGCTTCAAAAGAAGTTGTGATTTCAAACAGAATACAGTAGACTTCGGGATAATTCACTTAAGGTAGGCGAATACCCGAAATTCTAAAAATTTTACTATTACTTTAATCTCTTCCAAATTTGGCATAGTGATTTCAAATATAATGAACAATTATATTCTTCGAAATATAAATTAATTTTTAAACGATAATAATTATTGAATAATTTTTGAAGAAAAAATTCTTGAATATTCGGAAAAAAATAAATGAAACTGTCCACATTTAGCGTGTAAAGGTTTATAATAGAATTAATATTGTGTTTGGCGACTTTTCTCCTGTTGAACAAAAGTGTTGTGTGGAAGCGGGCTAAGTGACAAGTTCTGTTACAAGCCTACTTCTTTCTAAACTAAGGCACTTTTGAACGCTGTACCTCAACGTGGGATTGGTCCAAATGTCCTTACACACAGATATCTCTTTTGTTCCCCCATTTTCTAGAATTCGATATGCATTATGTGTTTTGTTTATATTTTGCGGAATCTGTCAGGCTTATGTTGCCGACTTGGCATTAAAGAGATTTCAATAGGGATGATAGTTATTTTATTGCTGCTTATGACAATGCGAGGAAATGTGAGACGAGTAATTATTGATTTGACATCCGATTTACCTTTTTTTTTAGCTTCAACATCACTTTTATGAGGTAAAGAGTGGAAGATTTTATAAAGGTAGGCTAGTACCTAAAATTCTAAAATTTTTACTAATACGTTTATCCTTTCCAAATTTGGCATAGTGATTTCAAATATAATGAACAATGCTTTTTGGGCAATTTGTTTTTAAATACAATTGATTTATTTTAAACCTCTTTTTTCAACTAAAAAAGGGGGTTTACGCTAACACTTCTAGCATAAAAAGTTTTACATTAATTTACCTGAAATTGTTTACTGATGCTATTTCAATATATATCTGTGCCATGAACCTCTAACATCTGGTGTTAATATACAAGTTTTTTTTTAATGTCCAAGTGTAAGTTAATCGAAAAAAAATCTTTTTTTGTGTGTGGTTAATTTACAACATTTTTCTTAATAACTTCTTTTCTTGTAATTTGTATGTAACTTTAGAGGGTCATTGCATGCATCAGTTCAAAACGAAGAATTTATCACATAATTAATGTTTATAGGATGAAAATTCAATGACGTAGACTTGTTAGCGTAAACCTCTCTTTTAGTAGAAAAACACCGTTTAAAATGAATAAATTGTATATAAATAAAAAAAAATGCTTAAATAGTATTATTCATTATATTTGAAATCACTATGCCAAATTTGAAAAAGATTAACGTAATAGTAAACATTTTATAATTTTGGGGAATTAAGGGTATTCGCCTACCTTAAGACAATGTCTCTACCTACAGCTGGGGATGGGGGGTTTGGGGCCTAGTGGTCAGTGTCTCAGTCGCGGAATAGGAAGGTCCAGCAATCGAGTCACGATGCCACTAAAGACCCACTGAGTATATGCGGAGTACGTGCTCGTTAAAAATGTATGTCAGAAGGTCGTGTAAGCGGCCATTGCGCATTTTCCCACGAGTACAGGTCCCTGGAGACTATTTCCTTTCCCTTCAGGGACTTGGACCAAGTACACAAGCCTAAAAATATGTCTTCTAACCAACCACCTACACTCTTAAAACAAACGAGTGATTTCAACTCAGTCCGAGTTAATTTTCACACATTCCAGTGTCGAAAACGCACTCACCATACTATGGGATTTCACTCCTTTGTTTAGTTAAACCTACGACGGGATCACTCCAAACGAGTGATTTTAACTCGCCTGGGTTAATTTTACCTCAGTCTGAGTCAATTTTCACTCCTATCCTATGTCGCAAATGCACTTCTCCTATATGAGTGGATTTCACTCTTTTGTATTAAGAGTGTACCTACAGAGGGGAGGGTGAACTAGAGGTTAAGATCAGAACTCATCATGCTAACAGTCTACGCACTGTACCGGGTCCGGGTTCTATTCCCGTCTTCACCCTGGGTGTACTTTCTCTCTCTCTCTCTCTGCATCAGTAAAAATTCTATCTGTGCCTGTCTTAAGGTTTAAAAGGGAGTCTCTGATCAAGCACACAAGCCGAAAAATACACGTACCAAACTACCTATTTACAGAACGATTTCATCTTCAATTTTTTCAGTGAGAAAAAATAGTAAAAAATAAGAAACATATAAGACTCAATCACGCTTTGAAATATCAAAAAAAAAAACTATCTTCAAAAATATCAAAAAACTGTTTTATAACACTTGAAGTAAGCATTTTATTCGTGTCATTCACACATTCGATCACGTTTTTTACGTATGATAAAAGAAGCCATAAAAGTTCAATTTCGAAATCCTATATCAATTGTTGGTTGTTTTTCAAATTTATAATAAAGTCACTGGTGCTCTTCTATATTTGTGAGAGTTGTACTGATGAAAGTTAAGTTTTATCTGCAAAAATATGTCTTCAAGGATGTACTTTATTTAAAGGACACGTTTTTGTAAATAACTATTATTAATGAAACAAAAAAAGATATTCAAGTAGTTATTATTTGGAAATTAGTAATTTTTATTTTATTATTTCTTGAGCACTTTAAAATTTGGATTTTCCACAATTTATCCTGTGACATGAAGCTGTAAAGAAATTGTAATTATATTATTTAAAAAAAAAACATTAAATACTCTATACATTAATACAAAACACAAAGTAAATCAACAAAAACTTATTTGATAATTGAAAAGCTTAGTGTGAGAACGTTCTTCCACTAAGCTCTTCAATTGAATAGCATAGTAAAAGAACGTTCTAAGTGATAAATAGGTGAAAACGATCAAATGAGCTGTAGAGTTTTTTTTTTTTTTTTCACTCAGATCTGTGGAAAACGGAACTTGTAAAGCGTAAAAAAAAAATACTTAACTAAATATAAATAACTTAAAGTTTATGACAGAGAGGGAACTTATTGTTAAAGAAGTTTTCAGTTTGCACTTAAATCCGTTAAAAAGACGGTACAGCTGGGAGGAAAAAAAACGCTCCACCCTTCGTTTCTCGGCTGCTATTGGTCAAGGAACTTTATGAAAGGTGTCATTTTTCAGGAAATAGCGTAAGAAATTTAGAACTGGCAACAAAAATTGCTTAAGGGGTCGTCTACATATTAAAATGAGTACCAACTTTGAAAATTCCAATGGCAACACCCAATTTTTTTTACATAAAAATGTTCAGCACCTTCAAATTACCCCATGTATAAAAAAGTATAATCCAGTTTGCATCATTTGCTGAGATATTAAAGCATTAATTTTGAACTCGTTTAGGGGGAAATCTCTAAAGTGAAAACAGTAATATTTGGGTTGCGTCTTTTCAAAACAACAAACTAACTGGGTTAACATAATCTCGCCAACGGATGCTAGAATTTTACTTTCTTCACTAATATTGTGATTTTTTTAATGTTTTTTTATTTTGAAATTATAAATTCAGAAATAAAATAAAGACTAGAAGATAAAAAGTTTTAATTTTAATTTCAGTCGCATATACGGTTATTTATAACGAACAGATTTTCAAATGCGATTAGTTATAATCACATTGACTAACATGATTATTGCATTGATGTTTCACATTTTTTATGCAAATTTTTGTTTCATTAATATTGCTGCAAAAAGTTTGTTAAAAATTTGTCGCCCCTTATCGGTAATATAAACCACGTATTTCAAAACGGAGGGTTACAACCTTAACACGATATTTAAGGAAAGCAAAATAAAATTATTCAGAATGATTGGGCAATGATTTATAATCAAGGAAAGTGGGCACTAATAATTTTAAATAAGCAATGTGGTAACAATAAAATGTACTGAAAACCGAATTCCAATTATATTTTAGCATATTTATTTTTGATACTCACTTCTTGAAATTGTATTGGAAATAACACATATTTAAAAACATAGTAATCGATATAATTTAAAGTTAATTCGACAAACAAAATACATTGCATGCACTTGAAATAAGAAAAGATTTTTAGATTTTTTTCAGACATCAATAATTTGAATAAACATTTATCAACAAATGCTTTTCAATCACCAAACGATAATGCAAGTTAGGATCGAATTCGCCAAGTAATTTTTTACACGATCCCTAAAATTCGTCTTTTTCAGTTTTTTTTACAATAACTCGGCAAATAATTGTTTTTGAATTAAAAAATTTGGGATTTTGGTTCTACTTGATCTACTTTATCGATTTATGTAAAAAAAAAATTGGGTTTGCTATTCATGTTTTATTTTTTATTATTTAAATTTAAATAAAAAATTATTAAAACTGAAAAATTGATGAAAACACTTGTGTGATTTGTTTTTGGAAGATTAAGAAGTATATAATGAAAAAAAAACTTTCTTTAATTCCTTTTATTTGTGGAGATATGAATAAAAGTTTATGAAACTTTTTTAACAATATGGGCGTTCAACTTTGAATGCTTATATCTTAGCAAATAATGCAAAGTAAATAATTCTTTTTTACACATGGGGTATTTTGAAGGTGCTGAAAATTTTTATGTAAAAAAAATGGGTGTTGCCATTGGAATTTTCAAAGTTGGTACTTATTTTAATATTTAGACGACCCCTTATACAATTTTTGTTGCCAGTTCTCAGTTCCTTACGCTATTTCCTGAAAAATGACACCCTTCACAAAGTTCCTTGTCCAATAGCAGCTGAGAAACGTGGGGTGGAGCGTTTTTTTTTCCCCAGCTGTACTTATAAAAGGAAAAAAACTTAAATTTAAGTTTATGAAAAGAGGAAACTTGTTATGTTTAAAGGATGGAATACTCTTTTCATCGACACTAAAAACTCAATTATTTTTTGAATGTCACCCAACACATTCTTCCACTGAGATTTTCAATAACTGTTTTAAACGTGTCGATGATTTCCGAAAATGTCGCATCAAGAAGAAACACCATTAGATCATTATAGGAAAAGATTTCACACTTGTCATATTAGTTATTCACATAATTATCATAACCTTCATTCGAAAATACCAAATAAATAGTTATTTTCGTACAAATAATTAAGAGTGTACGTCAACAATCATTATTTTTAGGAACTAAAAATAGCTCCAATTTATTAGTTGAATTCTTCATTAAATCAATTTGAATAATGTGATGAGCCAATTTTAATAATTCGCCTAACTCATATGAGCCAAATGAGAAAATATTTGAATGTAAAATTCCTAAGTAATTCACCGTCGCGACGCTGCCTGTCTCAATGGAAATATCAATTCTGCTGGAAAACGACTTAATTTGCATTCCTCCGCATTAAGCCTTCCGTACTGTAAGATCGACGCATTGTCTCTTGGCTTGCTTTATTACGGAAATATTTCACAGGAAATTTAATGGCTGCAAGACGTCTTTGTGTTACGAAAGAAAGTTGAAGAGCTTAGTGGAAGAACGTGCTAAGTGACAAAAAGGGGGAAAACGAGGAATGAGCTATAAAGTTTTTCGTTTGCGCTTAGATCCGTTAACGATGCAAACCTGAATATATATGTCCACCAACCAACTAATCCGTTAATGGTACTTACAAACGGCAAAACATATACTTAACTTAAGACTTATGAAAAAAGGGAAACTTGTTATCTCTTTAGAGGATTTAATATCATGTTCATTGACACAAAAATCTTTTTTTTTAATTAATGTCACTGTACTCCATCCCGACCGAGCTATCACGATTGTGCGGGTATAAAAGAAAAAGTTCAAGCTTTTCAAAAATATCGATACCGAAGCAGCTGACTTTTACAATTCGTTATTTGTACAAAAAATGACTTTATTTTTAACCCTTTCAGTCCCAGTGATGCCATTTGGCATCATCACTTTCAATATTTTTTTCAAAATTTTTATGTCCCGTTATGACATCCAAACACACATCATTCGATTCTTCATACTTTGTTCTATCAGACAATATTTTACATTAATCTCAATAGAAGTCAGAACTACTATTTTTTTTATTTAGAAAATAGTCAACAAGCGTTTCTCCTGATTTTTCTTAAGTTCACTTCAGTTCCACATATTTAAAACGCAATTTAAACTATTTCGGTTAAAATAATTACTAATTTTTTTTTAATAATATGGTCAGATACCTTAAAATATATAACTCGAAGTGTTTTAAGGTTATCTATATGTTTTTATTTCGTTGTTTTCCACAGTTAAAAAATTTTGGCATTGTTTCAAAAACCATATAAAAAATTTAAATGAATTTTTTTTTCTTATGGAATTCGTATATTTGACCTAAAATAAGCTTATTTTGTGAATATCAGATGTTTCTGTAGTGTAGTAAATTTTTGGGACTGAAAGGGTTAAGGAGTTGCTGGCTTTGATGCTGTTTAACGCATTTTATCGATAAAACTCCAAAATTAGTCACATAATTTTAAATCAGAGCCAAAAGGGTTACACGTTTTTCCATTAACCTTTAAAATTGACATTAAACCGTTGGGCAGGTAGGTTGTAGGTTTTCCGGTTGTCTACTTCTAGCTTCCATGAGGAGCTTAAACACATCCAGCTATACCTTTAAAACGACCAAGGACCCTTAAAAAAGATATAATGTGCTCAACTTCAAGTTTACGAAAATATGGAACCTTGTTATCTACGAACGAGGTGATAACAGGTTCACTTACACAAAATGACCTTTTTTTTTCTTCAAAAATGTCACTTAGCATGATCTTTAACTAAACTCTTCAATTCTTCACCGAGGATTAATGAATGGTTGGTTTCACCTGGTAGGCCATTCGACCCTGTAAAACGTGTTTCTTCTTTGCGAGACACATCGAGAAGCAAAGCCAACATACAGTTCTTCGGAGGATTATTTAACATGTAATGCAATCTTACGATAATTTAATTCGTTAACTTCAAGCTAATTGTTAATTACAGTCAAACCTCGTTAACGTGAGATCCATTAAAATGAATTTTCTCATATGATGAATTTATAAAATTTTACCTGGCCGTTGAGATTAAAACCAGTGTTAAAAGTAATTCTTAACAGGGATTACGTTATATGAAACCTCGTTTTGCATTAACAATTTTTTTTTAATTTCATTTCTAGCAGATAGATTTTAATTTTTCAATGAAGTAATAAATATAAAAATATTCGAGATTATTATTATAAATTTGTCTTCTTACATTGTGTTTCAATTTATTCATTCATTCTCATTCATTCATTCATTTATTTAATTATTGATTGAATGATTGATTCATTTATTTATTTATATAGGTACTCCAGAGCTGCAAAAGTGCAATTAATAACAAGATTGACGTTTTTTGTATCGAAAAATAATTAAATATCAACCATTTTAATTCACGATTTCTGAGTAAAAAAAATTAATCTAGACATTTCATTAGTTTTCATTCAGTTTCACAGATTGATTCATTTAGAGAAAAAAATAGTGACGAAATTATTATTAACAATGCATTCTTTTACCAATAATCTCTCAATATTATAGTCTGCATTTCTCTGATTGCATAATTTTCATTAACCAATTTAATATCAAATAAAGTTTTATTTGTTCAATGTTAGTAAAGTTTCAAAATATTTCTAAAAGACATTCTTAGACTTATTAAATGACTTGATATTTTGAGAAGCAGCATCCAAGAATAATACAATAAGTTGTTTCGGCTTGGAAACATCTTGATTGGACGAAATATTTCAATTGTCTGAAAAAGGGTACTCACCTCGACAAAATTAAATTTGACTGTCTTTTTGTAGTCTGATGGCAATAGTATTTTTTTTATCACAAATGTATTTTTTGTACAAAGGTTATTGTGCAAAGAACAGCCAAATTGTCAGTTTAGAAAAACTTTTAAAGAAAGCGCAAAAACAAAATATTTGCAAAGACTAATGTGTAAAAGTAAAATTTCTAAATATATAATTCGAACTTAATTTTTTCCTCAAAATGCTCAACATAGTAAATATTCTGCAGTAATCGCAACAATGAATTGTGCCATTTTTTATCTGAAAAATAAATTTCATTGTTGTAATATTTATCTAAGTAAATGAGTGCTTTCAACAATGGTCCAACTCCTTATGGAAGCTACTGCAGTTTACCTGCTTACGTCAGTATTATTCCAATTATATATTTTTTGTTAAATGATGCAGACACAATTATCAAAACTCCAAATTATTAAGGGGACAGGGAACACAACGACGCATCTAAATATCATATTTTCATTTTATTTTTCAATCACTAAAACGAATATTTACTAAAAACTTTATATAATACACATGTGATTATGGGGTTGGAGTTTTCAAATTCGGTAGTTCATTTCAATACAACTTCGTTTCCAGCTTAATATGTCATTATTTTAAAACACCAATTTTCAGCTTTTAGGTTCACTTTCCAACGAAACTATTGCGTTTATCAGAATTTTTTTTCTGTAAAAATAATAATAAAAAAAATGGGGCTGGGGAGCCCAGTCGGTTAAGCACTCGCTTAGCATGCGGAAGGTCCCAGGTTCGGGTCCGGGCATCGCCAAAAAAGCTGCCGACCTATAAACGGCCTGTGCAGCCAAAAATTTCCGACGAATAATACCCCGTGTAAGGGAGTGCACGTTAAATATCCTTCAAAGTCCTAATGCTGCGTACGATGTCGCCCTTAACGGTTGCGTAGGGTGCCAATTCATGTGTTGGCTCGTCACCTGACTGTGGTTCTAAAATACGACGCCCGTCACCAATAGCCCTCGTGTAGCTCTAGTGCGACGATATTTCAAACCAAACCAAACCTAAAAAAAAATTCCATTCAATACAATGAACTTCCAATTTTACGATAAAACATTCATAATTTTAAGTTTTAACCTAAATTGAAGTGGCGCGCATTTCCTAAATTAGAAAAATCTAGTCTTTTTTTTTTACTCACTCGATATTTTTTCGAATATTTTTGGTTTATTGTGTTAAATAGACATAGACATGTAAGCGACATCACGGGAAATTGCAAACCTTCTAGTAAAATAGAAAAAGAGAAAAGTGTAACTTAAGGTTCAAAATTGGTGTTTTGTAATAATGACGTTTGAAACTGCCAACAAAGTTATATTGAAATTAACTACCAAATTTGCAAACTCCAGTCCCATATTCAATTGTGCATTATAGAATTTTTTCGTAAAGGCACGATTCAGTAACTAAACTTAAATAAAAACTTGATACACTGCTCAAAACAATTAGGGGAGCACTTTAAGTACTTTTGTTTACCCTTTTCTTTTCAACTTCTTATTTTTATTATAAAAATCTAAGATTTGCGATATAGATTCATTATGCATCCAGAATAAAAAGGTAAAAAAAACCAGGAAAAAATATAAATTTTTTTAACAAAATTTAAAAGGGGAAATATTGGAATAATAAATTTTGAATAAGTTATAAAAAGAATTTTTCTAAAACTTTATTTGTAAAAAAAGAGGTAAAATCAATTTTTAAACATCTACAGAATGCAAGAGTGAAGAATTTAGGGTCAATTTATTTCCTAAAAATTTTTCGGAGGGAATTTTATTTTACCATATTTTTCATATTTTCATTTAATTAAAACAAGCATTATTTAATTCTTCAAAAGACATTATTCTTCCATCTAATGATAAATAAGTGCCTAGGGAGAAAAAAAATTCGGAAGCTGATGATACGAAATGGAATCATTGGGGGTGAAAGAGTTTTAGCCATGCGTTCCCCTAATTGTTGTGAGCAGTGTATTTGAGTGGTCGTTTTGCTTCTTGTTTCTTTAAAGCCTTAAGGATTTAAAACACATAGACTGAAAAATTTAATTTAAGATAATCACTGAACAAAAATTATATAATACGAATATGAAATTTTTTATCATAATTTGCAAGGAAATAATATTTAAATGAACTAATATCAAAAAATTTATATTTTTCGATATTTTTGGGTACACACTACACAGTGTTCCCTTAAACATTTCTCTTGTTTCTTTATTTGTCAGCACTTTTACAATTTTGCACTATTCGTCTATTTCCACGTTAAAATGTATTTTTCTTTATGCTACTACAATATCGAGTTTTAACATGCATTGGATTTGTTGCTTACAATATATTATATCTTATATATTAGATATTAAATTGAAACTACTATCCCTTTTATTGATTTCATTTGGTAAAAATAATACTAAACAACCCCCCTTCCCTTTTTGGTGCGGAAAATTACACTAATTTCAAATAAAATTAAACGACAAAAAAAATCTAACCTAACTTTCTAACCATTAGCCAATTTTTTTAAAAAAATAATTACTATGAAGGTGGAATAATTTTATGCGTAACACTTTTTTATTTTATTAAAGAGTAAAAAGCAGAAGTTGATTATTTAAATTGTTTTAATTATTTTTTTAAATTAATGATTATATTTTCATTTAAATTAATCATTGTTATTATTTAATTAAATAAGCAAATAAAAAGGCAAGTATATAATCAACTCAAATGAATCTTTATTTTTTTTTCAATTCAATTAAAAATCTAAAATTTTATTGACTTCAATTGTTAAACATGAAAAACTTATTTAAAAAAAATTATGTAGAAATCTAAAAAAGTTTAAATTCAATTTAATGTTTCAAGATTTATGGATTTACCTTTTAACCATTTAGCAATAAGTTTATTTCTAAATAACTATTATGAAAGTGGAATTATTTTATTCTTAAAACGTTTCCTTTTTTTTTAAATATAATTAGCTAGACTTGGTTAGTGGTGCTTTGGTTAATTAACGGTTCACCCGTATTACCATATTCTAATAGGAAGAAAATATCCGAAACACCCACTTAAAAAATCCTTTTTCATTTACTGACCTTATTTCTTGCAACATCCGTATTTGAAATCCACTAGAATCCAAAACAACTTTTAATATTTTAATCCCAGGAAGTGAGAACTAGGATTCCATTTCCTAGTTCGAACAGCAACTTTGTTGAGAAAGGTAAAAAAATATTCATTGAGCGTTTGTGTTCCTTGTAATTAAAATTTCTTCTAGTTTTTTTACGCAGTTTTTGAAAATGTGGGTTCTTTCGTAAGAGTATATTCTATTAAGTTTATTCCAAGGAAGGTTTCAAATTTTTGTGTTAGTCATTTTAGTTACGAACTCTTTTACATATATTCTTACTTTTTATCAAGCCCGATTACCTCCCATTTAAGTTTTTTTCAATAATTTTTAATAATATTTTAATCCCAGGAAGTGAGAACTAGGATTCCATTTCCTAGGAATCTGGCAACGGCTGGAAATCTGCTGCACGCTGTTTTTGTCGCTCTGATAAATCCTTATTTTTTGCTAAGTATTTTTGCTAATTTTTAAATAACAAGTTGAAAATTATTTACCAATGTAAAATATATTCTTAAATTCCAAAAAGCTTCACGTGTTTATATGAAATATATCGTCTAAAAATGAACTGTGCTGCGTGTTCCGAGATAATTGGAAATCCATCAGATTTATTAGTCTGTACTGGTGACTGCAAAGCAAATTTTCATCTAACTTGTGGTGGTCAAAATGATAAATCCCGTTCTGTAAGACTTACTCCAGCTCTGAAGAAAAAATGGGTGTGTGTTGCATGTTCCGGAACGAAAACAACAACTACAAGTGTTATTAGCAGTTGCCTACCGCAACCACCGAGCACTGAAATTTCAGCCATGTTTGAAGAACTTATGAAAAATCAGACGGAAGTATTGACAGAAAAACTTGATGAATTCAGAGAATCATTGAATGCTAATAGCCTCTTGATCCAGGAACTCAAGGAGACCATAACATCGCTAAAAGAAGTAAACAACAATCTCCAGATTGCTAATAAATCTCTTAAGGACGAAAATTTGGCAATTAGAAATGAATTGAAAGAACTCAAGATCTCGGTGACCGAATTACAACAGTATTCTCGGCGAACCAACTTGGAAATTTCAAATATTCCTGAAACTGAAAATGAGGATCTGAAACAAGTTCTTAGTAGATTGAGTGTTGTTGCCGAATGTGATCTGGCTGATAGGGCTGTTGTTGTGCATAGAATAACCAGCTTTAACAAAGACCGGCCTAAACCAATAATCGTGCAACTGCAAACCAAGCAGCATAGAGATGATTGCCTCAAAAAACTGAAAGCTAAGAAAATTCAAACTACTGACGTAAGTAATCGTTTTCAAGAAATGCCTGTGTATTTCAACGAGCATCTTGCACCAGTTTTGAAAAATATTTATTTTCATGCACGCAAATTCAAAACAGAGCATAATTTCAAATACTGCTGGATTCGTGATGGGAAAATTTTATTACGTGAAAACGAATCATCCAAAGTTCATCGAATCAAGGATTTAGATGATCTAAATGTTTCCCGATTTAAATGATTTCTATGACCAAGACAATACAAGTAAGATCATAACATGTTTGGATGATTTAAATTTATTTCTAAAAGTTCCCGAACCTAAATTTAATATAATGCATGTAAATATCAGAAGTATGCGTGCCAATTTTGATAGTTTTATTTCTCAATATTCAAAATGTATTACTGACTTTTCTGTTATTATTATGTCTGAGATTTGGATCTATGCGGAAGAAACATCATTTTATACAATACAGGGCTTTAACACTTTTTTCTGTTGTCGTAAGGATAATAGATCCGGTGGTATAGCTGTGTTTGTAAATAAGGATTATAGTTTTGTTGAAATTTATAAACCAATATTAACTGCTGAATCCTTGGTTATCTATGATGCAAGTTTAAATATTTGTTTAGTGTGTGTTTATAGATCTCATAATTTTCCCATAAACGAATTTAATTCTGAATTTTTTCCTCTGCTTCATGAACTAAAATTTGACAATATAGTTATAATGGGCGATTTGAATATTGATATCTCTATCAATGATAATTGTGTTCATGAGTATTTAAGTTGTTTAAGTAACTGTGGTTATCTTTCATTTAATGACACTCCTACAAGAGTTCAAAATACTGCTTCTTGTATAGATCATATTTTTGTTAAGATGAATTCATGCTTTTCTGTATCATCAGCTGTTTTTGAAAATGATCTAACTGATCACTTTCCAATAATATGTTGTTTGAATTTTAATAACTTTAATGTACTAATTAAACCAAAGCAAATTTTTTCAATTAATTATGAAATGTTTTTTAATTATTTGTCATCTTATAAATTGAAATTTAACTCAGATGATGCATTAAATCAACAATATAATGATTTGATCTTTAAATTAAATTCTATAAAAAATAATTTTAAATTTCCTAAAAGTTTAAATAGGAAGTTCAGAAAGTGTTGGATGACTCCGGATATTTATTCTTTGGTTGTTAGAAAAGAAAAGCTTTTTAAAAAATTAAAAAAATTTCCTCATGACAGGATAATTCAGATTGCTTATACTTCAAATGTTAACTTCTTGAAATCTGTTATAAAAAAAAGAAAGAATGAATATTATCATAACCAGTTTAACAATTTATCTTCTAATAAGGACAAGTGGAATTTAGTAAATGAAATCATAAACAAAAAAAATAAAGTGGTATTGCCTAAATTGGGTGATGATGGTATACTTGCGTCAAATTTTAATTCACATTTTACAAATATTATAACAAACCAATCTTTTATTGATAATAATGATTTCAAAAAGTATATTTTCTTTAATCCTAATACCTTTGTTCTTTTTGATGTCTCTGTCGATGAGATTGTTGATACTGTTAATTCTTTTTCTGATGGTGGGTCTTGTGATTATGATGGGTTAAATTTTAAGATTTTGAAATCTTTTTTACAAAATAATGTAGACTTTTTTGTTAGTTTTATTAATAATTCTTTTCATCAAAGTATATTCCCAGATGCATTGAAGTGTGCTACTGTCACTCCAATTTTTAAATCAGGAGATAAAAATATTTTACATAATTACAGACCAATATCTATTTTGCCTAGTTTTTCAAAATTAATTGAGAAAATCATGTCAAATAGAATTTATCATTTTTTAAATAATTCCCATTTTTTTGCTGATAATCAATTTGGTTTTTTGAAAAATCGCAGTACTACAGATGCTCTCATGCACTTTTCAAACTTTATCTACAATAGTATTAATAATAATAAAAAAAACTCTTGCAGTATATCTAGATATTTCTAAGGCTTTTGATAGTGTTAATCATAAATTATTAATTCAAAAACTTCAGGCAGCTGGCATAAGGGAAAATTGTAAAAACTGGTTTATCTCGTACTTATCAAATCGAAAGCAAAGGGTTAAGGTTGGAAATAGTTTTAGTCAATATTCTGATTTAGATAAAGGCGTTCCGCAAGGATCAACATTGGGTCCACTTCTGTTTTTAGTTTTTATTAATGATTTATGTAAACTTAATCTAAATGGTAAAATGATTACATATGCAGATGATTCAGTTCTCTTGTATTCTAGTTATGATTTTGATTCACTAAAAAGAGATGTAGAGAAAGATCTAATGACAATTAACAATTGGTTTACTATAAATGATTTAATCCTAAACTTAAATAAAAGTAAATTTATGTTTTTCAGTTTAACAAATTTGGATTTAAATTTTTCTCTTAAATATCATTTAACTACATGTAGGCAAAATATTGACTGTTCATGTACAAGTTTAAACTGTAGTATAAAATATCTTGGACTGTATATAGATTCTAATCTGAAATGGAAAACCCATGTTCTTGAGATAGTTAAAAAACTCCGTTTTATATTGTATAAATTTTATTACCTTAGAAAAAAAATTTCAAGAGACTTCCTTATTAGTTTATATTATTCCTGGTTCTATCCCATCATTAATTATGGTAGTATTGTCTGGGGAGGAGATTATAAAAGCAATATTAATCCGTTGATTTCAATTCAAAACAAGTGTTTCAAGGTTCTGAAAGGACATCTTTATTCAAACATCCCCATTTTTAAATTTTTAAATTTACTACCGATTAGGCATAACGTTATTTTTCGAATGATTTTATATTTATATCGTAATAATTCTTTTGGTAATTTAAAAGTAAATATTTCAGCTAGGCGCTTAAATGAAATTTATCATATCCCTTTTCCACATAAAGAAATTTTTCGAAAACATTTTTCATATTTAGCCCCAAATGCATTCAACAAACTAACTACTGAACTTCAAAGTATCCCTTCTTTAAACAGGTTTTAAAAAAAATTATTTAAATTTATTTTGTCAATAGACGATATCGATGTATTTTTTTAATTCTTAGAAGCGAAATGTTTTTTGTGTTTATATATTTCCTCCGCTGTCCAGAATTTTTAGACATTTGTTTTAAAAAATAATAATAATAATAATACTTAACCACATTGTCAAATTTTGTTCTTTTCTTTTGTGTATATTTACGTATTTAAATGTAATTTTTGTGGGTTTTCTTGTAATTAACTAATGTCTTACTTATTTTAATTGATTATTTTGGTCACACATACGGGGTTCCTGTTTACCCCCTTGTGACTAATTTTTCTTATATTGTAATGTTTTTTCTAGATTAATAAAGTGTTTTGTTTTGTTAGTTCGAACAGCAACTTTGTTGAGAAAGGTAAAAAAACATTCATTGAGCGTTTGTGTTCCTTGTAATTAAAATTTCTTCTAGTTTTTTTACGCGGTTTTTGAAAATGTGGGTTCTTTCGTAAGAGTATATTCTATTAAGTTTATTCCAAGGAAGGTTTCAAATTTTTGTGTTAGTCATTTTAGTTACGAACTCTTTTACATATATTCTTACTTTTTATCAAGCCCGATTACCTCCCATTTAAGTTTTTTTCAATAATTTTTAATAATATTTTAATCCCAGGAAGTGAGAACTAGGATTCCATTTCCTAGTTCGAACAGCAACTTTGTTGAGAAAGGTAAAAAAATATTCATTGAGCGTTTGTGTTCCTTGTAATTAAAATTTCTTCTAGTTTTTTTACGCGGTTTTTGAAAATGTGGGTTCTTTCGTAAGAGTATATTCTATTAAGTTTATTCCAAGGAAGGTTTCAAATTTTTGTGTTAGTCATTTTAGTTACGAACTCTTTTACATATATTCTTACTTTTTATCAAGCCCGATTACCTCCCATTTAAGTTTTTTTCAATAATTTTTAATAATATTTTAATCCCAGGAAGTGAGAACTAGGATTCCATTTCCTAGTTCGAACAGCAACTTTGTTGAGAAAGGTAAAAAAAATATTCATTGAGCGTTTGTGTTCCTTGTAATTAAAATTTCTTCTAGTTTTTTTACGCAGTTTTTGAAAATGTGGGTTCTTTCGTAAGAGTATATTCTATTAAGTTTATTCCAAGGAAGGTTTCAAATTTTTGTGTTAGTCATTTTAGTTACGAACTCTTTTACATATATTCTTACTTTTTATCAAGCCCGATTACCTCCCATTTAAGTTTTTTTCAATAATTTTTAATAATATTTTAATCCCAGGAAGTGAGAACTAGGATTCCATTTCCTAGTTCGAACAGCAACTTTGTTGAGAAAGGTAAAAAAAATATTCATTGAGCGTTTGTGTTCCTTGTAATTAAAATTTCTTCTAGTTTTTTTACGCAGTTTTTGAAAATGTGGGTTCTTTCGTAAGAGTATATTCTATTAAGTTTATTCCAAGGAAGGTTTCAAATTTTTGTGTTAGTCATTTTAGTTACGAACTCTTTTACATATATTCTTACTTTTTATCAAGCCCGATTACCTCCCATTTAAGTTTTTTTCAATAATTTTTAATAATATTTTAATCCCAGGAAGTGAGAACTAGGATTCCATTTCCTAGTTCGAACAGCAACTTTGTTGAGAAAGGTAAAAAAAATATTCATTGAGCGTTTGTGTTCCTTGTAATTAAAATTTCTTCTAGTTTTTTTACGCGGTTTTTGAAAATGTGGGTTCTTTCGTAAGAGTATATTCTATTAAGTTTATTCCAAGGAAGGTTTCAAATTTTTGTGTTAGTCATTTTAGTTACGAACTCTTTTACATATATTCTTACTTTTTATCAAGCCCGATTACCTCCCATTTAAGTTTTTTTCAATAATTTTTAATAATATTTTAATCCCAGGAAGTGAGAACTAGGATTCCATTTCCTAGTTCGAACAGCAACTTTGTTGAGAAAGGTAAAAAAAAATATTCATTGAGCGTTTGTGTTCCTTGTAATTAAAATTTCTTCTAGTTTTTTTACGCAGTTTTTGAAAATGTGGGTTCTTTCGTAAGAGTATATTCTATTAAGTTTATTCCAAGGAAGGTTTCAAATTTTTGTGTTAGTCATTTTAGTTACGAACTCTTTTACATATATTCTTACTTTTTATCAAGCCCGATTACCTCAAATTTAAGTTTTTTTCAATAATTTTTAATAATATTTTAATCCCAGGAAGTGAGAACTAGGATTCCATTTCCTAGTTCGAACAGCAACTTTGTTGAGAAAGGTAAAAAAAATATTCATTGAGCGTTTGTGTTCCTTGTAATTAAAATTTCTTCTAGTTTTTTTACGCAGTTTTTGAAAATGTGGGTTCTTTCGTAAGAGTATATTCTATTAAGTTTATTCCAAGGAAGGTTTCAAATTTTTGTGTTAGTCATTTTAGTTACGAACTCTTTTACATATATTCTTACTTTTTATCAAGCCCGATTACCTCCCATTTAAGTTTTTTTCAATAATTTTTAATAATATTTTAATCCCAGGAAGTGAGAACTAGGATTCCATTTCCTAGTTCGAACAGCAACTTTGTTGAGAAAGGTAAAAAAATATTCATTGAGCGTTTGTGTTCCTTGTAATTAAAATTTCTTCTAGTTTTTTTACGCGGTTTTTGAAAATGTGGGTTCTTTCGTAAGAGTATATTCTATTAAGTTTATTCCAAGGAAGGTTTCAAATTTTTGTGTTAGTCATTTTAGTTACGAACTCTTTTACATATATTCTTACTTTTTATCAAGCCCGATTACCTCCCATTTAAGTTTTTTTCAATAATTTTTAATAATATTTTAATCCCAGGAAGTGAGAACTAGGATTCCATTTCCTAGTTCGAACAGCAACTTTGTTGAGAAAGGTAAAAAAAATATTCATTGAGCGTTTGTGTTCCTTGTAATTAAAATTTCTTCTAGTTTTTTTACGCAGTTTTTGAAAATGTGGGTTCTTTCGTAAGAGTATATTCTATTAAGTTTATTCCAAGGAAGGTTTCAAATTTTTGTGTTAGTCATTTTAGTTACGAACTCTTTTACATATATTCTTACTTTTTATCAAGCCCGATTACCTCCCATTTAAGTTTTTTTCAATAATTTTTAATAATATTTTAATCCCAGGAAGTGAGAACTAGGATTCCATTTCCTAGTTCGAACAGCAACTTTGTTGAGAAAGGTAAAAAAAATATTCATTGAGCGTTTGTGTTCCTTGTAATTAAAATTTCTTCTAGTTTTTTTACGCAGTTTTTGAAAATGTGGGTTCTTTCGTAAGAGTATATTCTATTAAGTTTATTCCAAGGAAGGTTTCAAATTTTTGTGTTAGTCATTTTAGTTACGAACTCTTTTACATATATTCTTACTTTTTATCAAGCCCGATTACCTCCCATTTAAGTTTTTTTCAATAATTTTTAATAATATTTTAATCCCAGGAAGTGAGAACTAGGATTCCATTTCCTAGTTCGAACAGCAACTTTGTTGAGAAAGGTAAAAAAATATTCATTGAGCGTTTGTGTTCCTTGTAATTAAAATTTCTTCTAGTTTTTTTACGCGGTTTTTGAAAATGTGGGTTCTTTCGTAAGAGTATATTCTATTAAGTTTATTCCAAGGAAGGTTTCAAATTTTTGTGTTAGTCATTTTAGTTACGAACTCTTTTACATATATTCTTACTTTTTATCAAGCCCGATTACCTCCCATTTAAGTTTTTTTCAATAATTTTTAATAATATTTTAATCCCAGGAAGTGAGAACTAGGATTCCATTTCCTAGTTCGAACAGCAACTTTGTTGAGAAAGGTAAAAAAATATTCATAGAGCGTTTGTGTTTCTTGTAATTAAAATTTCTTCTAGTTTTTTTACGCAGTTTTTGAAAATGTGGGTTCTTTCGTAAGAGTATATATTTTATTAAGTTCATTCCCCAAGGAAGGTTTCAAATTTTTGTGTTAGTCATTTTAGTTACGAACTCTTTTACATATATTCTTACTTTTTATCAAGCCTGATTACCTCCCATTTAAGTGTTTTTCAATTATATTGTAATTGTTTTTAAACTGAAAATATATGTAACTGCATCTTTTTTAGCTAATTCTTATTATTTATTTTTCTTTTCCAATATTAATTTATCGATACTTTTCATTGGAATGGGTTTCATTTTAAGAGGAATAAATCACAAATTATCTAAATAACAAAGTGCGTGAACATTTTATTAATAAATATAGGATAAAATACTTAAATTGTATATCTATTGGCTCGTATAAGGGGGCGGACTTCCTTCCAGCTTTCATTTCTGCTTTTCCTTCGATCGTTGCTTCGATTGGCTCTTTGTTCCTACTGACATTGATTGACCAATCGAGTCTCAAGAAAAATCTATTTTCATTAAGCTTTTCTTATGCCACTAAAGATCTGAAACATGCCTATGCTTCAAAAGAAGTTGTGATTTCAAACATAATACAGTAGACTTCGGGATAATTCACTTAAAGAGCATTTTTTCTGAGAGTTACAGTGGTGGCCAAAAGTGTAGACACTTTTTGAAAATTTCATATTTTTCAACTTTGTGTGATTACAGAATATATTAATTGTATATCAAATCAAACAATTGTGTATCAAATTAAAAGTAATTTAATCTTTATGAGGACCACTGTGTGCTGACCGCTTAAGCCGTCTATGAGACCTTTGTTCCCATATAATCTATATCCATGGACACAACATCATCATCATCAAAGTAATTTAATGTAAAATTAAAAATAAATACAGCATTACAATATCTGTATTACGAATAAGTTATGCAACTAATAGTATGATCGGTCTTAGTTTTGCAAGCCGTTGAACTACTCACTCGTATTATAATTTCAGCATAAGAGAATCAATTGATTGTGCTTGTTTGTTCAACTAAAACGAGCATAACTTAATTTGTAATACAGATACTTTAATTCTGCTTTTTTAATGAAATTCTACATTAAATTAACTTCAACTTAATATTTAAATGTTTGTATTTAAGCGAAATTTAATCGATGCAAGGACACAGGTAACAGTTGAAACACATGAAACTTTCAAAAAGTGTCCACACTTTTGGCCACCACTGTATATGAATATTACAATCAATGTAAAACTATTAACATGATCATTTTCTAAGTTACAGACAATTTTAGGTTATTATATAGTTTATTAAAATACAACGAAACAGTATTATGTATCAAGTCTTAGACAGTAAGGAGAATTTCAGTAAAAAGTTAAGTAACGCTAAACTCAAAGAAAAAATATAAGCGGTGTAGTTTATGTTTCCTTTTATAACTTCGTATTGTGTAGCCTGGATCTACGAAGAAAGAAATTCAATTCTTTGTAAAAATAAATTTTGTATTGTTCAGTGGTAACTTGATCAAAGAGGAAACGCAAGGGATAAAAAGGAATTTCTCAGAATAAAAAGGTATAAAGTTTTGGAGTTAAAACAATTTGTTACAAATTGTAGACATTAAAATATATTTTTTGTTCGTTAAAAAAATATTCGTTACTGCGTACGATGTCGCCCTCAACGGTTGCGTTGGGTTTCTACTCAGGGATCGGCTCGTCGCTTGACTGTGGTCCTAAATTTAGATGCCGTCGCCAATAGCCCTCGTGTATCTCTAGTGCGACGACAATTCAAACTAAACTAAAACTAAACTGTTCGTTAACATTATCTCCCCCAATACGTCGATAATGAAGCTGAAGTGGAAATTTTATAAAAACTACATCCACCCATCAGTCCATCTAAACATCTGTCACACTTTCAAAGCCCGAACTACAATTGTTGTAACACCTATTTAGCGCACAAAGTATAACTCTGTAAAAGTCTTCTCCCGATTACATTATACACTGCCTTGGTCTGGAAAAATTGACCTCTACTCTTGACCTCTTCCAGTCTTTGATTTCTTGAAGACTTTTATGCTCATAGACATGGTTAATTGGTTAGTTGGTATTCATATATTTTCAAGCTTGTGTGCTAGGTCAGAGACCGGCTTCTAAACCTTCGTCAAGTAAGACAGACGCAACACATACACACATTCACACGCACAGACACACATACGTGACAGATGCTGCCATCTATGGCGCGGCACCTCCACAGTTTAGACATGTCCCTTAAGGGGTGGAAAATAGTCTCCAGGGATCTGTACCCGTGGGAAACGGCGTAATGACCACCCACAAGACTTTCAGACCCCCGAGCACGTACTTTGCACATACTCGGTGGGTCTTTAGCGACCAGGACTCAATCGCGGGACCTTTCGATCCGGAGATCGAGACTCTGACCACAGGGCTCCCCACAGCCCCTCATAGACTTGGTCTAGTCTACGGCTGAGCCAAGAGGAATAAGTTAGCAAAATTCTAGCTCGGTCAATTCGAAGGTCAAGAAGATATCTTAAGGGGTCACAGGAGTCTTAAAAATGTGCAAAGAAGATACTACAAAGCATAGTTTGATCTTTCATGTCATTTTTTAACTACTCAATAAATGAGTATAATTTTTTTATATGTAATTCTACAGGATTTATTTATTATAAAACAAGTTTTAAAATTTATGAAACTTTAGCCAAAACTAAAATAAATTATATTAAACATGAAGCTATTTGAACACATTGTGATTAGGCTTGCTCGGCAAATTGTGAGGTCAAAACTGAAAAAATTACCAAGAAAATGACTTTATATTGTACAAATATGTACAGACAAAGACTTATACCTAAATTCTCAGCACAATTTTAATTAGAAATTATTTTAAGAACTTTTTTCTAAAAAAATTAGTAAAAAAATTTTAAATTTTGATTTTAAATATATTTTAAAATTATTTCTAATTTAAATTGAGATGGAAATTTAGGTATAAGTCTTTGTACATATTTGTACAATATAAAATCATTTTTTTTTTGGTCATTTTTTCAATTTTGACCTCACAATTTGCCGCGCAAGCCTAATCACAATGTGTTCAAATAGCTTTATGTTTAATGTCATTTATTTTAGTTTTGGCTAAAGTTTCATAAATTTTAAAATTTGTTTTATATTAAATAAATCTTGTAGAATTACTTATAAAAAAATTATACTTGTATATTGAGTAGTTAAAAAATTACATGAAAGATCAAACTAAATTTTGTAGTTCCTTCTTTGCACATTTTTAAGACTCCTGTGACCCCTTAAGGGGTCATAGGAGTCTTAAAAATGTGCAAAGAAAGTACTACAAAGTATAGTTTGATCTTTCATGTAATTTTTTAACTACTCAATATATAAGTATAATTTTTTTTATATGTAATTCTACAATGCTTACTTAATATAAAACAAATTTTAAAATTTATGAAACTTTAGCCAAAACTAAAATAAATGACATTAAACATAAAGCTATTTGAACATATTGGGATTAGGCATGCGCGGCAAATTTTGAAGTCAAAATTGAAAAAATGACCAAGAAAATGACTTTATATTGTACAAATATGTACAAACAAAGACTTATACCTAAATTATCAGCTCAATTTTAATTAGAAATTATTTTTTAAAAAATTTGAAATCAAAATTTTAAAATTTTTATTACTTTTTTAGAAAAAAGTTCTTAAAATAATTTCGAATTAAAATTGAGCTGAGAATTTAGGTATAAGTCTTTGTTTGTACATATTTGTACAATATTAAGTCGCACTTATTTTCTTGGTCATGTCTTCAATTTTGACCTCAAAATTTGCCGCGCAAGCCTAATCCCAATGTGTTCAAATAGCTTTATGTTTAGTATCATTTATTTTAGTTTTGGCTAAAGTTTCATAAATTTTAAAATTTGTTTCATATTAAATAAATCTTGTAGAATTACATATAAAAAAATTATACTTATATATTGACTAGTTAAAAAATGACATGAAAGATCAAACTATGCTTTTTAGTACCTTCTTTACACATTTTTAAGACTCCTATGACCCCTTAAAGGAAACGTGCAAGCAGTTTTCGAAGGGGGTTATATCGAGGAAGAAAAGGAGCTCTCAAGTTTGATTAATGGAAGAAGAAAGAGAGAAGCCGGTTTTCTGCCGCCAATGTCCGCCAAGTAGACAATTGCGGGCGTTCGCCTAATAAATCAATCGGTTCTTCCCGTGTACTCTTCAAATGCCATCATTAGATCGTGTTAAAAAAGATACGAATCATGTCACCAATACCCCTTGTGGGTAGTTAATTCAACCAAACCAACCCCACATTCTGCATAATGTCAAGCAAAATAAAACTACAATGATATAAAAAAAAAATGCAAAATCCTTCTTTTCCATATTCCTCCATGTCACAATCTCATCCGATTCTCCCACGTGTGTCCGTCGTTCTCTTTTGTTGTTTGTCCGGAAAAGGTCATCGGTCTGCGGGAAAAATCTTTTCTTCTCCCGGTTAACGACTGCTATGACGAGATGACAGGGATTCCTTCTCTCCGGTTCCGCCCGGGAGAAATTCCGGAGCGGGTAATGAGAGCGGAAAATCAGGAAATATTGTTCCTGGCGGTGTATATTTTTTTATTGGGGGATGTTGTGCTAGAGCTACACGAAGAGTAGGGTTCGGGATAAGAAGGAGGAAGCTCTAAGGCGGTTGCTTTGTAGGCCCCAGAGCAATAAAAATATCAATTTTACTGGCATGAAAAACATTTAGGATATGAAAATGAGAGAACATTTCTTATAACATTTAAAATTCCATTTAATGGAATAAACAAATTATTGATATTGATAAATGTGTTTGCAAATGTGCTGTCATTAACTTATTTTACCCCATGGGGTGGGGAAAAATAGGTCAGTAGTGGGGTAAAATCATAGAGATCATAGTTAAAGTGTCAGAGTGGCAGATCACGTGACCTCCAATGCTAACGACAGGGCACGCATGGAGAGCAAAACTGGAAGGGTTGGGGCCAGTGTTGCCACCACTTTAAGGATAAAAGTGCTACGAAAAAAATTTAATTTTAAAATTTCAAAAAAGTACCCTAAAATTACTAGCTGCATTTTGGAATATTTTTTATGATTTAAAAAAAAGTGGAACAATTTTCTAGTATTTTCAAAGTTGTTTTTTTTTTGTAATTTTAGAAGTTAATGGTATTTTTTCATAGTATTTTTCTCAAAAAATTTTTCTTAATATTTAATTCTAAATTACAAAAGAATACTTTAAAAAAGCTAGAAAAGTGTTTCACGTTTTTAAAGTCACTAAAAATATTCCAAAATGCACCTAGTATTTTTATATTTCTTTTTTGAAGTTTTAAAATTAATTTATATTTTTTCGTAGCACTTTTTTCCTTAAAGTGGTGGCAACACTTGCCCCATACCCTTCGAATTTTGCTCTCCATAAGCGTCCCGTCGCTAGCATTGTAGGTCACGTGATCCAACACTCTAAAACTTTAACTATGATCTCTGTGGGTAAAATAAGTAAAGCTTTAAAACCAGCTTCGATTATTCCATTTTCTTTTAGTTCTTTTTAACATTGTTTAACCCACTGATGCATGAATTTTTTTTTCATCCCGAAAAAATATGTATGAATCTTTAATACTCATACATTATGGGAAAAATACTGAAAAAAAATTAACTGCATTAGAATTTAAATAACTTCAATTTTTAAAAAATTTTCCATATTACAAAAACCAACTACAAAATTCCAATTTTGATAATAATGGCTAGAAAACTACTAAATATATTTCAAAATACGCCCTTTTTAACTACAATTAATTTTTCAAAACAATTTATTTGTATTTAGTATTGATATTATTATACTTTGAATACTGCCAAAAACGTAATTTCGCAACAGTTAATAACCACACTCTTTAATTTTGAATACTTTTTTACTACTGTCATCTATGAGGGTTATTATTAACTAAAAACTTCAAAATTTAATGCAATAGGTGAACAAAACACAGAATTGTCGAGAGGGAGGTCTACTTTAATAGAATAAAGTGGATTATGTTACTTTTTACCAAACGGTAACAGTATGCATTAGAGGGTTAAAAAGAAATCAGCTAAGATGGTACAAATCTTCACGACAACTAAAACAGTTTCCTGAAGATAAATTCTGTGTCGTGAAGGACTTTTAGAATTTGAGAAGCATCTCACACCGAAACTCCATCTCTTTAAGAGAAAAGTAAATATAACTTTCTTTTTCTCTTGAAAATATTGCTATGTATAAGTCTTTTTCAATTTGCTAAAAAATGCCAAGAAATAACTTCTTGGTTTTATCACCAAGAATTCAATTATGGAGCGGACAATGAATTTCAAATTCGCAATCATTTATGAGTAAATGAGTAACAAACCAATATTAAAAGCAGTTTACAAAAACATTAGTTATCAGTAAAAGGTTTACAAAGCAAAGCATGATATTGCATGCTTGGGGAACTAAACGGTGGGATTTCCGCGTGAGCCTTTCCACATTAACGGGACATATGCCTTGCACCCCAGAGCCCTTGTATCACGAAAGCTGAAATGGGCATGGCAGGCCCTGGCCCACTAATGGGCTGTTGCGCCGAGACGTTTAGTTTTTTGTCGGATTTTAATTTAATTAATTATCGGACGTTTATTTAATTTTTAATATTAAACACACTTTTTGAAATTGTATTGGAAATAAAATACATTTAAAAATATAGTAACTGATACAATTTAATGTTAATTATACAAACAAAATACATTGCATGCACTTGCAATAAGAAAATATTTTTAGACATTTGACAGAAATCGATAATTTGAATAAACATTTACCAACAAGCGCTTTTTAATCAATAAACGATAATGCAATTTAGGATCAAATTTGCCGAGTAATTTTTTACACGGTCCCTAAAATTCGTCTTTTTCAGTTTTTTTACAATAACTCGGCAAATAATTGATATTGAATGAAAAAATTCGGGATTTTTATTCTACTTGATCTGCTTTATCGATTTATGTAACAAAAATTTGGGGTTGCTATTCATGTTTTATTTTTTATTATTTAAATTTAAATAAAAAATTATTAAAAATGAAAAATTGATGAAAAAACATGTGTGATGCTTTTGGAAAATTAAGAATTATATAATGAAAAAAAAATCTTTGTTTAATTCATTTTATTTGTAGAGGTATGAATAAAAGTTTGTGAAACTTTTTTTAACATTATGGGCGTTCAACTTTGAATACTTATATCTCAGCAAATAATGCAGAATAAATAATTCCTTTTTATACATGGGGTATTTTGAAGATGCTGAACATTTTTATGTAAAAAAAATTGGGTGTTGCCATTGGAATTTTCAAAGTTGGTTCTCATTTTAATATGTAGACGATCTCTATTACAATTTTTGTTGCCAGTTCCTAATTTCTCACGCTATTTCCTGAAAATTGACATCTTACATAAAATTCCTTGATCAATAGCAGCCGAGAAATGAGGGGTGATTCGTTTTTTTCCCCCCAGCTGTACCTCTTACTTTTCTTAAAACAAAAGTTTTCTACAGCCCACTGCTCTGAAGTTTCATAAATGAAAACATATAATGGCAAAAGAATTTAATTACACAGAAGAATTTACAGTTTTTTGCATATAAAAGGATGAAAAGTATCAGTAAAATATAAGACTGGCATCAAAGGAAGAAAACAATTATCGCGTTTGTTTTTAAGAATTTTCGTTTTAAAACTGACCTATATTTTACACCGTGACTTATTTTACCCAACCAGACCCTATAGATGAGTTTTAATCCCAAAATCAACTTTTATATTTTAAAGAAATTTTATAGAAAATGCATTAATAAATGTCTAAAATTCAACAAAACGTGAGAGATTTCATTTTGACGAGTTCCTTCAAAATTTAACTTTGATGAAACATAAGGGGTTATCTTTTTAATGGCTACTAAAAAATACCGGGAATAGAACCTAATTCTTGATAAAAGAAACACTTCGCTTAAAAAGGGTTAATCTACAAATGTCTCCAGGTCTCAGACAAATAATCCTTCTTCATAGGTAAAGAAAAAACAGTGTTTCGAAATCAAAACCTTCTGTTCGTACGATCCCTAAATCAGGTAAGCCTTCTATAATCTCTGGATTAATAGGTGCGTATCCAACTTCTTTTTCCAATTGCAGAAAAAAATCGATAATTTTGACTAGGTAGGTAGGTTGGTTCATGTATTTTCCGACTTGTGTGCTTGGTTATAGAGACCCGCTTATAAAACATTCGTCAAGTAAGACAGACACACACAGAATTTTTACTGACACAAAGAGAGAACGTACATCCAGGGCGAAGGCAGGAATCTAGCCCACACCTTGTGCAGTGCGCAGACTGTTAGCGTATAGGGCTGCGATGAAACCCACTAGGCCATCCGTCTTTAACTAAACACTAGGGTAGACTGACCAGTGAGTGAACAGGCCCCAGTGAATGAACATTTGGTAAATACAACTAAAAAATAAGGATTGAAAATCATTAAACTAGATGGATTGGCAATACACTGACTTCCTCATATCTAGTAGGAAGCTATCTGACATGGTTGGTTGTCCTGATCATTATGTCCTGGTGTTTATTCACTGGGAACCGCAGCGCCTTAAACGTTCATTCACTGGTTATTCTACCCTACTTAAAATCTTCAACGACATAAACGAAGGGGCCGACTTAGTGTCTAGTAGAAGGGTAAGATGGGGCAAGTGGGCCACTCCCCTTGGCATTTCCCGAATTATGGACGTAAAAAAAATATGTTACAATATTTTTACGTATTTACCCCAATAGATGCAGGAAACATTATGGCATCATTTTCATTTAAGTATGTAACAAGGTACAATCCTTTTTGTGAAAATTTTTAAAATTGCATCTTTTCGTAATTCACGCCATCATACTATTTTTTTATTTATTTCCAAACGGTTCGTAAAACGAAACAAAATGTTACATATTTTGAATGTGTATAAAACATAGTATCTTTTAGTAGTGTCATGTACTTGCGATGTTGATTAGGTTAAAAGTAAATTGGGGTGGCCCAGGTGCCCCGCGTTTGGGGTAAGTGGGCCACCACAATGGCGGGGTAAGTGGGCCAGGGCTGGCCCACTTGCCCCAACTCTTTAATATACTTAAAAAAAGTAATATTCACTGATTCATAGGGTTAGTCATATTCACTATTCATAGTCCTATTCATTGACATAGGCCAGTTTAAAATCTGTAGCCCTAACATTTTTTTTACACTACATGCAAAGATGACAAGATGAAAATTAGCGAATTTTTCTTGTAGTAAGCTTGCATGTCAGAAAAAATTGCTATGGTGGAACTATTAAAGATACATCATTCATTTTTTTTCAAACACTCAAAAAATCATGTTGGTTATTCCACTTGCCCCACCATATCTCTACCAGTTATGTGTAAAAATATATTAGGGGGTTGGCCCACTTACCCCCACCTTGCGGGGCAAGTGGGCCACTAGGATGACTAAAAAGAAAAAAATGTTTTTTAAATTTATTTTTTGCCAATTTGTGTTAAGTTTGTCATGGGTACAGTAGTAACATATGAGAGAATGGACCACAAAAAAAATTATTAGGCCGAATACATCCAGTGGTATGAGGGTCTAAAGTCGAATTATGCCAAAAAGGTGGCCCACTTACCCCTCCTTACCCTATACATTTAGGTAGGGTTGCTGGAAAAAATCAATCCCAGGGTTGTAGTTAGGACAATTCGGCAATTGATGACTCTTGGCTGCATCTTCACAGGTTTAAAAATGATTTTTTTCAATTGTGTTTGAAAGAAACATTATGTTTTAAGAAAATTTATTATGATTTTTTTTTCCAAAAATACAATTTTGAAAGAAGAAGTTTTTTTTTTTCAATATTCTTTTTTCAAGAAAAATAATTTGTAAACCATTTTTCGCTTTTGGCAAGTAATGTATATGAGTTTTGTGGGAAATTGTTTAAAATACTTAAAAAATCAAATAAGCACGGCATCGTATCGTAGTAAGTTACGGCGTTAATAGGACCACACGCCGACCCGGTATTGAACCTGACACCGGTTGCATGCCGAAACAATACTGACCGTCTGCGACAAATTTTTAGGATTTGTTGCAAAACAGCTTAGTTGTCTCAGACTAGTTAATTAGTACGTGGTTCTAAATCGTAAAGCTCGCCGCCAATAGCCCTCGTGCAGCTCTAACTCGACTTTAATTCAAATAAACCAAAGCAAGTGATCTATTCAGAATGGACAACTGTGACGGTCACTCTTACTTTGAAGTCACAGCTACGTAACCCACTAACAAACAAACCGGCAGCTAAGTCGTCTAAAATAGAACAAACAAGTCTGCAAAGGTGTCATACGTACGTCAAAAATTGTCTTATATTCCACAAACAAACTTCTCTACGCTTCGTTTGAGTCGTTCATTAGCAAATTTTATTTAGCCTGAAAAACTCTTCAATCCACCAAGTCCGCGTGACTTGGGTAGTAATGTTGGTTACCTTTCAGGTTTACCAATGCGCAGTCTATTTCTATTTACAATCGTTTAAAATTTTTAGAAATAGAAAATGCAAGGCACCTATGTTGTATAAAGACGTGCGACATGTCATCACAACTATTAAAAATTACTTTTTGATTGGAGGATGTTTTATGTAAAATGATTATATTGGACAAAACGTGTTTGACGTAACTATGATTGCTAGAGTTGATTTTTCTTAAGCTTTTTCTCGCATATTTTTATACAAGGTTAGCTTAAATGAAAAAAAAAACGAATATTAAGCTGGTCCCTATTTCGTTATTTTTTGGTTAAAAATACTTTTTCTGATAAAGATTTGTAATTTTTTTTTGATAAAGACGTTACTACGTAAGTTGATCGGATTTTACCTTATTTAAGATATAGTTACTATTAGGACAATGACATTGGATAGTACCACATGGTGTATAAATTCAAAATTGATTTGGTCGCTATGATTTATTAGCAAAATGGTACAGACAGTATTATTATAATCCTAAGTTAAGAAGAGATATACTTGTCTCGCTAGGTAATTTTGAGAATTCAAAGGTCACCTGAGTTTTTACATTTAATTGTCGTTGGATTATCTGCATTATTTTTTGTTTTATAAAATAAAATACATTGCAGCTTTAGACTTTATCTTGATGGTTAGGTGGCGCAATATTTTTAATCGGTCATAAAGGAGTCATAAAAAAGTTGCAAAATAAAATAAAATGTATAATAAATTTTGAAATGCTTTTTGTTAATAAACACTTGGTTTTATGTAGGCATAGTCCTTTTTTCTTCTTAAGGAGACTGGGGAGGCAAAAAAATGTCAAAAATATCGATTTTGGTATTTTAATAAAAAGTTATAGCTTGAACTTTTACCTTTAAGAACATATCTTTCTTTTAACGATCCGAAAAGAATTCGAAATACAGTTGGAGTTTTCGCAAACACCGAAATCCGAAAATCGTACGTTAAGTGGAAGTTATTTCTTTCTTTACTTGCCTTTTTCTCCATGAGTGTTTTTAGTGGTTTGTCGTACATTCGAATTGTTCCTAGCGATTCAAAAATTTGTGTATTGCTTTGAAATTGTGGAAAATTGTTATTGATAATCTTTCAAACATAATTGTGCATGGATTTTGAAATCTGATAACATTTTTTAATATTTTACTCAGTTTTACTTTTAGCATATCACGAAAAAAATTTCCAAGTAACATAAATTTTTAATTCTAATTAATTAACCAATAGGACAAATAAAAAATCCATGCACAGTTTTGTTAAAATATATTTAAATACCTTATATAAAAAAATTTAACATTTTAGAAAAAACTTAATCGCAAGGAGCATTTTCAAAAACATTTTCTTTAAATTGTATGTCCCTGAGCTGTAAAAAAATTTCATCCATTTCGGTCTGTAACTTAAAAAAAAAAATTTGCCTCCCCGATCCCTTTTATCCCAGGAATAGCTTTTTTTTTAATTCAGGATAATTTTAATTTGAATTATCGTCTCACTAGAGCTACACGAGTGGGCGACGGGCGTCGTATTTTAGAACCACAGTCAAGTGAAGAGCTGGCACCTGAGTAGGCACCCAAAGCAACCCTTAAGAGTGATATCACATCGTTTAAAAAATAATATGGTTAACATCTATTTGGATTAATAAAAAATATTTTCTAATATAAAAATTTTCGAAAAATCGAATGATATGCGAAAGGGTTAAATAGAAGGATAATATTTTCGTTTTGAATGTGTTTCTGTAATGACAATTGTCATCCTGTTAAAAAAAATGCTAATGTGGCAAAGCAGCATTTTTGATAATGGATTGATTTGAAAATGGTCAAAGAGGACAGGAAGGTGTTGTGACAACTGCCATATATACGCAGTTTACACCAAACAACATTTTTGAATGCCCGGCAATGATTGAAAATTTGAGAGACATTGGAGTTCTGCCATCATTAATAGATCTTTATGACATTGATATCCAAAAAAATGCAGACGCGGTTATCAAAACACATGGTTTCAATTAATTTAACATTCAACACTTCGGCAACATCATAGACACAACCAAAAAAATGGGAAGCAACCGAATATAGCATTTTGGGCAAACAGGGTCAAAAACAGGGTTTTTTTAATTTATCCAAAAATTATTTCGTGGATATATGGGGTTTCGAAAAAAAATTGCTACAAATATACTTAACCTTGTATTAAGGATATCATAGGGTTGAAATAAAACACTGTTGTTGACGGACAATAAATAATTACATAATACTATGAATTATATAACTATATATAAATAATTTAATCTATTAGTATTTTAACTCTAAAACTGAAATTCATAATATTTTAATAATAAAATAAGTTTCGACGGAAAACCTATTCATTTTTTTTTACATAGTCTCTTGTAAGGTTTCCATCAAAGTGAACCCTAACAAGTGTGTTCGAATAAAAATATTTTTTCAATAGTTGTAAAATGAGCGCAACTTATGCAAACTTTAAAACTGTCTTCGATACTTAAAAAAAGTCTGAGTAAGTTTTTGAAAAAAAATACAGCGTTTTATAACTGAAAAAGTTTTCTAACAATATTTTTTTTTATCTGTGGATGATGTAAAAAAACTTTTTTTTTAATTATGAAAGTTATGAACTATTTTATAACACCTAAGATTTCATTTGATTATATAAACATCTTACATTGTAACTATTAGCGAAGGTTTTTCTTATTTTAGATAGTCCTTTAGTATGTTTTTTATGCGTAAACTAAAAAAAAATCGAAAATAGGCAGAATGGTGCGACAACAACCCATAAATGACCAAAGCCTACTGTGACCAATTCAACTTTTAACCTTTGTAATAAAAAAAAATTTTTAGTATAGAGGCACGTTGGCAAATCATTGTCCACTTAATTTTATTTTCAAAAGCAAACATTTTACGATAATGAGTGAAAAATCAACTTATTTAAGGTTGAAATACAAATCTTTGATTGCCATATTCTTCACAAAAAAAGCAAGGTTCCTTCAATAAAAATTCCAGAATAAGAGATTATCTTTAAGTCAAGATATTTCTATACTTAGTAATTATTATGATCATTAGGGGAGAGCAGGGGAATCCCGCCACCTCGGGTAATGCCGCCACCCCTTGTATCTCGCCAACGGTGTGTGTGGGAAGGGGGCTGTGAGCGCTGACATGTAGCAGGAAACAAAGTAATTTGTAGTATAGACGCTAATGGCCGTGCGGTGATTTGGTGTAAAGTTATTTAAAAAATACGGTTTTTAGTGATTTTCATATAATCTTGAGCCTTCTGAAATTAAGCGATAAGTGACTGCTATCTCTAAGTTAGATAAATCAGTTATATATCATTTAAAAGAGTAATTATTTGGCTATTTTATCACGTCGTTAGTTTGAACGCTAGGCTAACCACCTTTCTTTAAACAACCGTCAATGCCATTTTGTCCTACTGGGGTAATGCCGCCACATCACTTTGGGGTTATGCCGCCACATGCAAAAGGATGGCGGCATAATCCGTAAAATAGAAATTTCATATATTGGCCCTACAACCTATTAGTTTGCGTTAGAGATGCCACGTATCCAAAAAAGAATAACTGAACTGGTCAAATAGACCAACGAAGCTTTAAAAAAAAACCTGCATAGTTAGTTGCACACAGAAAGTTAATAAAAGAGGTGTACCCTGTACAATTTACCTTTCCAAAGTTAATTGAAACTATTTTAGTTCTATATAAATTGCTTTATTATGTAACTTTCCATTAATTATAGATTATTTGCTTTGTTTATTGATGTGGCGGCATAACCCCAGTGGTGTGGCGGCATTACCCCAGATACCGGGGTAATCCCGCCACTGTGCGAGCTTTAGAAAAATACAATTTTATTCAGTTTCTATTAAAAATTTAAATTTAAAAAAATCACTACAAGATAGGTTATGAACTGTAGTATCCTATAATCATTACAATTTACATTAATTGCAACACAATTCTGCGTGAAAATTCATTTTCCCTTAAGGTGGCGCCATTCCCCTTCTCTCCCCTAATAATGCTTCCTGCATAACTATGAATATCGTAAAATATTCAAGAATATACTTTTTTTTAATGACGTAAACATTATCTCAACTAACGAAATTGCTTCTCTCTTAACAATGTGAATTACCAGTCCCTCATTTTAATAGGATATAAACTTATGAAATACATGTTTTCCTAAAATTTACATTCTTATGATTTATAACTTAATTATAAGTAAATTAAAAATTGTCTTTGAAAATTGCAAAGATTTCATTTATAAAATATTAAGGCTGTTGCAATTTGTTTTTCGCTTCAATTCAGGATTTTTCGATAAAATGTTGTAAGATTATAATCAGTGTCAAACAATATTACTAAAATCTTAATTTTAATTTTTATTTTAATTTTTTTAAATAAACAGTATTTTGTTTATTTCAATTTCTTTTATATTTCAACCTGAGCATCAACTGACATTATTAGTTGGTGTTGTTTTATGTCCGGTATTTCAAATACCACATTTATATCAGTAAAATCCACTAACATTAAATTAAGATAATAAAAAAATTAAAGGTTTTTAAATACTTTGAAAACGACCCTTTCATCTCCTTCCCGACAAATTGCCACGAAAAGATACCAAAAGCTACTGATAAGAACACATCCGATGAAGTGATCTATCGAATACTATAAAAGCTCCACTAACCATATCAAGAAAGGTGTGACATGAAATAGTAAATGGTACCACTTCTAACCGGATCTAACTTGAACAGGATACTACTTTGTGTGGTGGGTACCGGTTAGGAAACAATGGAATAGGACTACCTGATTTGATGTACCATGACTGTTATCTCTTATATTGCTTCCTATCATATTCTGGAATAGGGAAGTTGATTTCTACGTTTGAGACGGGAAATATGCTTTAAGCGGGAATGAGCGGGCTGGACCAAGAGTCTCCAAACTCAAGTGCCTCAGTGTTAATCTAATGGGGAAAAAAACTATTTTCTCTGCCACATTTCTCCGGCTGTATTAAATATTTTTACAAACGGATTTTTTTAATGTGATAAATGTAGATAACTTACAGGTCTCTGTAATTCCACTTTCTTTTAAATTGCTTCGAATACATTTTTTTGAAATTATTTATTCAAAAATTTAAAAAAAAAAAAATTCTAACCCATTTCAAAAAGCAGGATTGTAAGGACCTGTAAGTCAGCTACATTTATCACATAAAAAAATCAGTGTGTAAAAATATTCAATGCAGCCATAGAAATGTGGCAGAGAAAATATACTTTTCTCCATTGGATTAACACTAATGCACTTTTCTTTAGAGACCCGCGATCCAGCGCGCCCATTCTCTCTTAACACTAGAAAGATGGAGACTTAGTGTAAACCCCTATATTTCCCCGAAGCAGTCAAAATGACTGCTTTGTCAGAGAATAACTAATGTGTAACTTGTTTAAAATTATCTATTATTTTTACACTATTTACAGTCATGTAGCAATTATTAGTAAGTATTAACAATAAACAAAATTACTGCATTTGGAACAAAAAATAATTTATTTATTATTTGCACATTTTAACACTAGATTATTTTAACACTAGATTTCCAAGGCAGTTGTTTTCAACACTAGATTGCCTAAGTTCAATAGTTTTGTTAATATTTATTAAAGATAACACTTAAACACTTTTTTATTCGTCATAAGTCTAAGACTTACAGCTCTATTTTCCTAAATCTTTACTCTTTTCGTTTTAAGACATAAATTTAATTTGAGTTTTAATTGTTTCATAAAACAACCAAAGAAGTCAATTGCAATTATTTTAATTGTGAGTTACAATTGACATGCGTTAATCAAATTCATTTAATTGCAAGGAGTATTTAAAAAGTCAAATGTTATTAATTCAATTGTAATTAATTTAATTGCAATCACTTTTTTAGTCAATTAACAAGATAATTGACAAATTAATTGATTAATACCCAACACTTCCCCTAACATATCCACACTCCCAAATGTTTCCCACGTGCCCACACATTCCAGTCGAATTCCTTGAAAAAATCAAAAATACACCAAAAAAACCACCTCAAAACAAACAGCTGAAATCAAAACTCGTGTTTATCATTAAATTAAAATCAACTCTAGCCTGTTTTTCAGAGCCCTACACTCGTGTTTCCCATTACGGCAAATTACAACTTGTAGGATTCAATTCAAAATCTTCAGTCAGCCGTTAGAACAAACTTATGCGCATGCGCGTTGGGGGCGTCCTCGGTAACTATAGCAACCGCATCCTAAGGTTTCTCAAGCCTTTTTTCCAAGTCCCTCAGAAACAAATCTAGTCTTTGACAACTAACAGGATTTTTCCTGATTATCCCGTTTTTCCCGGATTTAGTGTTTTTCGACTATGAGAGTTTGTCATCTGTTGTCTTGTGTGAACGAATTATAACTGATTTCCATTTAATGAAAAGCGAGAGTAAATTTGAGTAAAGTGGACTTTTAGTTAGTAGGACAAAAATTTATTTATTATTACGGTAAGTTAATTTAATTTTTTGTTGTAAGATAGGTGCGATGCAATTGCGTCGTAAAAGATTACAAGTGTAAAAATTATCTCCATCTATTAATCAGTATATAAAATAATCAATCTTTTTAATATACCTTAAACAAAAACTTATATTTTATATTAATATGCTTTATTTTTATTAACTTAAACACCTTAAACTTTTACTTTAAAAACATTAAAATATATTATGTGTCAATTGTAAAAAAATGGATTTATAATTAAAATATGTGTCATTTGTATCAATTACTTAAAAAAATTATTTACAGTGCAATTTATATCAAATTAAAAATAGTTTTAGATCAAACTATAAATATTTAATTTTTCATGGTTTATGTGCGAACTTAAACTTAATAATAAAGTTTAATCATATAAGAAAATTTAAGGAACGTTTTTATTTACAATCTGAAATAATTTTAAAATTTAAATTTTGTTTTGAAATTATATGCCTCTAGGAACTGCAAGTGAAAGTAAAACTGTAAAAATAATTTATAAATGTTTGCAACTTTTTTTTAAATAGCAAATTCGGATGTGGGTTTTATGTTGGCGCTCATGTTACACTGAAAAATAATCATAAAATAATTTTGTATTCTTTATTCGTTTTTTTTTCTTAACTTCAGCTACTTAATGGAAACCAATCTCGTTATGAGACAAACAATTAGTAAAAAATGTTTCATGTAACTAAATACTACCTATTGTATGTGAATCTCGTTACTCTACAGTAATTAATTAATATGAAAAGTCAAATGACACTTAAAAAATATTTCCGTAAAAATAATTTTTTAGCATTCTAAAATAGGAAAAACGGAGAATAGTTTTTTTTAAAATTTATTTTGTTTTTACTAGTTTTGCAAGCACATTATATAAATGAGCTACTTTGAAAGCAAAAGAAAATCTTTTCTTCTATTGGCATCATTTAATTATAACAAAATAATAATAATAAATATCCTTTTAGTTCAATAGACTTACCAATACATAGTTTTTGTTAAAATTTTAAATAGTTAACAAGCTGTTTTAGTCAAATATACGTATCTTTAAGACCACAAAAAATCTAGACATGCATACATATACTCTAAATAATATATTTTACTACTAATTTAGTTATTTAACTAATTATATAGAAATGTTAAGGAAATCGCATTAAAATACTTTTAATATAAATTTGCAGAACTTATGCAAGAATAAAGAATTGTTAAGGAAATGGTATTAAAATACTTTTAATATAAAGTTGCAGAACTTATGCAAGAAAAAAGAAATATTAAGGAAATCGTATGAAAATTCTTTTAATATAAGGTTGCAGAACTTATGCAAGAATAAAGAAATCTTAAGGAAATCGTATTAAAATACTATTAATATAAAATTGTAGAACTTATACGTTACACTAACCCATAAATGAAGACTTTTTTTTAATACCAATTGCACCTTCATTTCCGTTTAAAGCATTAAATTTCAGATTTTAAATTTCTTTTTGTGCAACTTAATTTCTTCTCTAATTTGTCCGGGAAAATTTTCTTCGTTTCTTCCTTTTACATACTTACAGTAAACTGAAACAGAAAAATCATTTTCGCGTATTCGGGTAAAAAAATTCATTACCAACAGTTGTTAATAAGTTGAGTAAAGTTTCTTTTTTGTGGTTTTTTGAAGTTTCTTTTTTTTATTTTATAAGCCACTTATTCTTCTCTTTATTTACCTCAGTATATTAAACCGTTCAGATTGCATTTTCTGAAGTACTCTATAATCAGTTCATTCACCTTTCCTTCATGGAATCACTTTAACAAATCAACTTCTCAAATTTAAATTCGCCATTGTGAACAAATTCGATAGCAGAATGCATTTCCACATCCAGAATAGGGGCATTTCCATAGTCATTCGTCGATTCTCAATTTGCTATGTAATATTAGCTTGAGTATTATGTTCGAATACAGTTCAATTATTAAAATATTAGAACATTATAATTCCCACCAAAGAATTATGTCCTACTTTTATTAAATTGACGTATTCGATTTTCGAATATCGCTGTTATTCTTATGTAGTGTATCTATTTTATAATAATATTTTTTTGGGAATCGCTTTAAAATTAATAATGATGACATCTTTACATGATAAACAATAATTTTTCAAGTGAGTTATAACTGCTTGTAATTTTAATACGCCGGTATATTTTCTAATGAATATAAATAGTTTCATACTTAAAAAATGCGAAATTTACTTTAAAAATGAACTCTTAACGTTTATAAGTTATCCCAAATCTTTTTTTTTTCACTTTTTAAAATACAGTTTTAAAAAAATTTCTAAAAAATAAAACTAGAATAAAAATAATAATAAAACCACTTCCGGCAGGTAACATCAACTTTGTCTTTAAATAACAATTTAAATGCATTTTGGCGAAATTCGAAACAACATCAATTTCAGACACCTTTGCATAACAAGACCCCATAAATGAATATCAAATACCAAAATGTAAGTGACATCCTTCCTTTCTAACCCGGTTACTTCCTATTCCATAAACTGATAAACCACAAACTGTGAAATATTTTGTTGGTACACAAAACTCGGAGGGGGGGGGGGAGAGAGATTATGTATCATAAACATTTCCCTCCCCCCAGTTTGGCAGGGGCCATTGACTCCGAACGCCAGTGGAATATTAGAACATTTTCCCGAACACTTTCATCTTTTTTCATATTCTTTTTCACGGATTTTTCCCGGAAATAACCGATATTTTGAAAAAGTTGAATAATTCGTTTTTTGTTACATCAGGTTGCCATAAAAATAGTAATAATAATAATTACAACAATAAAATACAGGATGGAAAATTAGAGTCTCCGTTCTAATTTTGATACGTTAACAAAAAAATGTAATATAAGTAACAATCTTAATATTAACAACAACAAAATAGAGCAAAAAAAAGAGGAGAAGTAAATTAGAGACTTCGGGTTCCAATTTCGATGCACTCTACAACCATACAAATATAAAAAATATAAAAAAAACTGCAACAAAATAAAAATAAATAAATAAGATGGAAGGAAAATTAGAAACTTCTTTCGAAAAAGGTAGAATTTCCGGGGGAAGATCGTCTTCATTAAGTAGAACTCTTGAATTTATATAATTGGCAGGAAGTGTTTTAAATTGAAACTTTTAAAGTGAAATCATATAAAGAATGGACCGGCTATATTTAAAATTTGCCTGATATAATATTATTGAAAACCTTGGTTAAAATTACATGGCATGTAGTTTCAGAAGAACATTTAGAAATAAAATTTATTCGTTTAAAAATTAAATAAAGCAAACAAATAATGGAAATTTATATCTATCCAAACAGTCTATTGAGTCAAGTTTTTTTTATTCTCTAATTAAATCGGCACTATAATTAGAATCAATCTGTTTATAAAAAAAAGAACGTTAAATGTACAATTAGAAACTCAGAATAAGCTGATTCAATTTACATGGCACAGTTCGCGGGTAAATTAACGTGTTGATAAAAAGTAACTTATTCAGTAGAACCGTCGGAAATGTTTTTTTTTTCTTTTCATTAGACTAAATTTTAAATTGCGCTAAAGAATAAGAAATTTTAAAAAGAATTAAATTTGCCTACTTTCATGTAACTTAAATTCTTATTAAAATTCTTATCAAAAAAATAATTAGTCTTGTAATATTAACTGCTATCTATAAAAAATTTGTATATCTTAGGGAAACAAATCGACAAACATAGCATTCATTTGTAATTTAAGCTAAAATTGGCGCTATTTTCATTAATTTTCTTTCGCAAACTGAAAAAAATATTCTGTTTCATTTGCTAAATATATTTGGAGTTTAAAGAATAGTTATGCAAAATTGCTGCTTTATGTTTATTCAGATTTGAAATAATAATTTATAATTTTCAAAAAAAAATACAACAACACATGCGCACATGTCTCTTCTCCAAATAATCTCCAAGCGGTGTTATTTTAGAATACTTTCCGAAAAAAAAAATACTAAAATGAATACCTTTTTGAAAAATTTGTATTTTGACTTCCTTCTTATAAAATTGTACATTGATAAAATGTAAATTAAAACTTAATTTTTATGCAAAAAAAATAGAACATTGTGCTCCGCTGATTAGTAAAAACAAAACAAAAAATAGTTTCTTTCAAATATGGATTTAAAATTAATAAAGTTTTTGTGAAATGAAATTTTTTTATGGTAACAATGATTTAAATGAATATAAATTCAACTTAAATGCCATTCAAAGGGAAGAAATTTGAGTGATAAGTAGGCAGATATCCGTCCCTTGCGGACAAAACGTATAACAGATAGGTTTCTGATGTCATCCTCTTTTGATGAAAACAAAAGTTTTAAGAACGACGAACAGAACCAAATTCGAAGGACATCTTCAGCGCATACCTACTTTCCTTTTTTTTATATCTCTCAAATTTAAAAAAGGAAAATTGTCAAAATCTGCTAATACATAACAACTATTAAAACTTTCAATTTTCGATTTTTTTTTTTTTCATTTACTAAATCTTCAAATTTTGTTTAATATAGTACTTTTTACTTGAAGGCCACATTTGCCCTATATCACACTTTTACGAGCACGTTGCGATATATTCTGTCTACAAAAGATGTTATTAGTATAGATTTTTTCTAGTATTTCAGACTTTATTCCATGAATTTCGTTATTCTTTTGTAAAGCCTCTTTTGTAAGACAGCTGTTCGGAAAAAGGCGTACCATGCATGATTAGGCTTCTCTGTCTGCATGGGCTGCGTTTTTTTCTCACGTTCTCTTAGGAATTTTTATCACATGTATTTAGAAGCGATATAATAACCATTTGCATGTAAATCGCATTAAGGGAAATAGAGTAAATCTGTTCGTGTGTTTTTTTTTTAATGTTACTCGTTTTAACAAATTATTTAGTGAAACGGTTAGTCTAGGCAAATAATGATCGTTTTTGGAAAGTATAAAAACAAAAATTTTGATAAAATTTAAAAAAAAGCATAATTTTTAATTTATATAGAAAACTTTTAAATGTTTTTCAAATCGAATATAAATATTTTATATGAATTACAAAATTACAAAATATGTGTCATCCTTCTCAAGTGGCAGATCCAGAACTAATTGTCTAGAGGAGGGTTGGTTGTCCTTTTTTCAAACATTTTAAGTAATTAACCATTAAAGTTAATTAATGTATATTAATTATTCATTATAAACAATTAAAAGAAATTAATCAAACATATTATTTTTAAATTATCGATTGCAATTAATTAAATTCATTTATGATACATGCATTCATTGAAATTTTGTTTATCTTCTTCAAGATAAGTTCAGTTCTTGAGGGAGGTACGAGGCTCCCTTTAACAACCTCTGGGTCAGCCATTGTGATTCATATATTTATATAAACTCCCTAAAAAAGAGAAAAAGAAAAATTAATAAGTGAAAAAAAAGCACATAGGCAAAGATTTAACTTATTTTCACCAAATTATTATAAACAAGCTTTGAAAATTGTTAGTAAAAATATTATTATTTGATTTACTTCCTGGTTTTAAATTGAAATAATAATTTATAATCCTAATCTTTCCCAATGTAAATGCCCTGTTTATTCAAAAACAGAAAAACTACAGGAAACTCACTTTCACCAAGTATTTCCTTCAAACCTACCCTACTACACTAATCCGATTCTCGCCCTATTTAACAAAAAAAATGTATCAGAATTAAAACTTAGTTTGAAGATAACAACAAAAAATGATAAAAATCTATACAAAAATAAATAACGTAAAAAGATAACCAAACTAAAAACGTAAACACACATAAAAAAACACACAGCCATCCGTAATCATGTCTCGAAAACTTATTTATGTCTAAAATGAGCATTACTGGGATCACCATAGAGGTAAGAATACGATGGAGTTGACGTCGGGCAAAAACCAATACTAAAACCGTTTTGCCAAGTGAAGTCATTTATCGCTCTGTAGTAAGCCCAAACAAACGCTCTTGGCGAAGTATTTGGAGCAGTG
Source organism: Hylyphantes graminicola (assembly GCA_023701765.1). Taxonomy (NCBI): domain Eukaryota; kingdom Metazoa; phylum Arthropoda; class Arachnida; order Araneae; family Linyphiidae; genus Hylyphantes; species Hylyphantes graminicola. The sequence continues at coordinate 66,865,681 of CM043117.1, forward strand.
TTGGGTAAATTTTTGCAAGAACAATTAAAGATAAACAATTAATTAATTGGGCACAAAAACTAATGATTCATCAATTGTAATTGTGGAAAATTACAATTAACTATTATTTAATTATAGTAGTAACAATGAACAGTGCATTAATTTTTAATGCATTAATTTCCCAAGCCCTATGACTCCAGTCCAATTATTAATTACTCGTTACCTAAGTTGGGCAAAGTTTAATTGCAAGAACAATTTAAGATAAACAATTAATTAATTGGTAAATGTAACCACATAAACTAACAATTCATCAATTGTAATTGTGTAAAATTACAATTAGCAATTATTTAATTATTAACTGTAAGCAACAATAAATTAATTCATTTTAATTGTTTTGTTAATTTTAATTAAAAATAACAATTAACAACTTTTTTATTCGTTTTAAATCTAAGACTTACAGCTTAATTTTCCTAAATCTTCACTCATTTTGTTTTAATACATAAAGTTAATTTTAGTTTTATTGTTTCATAAAAACAACTAAAAATGGTAATTGCAATTATTTTAATTGTGAGTTGCATTTCACATGCGTTAATCAAATTAATTTAATTACTTTTTTGATTACTTTTATTACTACGATTACTTTTTTGGTCAATTAACAAGATTAATGACAAATTGATTGATTAATGTCCAACACTGCCTGTAACACAACCACACTCCCAAATGTTTCACACGTGCCTACAATTAATTTAATTGCAATGACTTTTTAGTCAATTAACAAGATAATTGACAAATTATTTGATTAATGTCTAACATTGATTTGGAGCTAATCGACTTAATGATTATTAACTCTCTAATAAAAATTATAATTACAACCTCTGAAGGGAATTACAGCATGCAACTGGGCTAGCATTAATTTTTTGTTTTTTAATCAATGTCTTTTAAAAAACTAAATGATGCATTTTACATTGAACTAACGTTGAATTAGCTGTTTGTTTAGACTTGCTAGGGTTACCTTTCTACCTTCATACGGCTTCAATATTTTTTGCGCCAAGCATATCCATCTCTTTAAAAAATCTGTGGTGACATTTCTCCAGGCATTGCTGTGATCTTCGCACCTTCCCGGGCAGAGCAACACCAAATCGGATTTCGGTACTTAAATCCTACCTCCCCATTCTGAGAATGTTGTCTAATGGTACCATGTGGAGATGGGAATAAGGTTAGGATGCTGGCAGCTTAAAATAGATGCAAAAATCGGGTTGCCAAATGAAGATGTGATCGCTTTCGTGGTACGCCCAAATTAACGTTTGGCTAAGTATTTGGCGCTATTTCGGATTAAATAAAATTGATTAATAATAACGCAAGGGAGATGACACTTGGTCATTTTCACAAAGAATAAAATTAGTAATTACAACAAAATAAAAACAAATTTGAGTGGGGAAACTATCGACCAGTTATTTATTTATTAATGGGCCAATTTCAGGTCTTGAGTGACAACAGAAATGCCAAATGAAAATAATTTTTTTCAATGAAGGAAGTCCCAAACAAAGAAATACAGGATAGGAAGCTAGAAAGAAATACGGTTACCTAAAAAGTCAATTGATTAAATTTAAAAAAATTGTCATTACCTAAAAAAATTAATCTGTCTTTACGAAATTTAAAAATTAATAATTAAACATCCAGATGATATCGTTTTCTGAAATTTATTTTATTATGAAAAAAATTTTACTTGTGTACAAAACATTACAGCACTTATAGTATTTCAATTTTAATACATCAGGAAAAATAAGTAAAGTTATACAATATTAATAAGGGACTGGGCCATCTATCTAAATTACCTATTTTCGAGTAATAGAAAAATAAAAAAATTCTGTAGAATTTTTTTTTCAGAGTGTGCGTTGGTATGGGCTTTTTAACATCAAGTGCCTTATTCTAGCCTCTGATTGGTACTCATGTCACGGCTTGAGATGAGGAACATATCCTTTGATTGGTCGAAAGGAGGAGAATAAATCCGTGGGTTTAGGGAGTTCTTAGGGGAATCGTAGTGAGAAGGGAAAAACATAGGGATAAAAGTTTAGGCATGGGTCATCTGTTTTTGATAACTAGTTTGTAAATGTTTCTAGTGACGATTTTTAAAATTGACGGGGAAGAGAGGTTGGTTGTATATATTTAAAAGTAATCTTTAAAATCATTGAAATTCTGATCAATAAATTCTAGATTATATGCTTTAAAACAAACATTAACTAAAAATCATAATACAATTGTGAATGAAAGTTTGGATATTCAATTTTACATTCAGCAGCATAGATGCTTTGTGGAGAATTAATACTTTATAATCCTAAATAATAACTGCGAAATAAAAGTCTTAAAAATTTATGTATTTTGATTAAACTAATTATATAAATACCAAAATGACAAATAATAATAAATAAATTATATTAGTACGTTTGTAATATAATTTTGAAACATACAATGTTTAAACAAAATCAATGCAAAATAACGTTCAAGGAACGGCAGCAGATATTCCAGTTACACCCCGTTAAAAAAAAACACTCATGCCCATCATTTCCAATAGCTAAAAATATGAGCGAAAACTTTACAAGTACGGGAATCGCTCTAATTTCCTAACAGTCTAAGGCCGTTTATTGAGTGTGTCAGGCCAGCTGTTTGCTATAAATTTGAAGGCCAAATGCTCTAAATGTACAGTTTTTTTTTATAGTAGGCACGGGGGGCTTACATGAGCCGTCGAATCCATGGAATGTCAAACCCTCCATTGGGGGGAAAATGGTCGAGCAGGATTTATAACCCAAATTATTGTCCGTGGCCGAATCCATGGAATGAAACATAAAACCCTTCTTCATTGGAGGGTTAGTGAAACCCCCCAATAAACCCTGCACTTCCGGTTCTGCCTGGGCGAAAGCCCCCAAAAGGGAAAAATTGCTGAGTTTGTCCTTCATCCCATGGATTCGTTGGCTCATGTAAACGCTCCTAGGGTGTAATAAGAATTCATTCACTTATTCAACAAAATTCACTAAAATGTCAAATGAGCTCTTAATTAAAATAAACTTTTCTGCAGGTGCTATGGACGAAGACGTCACCACCGACTTGATGTCTGCCGCTTTGTGCGCCCTCTGCTTCCTCGGCCTGTGTTCCAACGGGCTCATCTTCCTGCTGCTGTACAGGAAGCACAGCCTCAGAACTTTCTCCAACAGATTCGTCCTGAGCCTGGCCACGACACACGTTTTGCAATGCAGTGAGTATTATGTTTCTATCGTAATTTCGGAAGTAATATTACTTAAATAAGTAGTTTACTCCCATTTTGTGGTGTTAACATTATTCCATAAATATGACATAACACATAACCTGCTTATTCTAAAAAAAATAGCAGTAGAACTCACTTCATCCATTAATCATGCTTACTTCATGTCCGAGTCTTATAGATTGAAATTTCTTTTGTGTGTAAAGTTACCCTATTAAATTAGTGTAAAGATACTCTATGGGTCTGGGGCAACATTACACCATATTTTTAAAGTACATAATACATTTTCATAACACAGTGAATATTTTTTCAGTTTTTATCATCCCATCCATGGTGGCCATGACACGTGGTTGGAATCTGAGCGACATCTGGTGTCGAGTCTTCACCTCCTCGACGATCTTCCTCAACTTGGCGTCGGTGTTCAACATCGTTCTGATCGCTGTCGACCGCAACTGCGCCGTCAACAGTCCACTTCACTACACGCTGACCATCACCAAGAAGAGGACCGGACTCCTCATATCCGGAGCCTGGCTGCTGGCTTTCGTGCTGGCACTTCCACCAATGCTATTGCTTGCCGACGTGCCTGGGACATGCCCAACACAAGAAGGTATGTAATAATAATAATAATAATAATAATAATAATAATAATAATAATGATAATGATAATGATAATGATAATGATAATAATAATAATAATAATAATAATAATAATAATAATAATAATAATAATGATGATGATAATGATAATGATAATGATGATAACAATAATAATATTTATTATTACAAAAGAAAACAAAAAATGACAAAAAAACAAAATTAAAAAAAAAATTGGCATGCCAAGGGGAAAAAGTCCCGTACATGTGAACAAGAAAATAGTCGGTTAAAAACGAACAAAAACAAACACCGAAACAATTGAGATCGAACATAGCGTGGCAATCAGCTGGCATGCAGATATAATTAGCATGCTTCAATTTAGAGTGAAAAATAAGTATCCAAGTCGTCGATATTTGTTAAAAAATAAAAATATATATATATTTTTTAAAGGTATAATAATTTTTTGTATTTGTTTAGGTCTAGTTGGGAATGTTCTGGACATCGTGTATGCTGTCTTGATAGCAGCGTCCGGCTTCGTCGTCCCGTTCTCCAGCGTCGCCGTCATGTACTTCGCCATGTTCCAGGCGGCCAGGGACAACAGCGCGCGCACCAGGCGGAGCAGCTCCAACAGCAGCGGCTCCAACGAGGTGATCGTCAACGTGAAGACCCCGAACAAGAACAAGCAAGGGGCCGCCGCCCTGGAATACGCCCTCAGGAGGAACTACTCTTCAGAGCACGACGACACCAAGAAGGAGGGTTGCTGCTGCTTCGCCAACGGCAAGCACAAGGCGGCCGTGACGGGGCTCATGGTGGTGGTGTCCTTCATCACCTGCTGGCTCCCCTTCTTCGCGTCCCTGATGTCGGACCTGTACCTACCGGTGCCCCCCAAGTTCAGGTACTTCCTCAACTTCCCGACGTACCTGTCGTGCGTCATCAACCCGTACCTCTACTTCTTCCGCAACAAGAACGCCTGGACTCAGGCCAAGAAGGTGCTGGTGGGTCTGGTGACCCGCAGGCGGGACAATAACCGCTTCTACAAGAGCGGGTGCGGCAAAAAGTGCCCTGTAGAACTATCTCCTGGACTCCCACTGAGCCAGTCCTTCTTAGCCATGAACATGTCCACACTGAACACTGTGTCTGAGAGTGTGTCGAAGCAGAGCCCTTCCAGTAGGACAGACAAACTCTTGTCTCAGGACTCTGTCAAGTCACTCCTGCACCAAGACTCGTCGTCCAGTAACGAAAGCTGTGACGTGTTTACCACGACAGTTGGCATCGAAAGTGTTTTAAGTATGAGTGGAGACTCTTTGATATTGTACCAACCTTTCTTTTCGTGTCAAACTATGGTGGACGTTCCTCTTCATGATAGTGAAGGCTCAAAATATAATACTGCAGTCACTAACTCGAAACCAGTAGAACATTGTTAAGTCCAGTCTTTCCATACATATTAGGAAGGGTGGACATTTTATTTTAGAGCAAAGATAGCTCAAAAACGATACCACACACTATTTTTGAATCAAATCTTGATCATTCAAATGAAAAGAACAAATTGAAGATTAATTAATGTGATTTTAAACTTTCTTTAAGTGAATTCGACATTCTGAAATGTTTGTTTCATTAACTGTTGTTGGACAACTAATATGTTTTTATTTAGCATTTAATTTTTTGTATAACAATAATTTCACGGTTATTCTAAATGTGAATAACAGGTTTCCTTAGTCAAATATTTAAGCCGATTGGTGAACAAATGTTTAATAATGTGATTTTTTATGTGATGTTAATTCAAGAACGTAACAATTTCCAATCATTACATTTTAAGCTATGCTTGGATTAGAAGTTACAAATTACTTTAATTGTTAACATGGTTACATTATATCAATATAGAAGAAGTATGTATATAATATTCGAGAACAACGTCATAATATCGCATATAATTTTATAATTCGGCACTCCATTTGAAAAATGTCTATTGACTAACGTTAAGCGTAACAAACGCTGAATTTTCACTGAGGCATATTATTTGTTTTTAAAACTTTTCAAAATTTAATATAAATAATTAGCATACTAAAACTATTTCTTAACTTTAAAACCTCTCACCCTACTTTCGGATGGTAAAATCTATGGGACGATTTTGAAGACACACTGACATTGATTTTAAGTTTAACAGGGTTTTTTTTTTTTTTTCAGAGTACTGACTTTCACTTTTTGACTTTATCCCACCAGATTTCTAAAAGTCACAAAGTTAGAAGTTTAATTTTAAAAAATTGTACAGTATTAAGTGAACATTTGTATTCTAACATCTACTTAAAACTTAAAAGAGTCATGTCTTTTGAAGAATTATTTTTTTTAATTATATGGAAATATGAAAAACATGATAAAATAAAATTCACTCTAAAACAATTTTATGAAATTAATTGACCCTAAATTCTTCATGATTGTATTTTTAGATGTTTAAAGATTGATTTTTAACAATTTTTAGCAAATAATGTTTGAAAAATATAGTTTTAATTTTTTTAAAAGTTATAATTCCAATTTTTTTTTCAACTTAAATTTCATTTTAAAAAATCAAGATACCCCCTCCCCTGTTTTTTATCATTTAACTCTGGATGCATAGTGAATCTTTTTCACAAATTTTAGATTTTTAGAATAAAAAATAGAAAGTTGGAACTAAGAGGGTTAACAAAAGCCTACAAAGTGCTCCCCTAATTGTTTGAGCATTGTAGTTAAAAATCCAAGGCAGTGTGTCTTGAAATTGGTCAAGCAGACTGTCCATAGAAACCTTCCTATTATTTTGAAGCTCAAAATGAGCTGTGTTCGTTCATGTAAGAATGTACTTACGGTGCTAATATGGTGATAAATTTAGTGATAAATGTAGACAATGTATTTTAATCATATACCGCAAAGGTTGGTTGGTAGACATTTATTTTCAGGCTAGTGTGCTTGGTACCGCAAAGGATTGAACTATGAAGTAATGCATGCTCATCCACGCGCAGTTGCAGCTGCCATCTCCGGTATGGCAGCAAAATGACGACTTTGTCGAACAGCGCCCTCTGACGGATGTATCGAATTTCGGAACCCGTTTTTGAGACCGCTTGCAACACCATCCTTTATTTTCGCTTTATCAATGTGAAATGGATAACTTCTACATACATACAATGCCTTGTTAAGTTTTGATCTAGTGTTAAATTGGAATGGAAAAATATTTGTATGCTATTATTATTGATTTAATTTTACTATCTACTGATTAAATGGTAACCATATCAAAAATAACTTTTAACACAAACTGTCATACCAAAAAAATCTATATTGCATATATTTTAGAAAAAGATACATTGTAAATTTATGGCGCAAAATTATATTTCTATTTTAAAATACAATTTTGAAACAAAAAAATTACCAGTAAAGTTATATTTTGTGCCGAACCGCAACTATTCATTTAAGAATGAAAATGAATTTTAACGTAGTTTAACATTCAAATATATTTTTTTTTCTTTGTTATTTAAAAAAATTAGCATTACAAGCAACCAGATTGTGATAAAACCAAGCATGGCAACCAAGCATTATCGTTATGGAATCGTTATAATATATCGTAATGCACGCAGAAAAGTTACCTATCGCATAAATACGGCTTTTCTAGTTGTATATGCTATAATATTCTAAGTTTTAATATCTAACGTTTAAATCAAAAATTAAATCAATTAGTAGAACATTTGGAATGCAGTAATAGAAAAGTTATTTATTCTATAATGCAGTGCAATAAAAAAAATAAACTTCAGACGATTTTTCTGAAAAACTTGTATACTTGCGATAGGTCTCTTTTCTGCGTACAGTGCGTGCGATGCGATATTATGTTACCTCTTTTCTTTCTATGAATCGCTCTACAATTTTTGATTCATTACTTAATAAAAATAAACGTTTTATAATATTAACAATTGTTGAATGTAAATAAAAAACTATTGTGGTTTGAATTTCAAATTTTTATTTTTATTTCATGTTTGTGCGAAATACTCATCTTATGTAGTTTACGTTTCACATTATTATGCAACTCATTCCAAGCATGCTGGTTGTGATAAAGACAGGTCAGAAACGTTAAAATGTTATGATGTGCAATTTTTTAATTTATTTTAGTTATATGTTTTATACTTTTTATACTTGAACCATTCCTGGAGGTTTTTATCACTGGTGACTATTTGTTATTAATGTTTCATATGAATGTCTTTTTATTTAATTGAAATAGTTAAAAAGCAGCTGTAGTGTAGACTGTCTGGCTAATTGTCTCAAATATGGATGTTTCGTTGACGATGTTTTAAATTGAAGGTTGCTACAAATAGCTGATTGAAGTGACACAAGCTGTGAAAGACAGAATCGCCATATCTGAATGTTTTCGCTATTTGGCGACAAATTAATTTCTCAATTTCTCCCCAAGCCAAACAGTTTACTTAATAGCTGTACCGTATTTAGATGTGTTTGTGCCAAATCTAACACTATTTACACAATTTCTTTAGAGTGTTTGTGAATTTTATTACTTTATTGTTGTTGGTGACGTCGTTTTGCATATATGACACTGACTATTTATACTAAATATTGAAATAAAATGTTTATTGTGAATTATATCATATTTCTTTGAATTTAACTCACACACTTTCAGTATTTAATTGTTATACTAAAAAAAAGTGAAAAATTAGGGGAGCGTGCACAACCTGAGGAAAACTAGCGGGTCCATTTTAGGGATTGTTTGTTCATTTTGTGAATGCCCCCTTTTTTCTCTCCCCGTGTTAGAGGTGAACAGTTTAAAATACAGGTGCAGATTCTATAAATATAGAGTATGATATTACAGCTTATAGGAGGTGCACAAATAAAGTAAGTCCCGTTTGGTTTTATTAAAAAATACCCGCGTGCAGGTACAGAAACAGATTTACTGTACAAAAATCTGCAACTGTTAAATTACTTTTCAGCGAGTTTCCGAAATCCTGTAGGCAGTTGTCATGAGCGTGGCACAAGTTTTCGCGTTTATCCTTCAAAGAAGGTTGCCGGTTGTGAACACGATCTTTCAGCCCGTCCTCGTCGTTAAAGAGTTGAACGCTAATGTGGAATTTCATGCAAAATTATCCTGTCTTTAGTGTAAGTCACGTCTGTAAAAAGTGATTATCACTAAAACTTTTAACATTATATGAAAAAAAATGTGGACTAGTTGATCTGCACTTATTATAACTAAATGTCATGCATTTTATTTAATTTGGTTTATTTTTTAATTTTAAGAAGCTTTTAATCTCATCCTAAATCGTGGCTTACACTATAGTTACATATAATTAGCCTAATGCACATATTATTTACTGTGAGACCATTTAAAAATTACGCTTGGACAAAAGTTGAGGATTAATGTAAAAAAGTGGGGTTGGGAGAATTGCCCTATAATACTTGACCTCACACTGCGAACATGACAAAATAACTCATACAGAAATGTGACTGAGACGTGTTTGATCATCCTCCCTAAGAAAGGACCTGGCTCTCAGCGACTTTCATCTCTTCTAACACCTAAAATCTTTCCTTGGTGTTCAACACTTTAGGAATATTTTTGAAGTTTTAAAATGCAAAAACTATCCAGCAGATGACGACACTATTTTAGAACTTTATCAATTAATAATTAAATAACCAGATGTTATCTTCTGTCACGCGCACTATACTTTTTGTTACCCTGGCAACCAACTTCGTTGCTATGTGAACGGTTTCGATAGATATATAAAATTCGAATAATAAAGTAAACGTTTCTGTGTCTAACGAATCTGCTTTTCTTTGCATTTATTACTTACACAATATTCTACATCTGGTGCCGAAACCCACTCAAAAGAAGCCAAGAAACTTTACGTGAAAAATGAACGCCTGATTTTTTGTTTTTCTAATACGAACTACCACATTTCTCAAACATGGCGACGAACGACACATTGGTGAACTTGAAAAGAAGACGGACAACATTACGTGCCGCTGTGACTCGTTTGATTGCTAAGATTGAAGAAGTACCACAATGTACGAACATAGAATATGAACTACAACGTTTGGAATAAAAAGCAGAAGAATTGAACACAGTTGACAAAGAAATACATACGTCGTTAACTGATACGGAATACGAGCAAGACATAGTTGATTGTGAAAAATACGAAGCGAACGCCAAGTTAACGATCTTCCTCGCCAAGAAGAAAATACGAGAAGGATCCGATAAGGTAATAACCGATTCCTCTACTGTTCAACTACATAACTTACCCAATATTGTTCAAACATCAGACACTAATATGAAAGTAAAGTTGCCTACGATTGTTATAAACACATTTTATGGTGAGATAGAAGAATTTTCAAGCTTCTGGGAGCGTTTTCAATCATGCATTGACAGTAACAACACTCTTTCCCTTATCGACAAACACGTCTTTTTAAGAGGTTTTTTGGATGGCGAAGCAAAGAAACTCGTCGATGGAATCAGTGTCATTGCCGAAACATATAACACTGTCAAAGACTTACTAGTAACAAAGTACGGAAACAAAGATAGAATTATTCAAGCTCACTTAGACAGTCTAGAAAACTTGTCACCGATACGAAATGCCACTCCACAAGCCCTGAATGAAGCAGTAATTGAGTGTAATCGACGTCTTCAAGCCTTGAAGGCTCATGGAGAACAAATAGAAAATTACGGACGCATTTTGGCTCCCAAAATTCTAAAAGTTTTTCCTGGCGATATTGTTAAAAAATGGATCATCCATGCTAAAAGAGAATCTCTATCTGAAGGAAACATAACAAAGATGATGGAATTTTTGTCCGAAGAAGTAGAAGGAGCTCTGATTGCTTCGAAAATAACAGGCGACACAGCTACAGTAACGTTACACCCTACTACCGCCTTCCAAGTCAATACTAAGCACACTTTTGGGCACAAGAAGAAGAAACACGCACCCGTATGTGCCTTTTGTGAAGCTTCAGGCCACTGGGCCCAAAATTGTGAAGCTATAGTCGACTATGATACGCGCATACAGAAGCTGAAAAGCTCTAATCGCTGCTTCCTGTGCACCAACCGTGGACATAAAATGAGCAATTGCCCGCGTAAAGACTTTGCTCATTGCACAAAGTGTAAAAAGAAACATCATGTTTCTATTTGTCCACCAACTACTAACTCTTCTATGCCAAATAGTGAAGTTAACCATATTAATATTCCAAAGACAAACTTCATACATCTACAAACTGCACGCGTGTACATTACTGGTCCAACATGCATAACAAAGCTAACCCGATGCATTCTCGATGGAGGTAGCCAGACAAGCTTCGTTGATGCAAACCTCATCGACAGTCTGAAGCTCTCAGTTATTGGTTCAGAACAAATAAATGTTCATGCTTTTGAATCACCCACTTCTTCACGAGATGTGCGACGGTATGTTCAATTTTCGCTCTCAAGTGTATGGAATAAAAATTCTGCTTTGATAACAGCGTTTGAAAGTACAAACAAGTATACTCCACAACCCGCAGCCCCTGCTGACATTATTCGCTTTGCTCGAAGCCAAAACCTGATGCTTGCTGACCCTCCAGACGACACCTACTTGCCTATTGAGTTGCTTATTGGTGGTGACTTTTATTGGAATATAGTCACAACAGAACCCCCAATGAAGGTTGAAGACTCCTTTGTCATGGTGCCTTCTATTTTTGGATGGGTCCTCAGTGGACCAAGAACACACTCTACTGTCAAACATGATCCAATAGTTCACCATGTTTCTGTTCAAATCTCAGGTGATTGTTTGGATGACCAAGTGCGATGTCTATGGGAATTGGATTCAATTGGAATTAAAGACAGCCACACCAGAAGCAAGACAGTTCGAGAGAGTGAAATCATGTCAGAATTCTTAGAAACTTACCAAACTGAAGATAATCGTAGAGTCGTATCACTTCCTTGGAAACCTACAGCATTAACTTTGCCCACAAACATGGCTAATGCGAAAAAACGTTTTGATTCTCTTCAACGACGACTTACGTTTAATGATGTGTTGAAGAAAGAATATGATAGAGCGATGCTGAATTATATCGAACAAGGACACATTGAAGTTTGTAAGGATGAAGCCTCCAATGCAAATACAGTACACTACCTACCTCATCATGCTGTGATAAAGGAGAAAATAAACACAAAATTCCGGATTGTATTTGATGCCTCCTCACACAGCCCCGGAATGCCATCACTGAATGACACTTTAGAAGTCGGCCCAAATCTTCTACCTCAAACTGTTGGTTGTCTTCTTAGATTCCGAATGCATGAGTTTGCAATCACAGGCGATGGAAAACAAGCCTTTTTACAGTTGAGTTTACGCAAAAGCGATAGAGATGTCACAAGATTCTTCTGGTATGAATTGCAACAGGACAAGACTTTCTCAAATGAAGTAACTCATTACAGATTTACTCGTCTGCCATTTGGACTAACCTGCAGTCCCTTTTTGCTGTGTGCCGCAACAAGAGAATTGGCTTCAAAACACATGAATGATTTTCCAACTGCTGCCCCTATGCTAGACAAAAGCCTTTACATGGATGACTTTGTGGCTAGTGTTGAAACCGAGCCTCAGGTCATCACACTACACAGAGAAATAACAGACCTAATGTCACTGCTCAAAATTCAAATGCATAAATGGGCTACTAACTCTGTGATGCTACAAAACCTTCTACAAGCTCAAGGCGTAGAATTAAACAAAAATATCAAAATATTAGGAATAGAGTGGAATACTGAAGATGACACTTTCGAAAATGCCTTTAGTACATCGCTACGTGCTGTTCACGATAAACCATTAACAAAGAGATTGCTTCTCCGCTGCATTGCTAGCTTCTACGACCCCTTGGGACTGTACTCACCGTTTACAATCCTAGGAAAAATTCTGTTTCAAGATACATGGGTCTTAGGCATTTTGTGGGACGAATTACTTCCTTCAAGCATAGCAACGTTATGGTATACAGCCACAAAAGAACTGGAAAACATCAATTCTATTCAAATACTTCGATTTATAGGCGTTTCATCACATATCCCCTTTGCTGTTCACGTGTTTTGCGACGCATCTGAGCGTGCCTATGGTTCTGTTCTGTATATCGTGACCTTCAAAGACGGCCAAACGAATGTGAATTTAGTGTGCAGTCGCAACAGACTATCTCCTATCAAGAAGGTTACTCTGCCACGTTAGGAGCTCTTGGCGGCTCTGATGGGAGCACGATTACTCCAATACTTCTGTTCCGAAACCAATATCCCTTCGTCAAATGCAACATTATGGAGTGATTCTCAAGTTGTTTTGGGATGGATTCGCAGTAACCCCAACAGATGGAAGACATTTGTGTGCAACAGAGTTACCGAAATTCTACAGCACACTACTCCAACGCAGTGGCGACATTGTCCAGGAATTCAAAATCCAGCAGACCATCTCTCACGAGGCGTTCTACCAGCAAAACTTTCAAACTTGGATCTGTGGTGGAACGGACCAGAATGGTTGAAAGAATCTGAAGACAAGTGGCCGAAAAGGTGTTCATATGAAGAAGATATGTCCTTAACAACTACCGAAACACGAACAATTAAAACGCAGTATTTGTGCACTACTCCAGTTGAACCTCCAATAGAAGTTTCTCGTTTCAGCTCCTATGTGAGACTTATTCGTGTAACAGCTTGGGTATTTAGATTTGAGCACAATTGCAAATCCCAACAGCGCATATCTTCAGATTTAACTTCTGAAGAATTTGAAAGGGCTAAAACCTATTGGATTCATACAGTCCAACAACAATGTTTCGCAGCTGAAATTGAAGCCACGAAAGACGACAAGCCTTTGCCTGCAAAATCTAAGATATCTCGTTTCAACCCGTTTCTAAAGGATAACATATTACGACTAGGAGGAAGACTTCAGTTTGCCAATATATCAACAGAAACTAAGCATCCAATCTTGCTTGATGGATCACATCCTTTTGTCAAATTGCTTATCCGTTACACCCACGTACGACTTCATCACATGGGTGTGAGAATCGTTCTCTCTGAGCTGCGTTCTAATTTCTGGATCTTGCGAGGCCGCCAAGCCATTAAAAGGGTTCTTCACGATTGTCTACCTTGCAAGATTGCTCGTGCAAAATGTGACAAGCAAATTGAAGCTCCCTTACCTGCTGAAAGACTTATACCGTGCAAACCATTCGATACAACGGGGATAGACTTTGCCGGACCAGTTTACGTCAAGGGTGCAAATGCTCCAAAGAAGTCGTATATAGCTCTTTTCACATGCTCAATTATTCGTGCGGTTCATATTGAGCTAGTATCTGATTTGACAACTGATACATTTCTAATGGCCCTTCAGAGATTCGTCGGACGGCGGGGACTACCAAATACCATCTACACGGACAATGCCACAACCTTTCAAGCCGCAAATAAAGAATTAAGCGCCTTATGGAATTCATTGTCACCTGCAACTGCTCAGCAGTTTTATGCCGAAAATGGAATTCGGTGGAAATTCATTGTGCCACGCGCGGCTTGGTGGGGAGGATGGTGGGAGAGGTTGGTTGGTATCACCAAACAATGTTTGCGAAAGTCTATAGGACGTGCATTGTTGGATGAAGAAAACCTCTCCACCGTGTTGGTAGGGATTGAAGCTGCTATCAACAGTAGACCATTGGTGTACGAAGAGGGAATTGATAATGAAGAAGCTTTGACGCCAGGTCACTTCTTAACTGGCTCAAAATTGACTAAAATTCCTTCGGGTCCAGCACTCATTGATAGAAGACTCATTCGCATCTTTGAACAGCAGCAGGATTTGATGGATCAATTTTGGAAAAAATGGTCACGAGAGTATCTATTGCAGTTACGCACTTTCCACCAAGTGCGTGACGTCCGAAACTCTTCCAAGATCCGTGTTGGGGACATTGTCCTATTACAAGAAGATCTTACTCCCCGACACACCTGGAAAAGGGCACGTGTGACGAAGTTGATCCTTGGCCGTGACGATAAAGTTCGCACATGTGTACTACGTACTAACGGACAAACAATCACGCGCCCTGTACAGCTGGTCATCCCCCTGGAGGTTGACCAGGGGGGGGAGGATGTCACGCGCACTATACTTTTTGTTACCCTGGCAACCAACTTCGTTGCTATGTGAACGGTTTCGATAGATATATAAAATTCGAATAATAAAGTAAACGTTTCTGTGTCTAACGAATCTGCTTTTCTTTGCATTTATTACTTACACAATATTCTACATCTTCTTTTCAAATTGATTTTAAATGGATGTTATAATGATTACAGTACCTAGTGAAAATGGGATAACATGGCAAAACAATTCTATTGCAAAAGTTGTGATTTCAAAACTTGACAGTCCCTCTTAACGATGAGGACGAGTTGAAAGAACATGTTACCACACGGTTGAAAAAACAGGCGGAAACCTTCTATGATGAAAGAATACCAAAAAAAAATTGTATGCTGTGAAAAGTAAAGAAAAATTTGGAAGCTATATATTAAAGTAGTTTAACAGTTGTAGATTTGTATACAATAAATTAGTTTCAGTATACGTACATGGTGTTTTAGTATAACCAAACGGAACTTATACTTTGTGAACAGAACTCGAATAAGTTGAACAATATTATTCGACATGAAATCATGCAAAATAAATTTGAGAAATACCTGACACTTGTGTAGAAAACGAGGTGTTATCATTTAACATACTAATGCCCAAAACTCATTTATAAACGAACTTTTTAATTGAAATTATCATGAAATGCATTCCTTTTAGTTTGTCAAATCTACAAAAAAAGTCTGTTTCTTTTCATAGATAAATACAGATTTCCTGCTTCAAAATTATGCATTGTAATTTGTCTTACAAATCTTCGATAGCAAATTGCATGTTTCTAAGTAGCTTTTGAGAAAAGAAAAACATTAGAAATAAAATTCATGCAAATTTTATTTTGGACATGAGTGTACTTTTAACATTGTATGGGTTCGCAGCACGAAGAATGGAAAATATTTTTTTTTTAAGTTAATTCATCAAATCAATTTATAGAGATGGCAGTCTTAAATATTCAGTCTATCCAAGTGTTTTGACATTTTTTTTTGTTCAACACTCTAAGACAAGGCTTTTTTTACATCAGCCTTATCTTCTTCAAAAAGATTTCTTGGAGATTTGACATGGATTTAAATTTAAAGTCTCTTATCCGCGATTTGGGTCAGCTTATAGAAACATGGAATGGTTAATTTAATGAAAAGGAAATAATGTATAAGCATTTTATTTCACACAACCGACCCTAGGTGGGGGGGGGGGTCGGTTGTGACACTACTTCCTCTTTTTTCTAATTTGCTCATATAAGTTAACTATTGCACTTAGGGACACAATTTTTTATTTATACGTCGACCAATGTTGCACTTTACTATTAATGCAACTGTCATCCAGCTACCAGGCATACTAAAGAATTTATAAGCGATTAAATGAAAACTGTCACAGCCGTACCCAGGCTCCCCTATTGACAAGTTGGTTGGTAGACATATATTTTCGGGCTTGTGTGCTTGGTCGCAAGGACCCGCTTATAAACCATCGTCAAGTAAGACTACACAAGACACACACATACACAAATGACAGATGCTGCCATCTGTCGCCACCTCCACAATTTAGACATGTCCCTGAAGGGGATAGAAATTTTCTAAAAGGATCTGTACCCGTGGGAAACTACGCAATGACCGCCCACAGGACTTGCGGACCCAACATATTTAACGAGCACGTAATCCGCATATACTCGGACAATCACAAACATCCATGCCATACCGAGATTCGAACTCATCCCAGAGGCTTCAATCGTTTATTTATTCACTGCACCTGTTACGGCTCTCAATCAGAGACATGTCGAAACTGTGGAGGTGGCCCGCGATATATGGCAGCATCTGTCGCGTATGTGTGTGTTGTGTCTGTCTTACTTGACGAAGGTTTATAAGCGGGTCTCTGACCAGCACACCAGCCTGAAAATATATGTATACCAACCAACCAACCTGTTACGGTCATAGAAATTACCGCATTTTGCACATAAAGCACAATTAGAATATTAATTCACAATTAAGGTATCACCACCGTATGAAAACAGATCCTTGAGTAACGGCTTCCTAAAAAGTATATTAAAAACATGTCTTTCATTTTGATAGGACTGTTATCGGTTTTTAAGGTGTATAAATCTTGTGTGTTCCTAAGCATAGTTCTAACTGGAATTAACAGTAGCAAAAAAAAATACTTGTTCACATAAATTTTACCTTTCACGTTTCCTGTTTACCTATGAATGATTGAAGCAACATATTTTCGACCTAATTCTTCTCAAGCCACTAGCACCTGCACGAAAATCAAAATATTTTTTAAAAAAACTGTTTCAAATAGTTTTATTTTTGTTTCAAAGAAATAATTATACTTAACGAATCGTCTTACTACAGATTTATTTTTTTTGAACATTTAATACGAGTTTGTTTCATTGAAAAGAAACATAGCTCAAGCTTGTTTTGAAGATTTTATTTCAGTGAAATAGTTTAACATATTGTATAAAGAGTAAACAAATTTTACCTCCAAAAACTGTTTTTGTTTACAACTTTATGAAATTCATAAGTTATTTGATTTCAAAGAAATTTGACAAGATGTTGTTGTTTGCGTGTGTGCTTCCATGACATTCCCTGGAATTCAAGAGAGGTA
This sequence comes from Hylyphantes graminicola, assembly GCA_023701765.1. Classification (NCBI taxonomy): domain Eukaryota; kingdom Metazoa; phylum Arthropoda; class Arachnida; order Araneae; family Linyphiidae; genus Hylyphantes; species Hylyphantes graminicola. Next base: position 66,883,192 of record CM043117.1, read on the forward strand.
CAGTAGTATCCATTGGTATGTATGAGGGTGGAATTGAAGCTTTTTGAAATTAGGTCGCGAAAATATGTTATTGAAACATGTAAAAAAAATTATGACACTGTAAAAAAAAACTGTTGTTTTTAACAGTTAAATACTGTCAACTTTGACGCCAGTTAATAACTTTTTTTACAGTTTAAAATTGTAATAGGAAAACTGTATTTTTTTACAGGAAAACTGTTATTTTTTTACAGGAAAACTATAAATTTAACATGGAGAAACTGTTAATTTAGCAGGAAAAACTGTTAAATTAAAAGTTTCTCTCTGCTGAAATAAAATACCCAATACTAGCCCTCGAGACCGAGTAATTACTTTGTCGCAAACGGTTCAATATTTGGCTTGCAAGCAAGAGGTTCCTGGAAGAGGTAAGGACCGGGCCAGGTTTTGATCCAGGAACCTCTTGTGTGCGAGCCCAATACTGAACCTTCTGCGACAAAGTAATTACTCTATCGTGTGGGCTAGTATTGGGTATTTGTGCTTAAGAGGATTTATCAGCCAACTTTATTTTGATTCTGACTCGCCAGGTGGCGTTACAAATTTTCGCCAAATGATACGTCTGGCGATTTAAAAAAGGGAATACGTTTCTCTTTCTGGGGAGTGGAGCACGGCAAGCTTTCTCAATCACAAGATAAAGATTATTCGATTGTAATCAGGTTTAGACTAACGAAAACTGGTTCCGGTACTCTTTTGCGAGCCCGGACGATGTTCTGGAGGGGAAAAAATTGTGTTGTTTGGTTATGTCTCTTTCATTCAATTTTTTTATTTGTTTAATAAATTATATTTATTTTGTAAATATTACGATCTTTCAGGAAACGATTTCTTTTCTAGTTTGCTCGTACTAATACATTATATTTCTATTTATAATTACCGATTTTTGATACAGCTATGAACTGCTCTAAAGTCATCCCTGTAAACTTCGGAATACTAGTTTAGCTTCGGCACATAAACAGTATTGTTCTTAAGGGGTCATAGAAGTCTTAAAAATCTGCAAAGAAGGTGATCTTTAATGTAATTTTTTAACTACTCAACATATAAGTAGATTTTTTATATGTAATTTTATAAAATTTATTTATTATATAACAAATTGTAAAATTTATGAAACTTCAGCCAAAACTAAAATAAATGATAACAAACATAAAACTATTTGAACACATTGGGATTAGGCTTGCGTGCCAAATTTTGAGGTCAAAATTGAAGAAATGAGCAAGAAAATGACTTTATATTGTACAAATATGTACAAACAAAGACTTTTACCTAAATTCTGAGCTCAGTTTTAATTAGAATTTATGTTAAGAGCTTTTTTCTAAAAAAAATTAATAAAAATTTAAGAAAAAAAGCTCTGAAAATAATTACTTATTAAAATTTAGTTTAGAAATTAGGTATAAGTCTTTGTTTGTACATATTTGTACAATATAAAATCATTTTCTTTGTCATTTCTTCAATTTTGACCTCAAAATTTCGCGCGCAAGCCTAATCCCAATGTGTTCCAATAGTCTAATGTTTGTTATCATTTATTTTAGTTTTGGCTGAAGTTTCATAAATTTTAAAATTTGTTATATATAATAAGTAAATCTTATAGAATTGCATATAAAAAAATTATACTTTTATATTGAGTAGTTAAAAATTGCATGAAAGATCAAACTATGCTTTGTAGTACCTTCTTTGCACATTTTTAAGACTATGACCCCTGAAATCTAGTTCCGTACTTTCAATTGTTGGCGTAGCAATTTTTATGTTTGTTAAAACTAATGGCATACTAATGCAAAAGTAGAAACCCCAATGTATAATGAATCTGTCGTATTAGCAGTTTCAAAGGCAATAATAAGGTCAGCAAGATACAAACAAACGCGGGTTTATGGTCTTGGGTCTTCAAAAACATGTGCAGGAACCTTTTGTATTGCTAGTGGCAGTTTGTCAATTTGTTCATTCGGTTGCTCTTGTAAATTAGACACTGGTCTCTTTATTACAAGCCTTACTCCCGCCACTAATCTGTACATTCGTTCTGAAAGAAGCTTTCTACATTGCACACCTTTTGAGCCGGGAAATCTTGACGTGTTTTTTGCAACTTTTCAAGGCCTCTAAAATAGCGTCGGACTGAGTGATTGGCACATTAAACTTTCAGTACTCTGCCACCAAACGACACATGTTCTTGAATGTTGCTCGAGAAGTTCTTAAAGAATTAAAAAGCCTACATGTGCAGTTACTTAAGTACTAGAATGAAATTCTCGTCGAAACGCAAGGGTATTATAATAACATTAACTGCCACCTCCTATAACCACTTCCGCACAAGATTTATAACTTCAGAACAAATATAGACTAACCCAGCATTCAGTTACAATTTGAATCTTCAACTCTAAAAATTGGCCACTATAATTACATTTTTTCTTCCGCAAATTAAATAAATAATCTTTATAGTTTGCTAAATTTATTTGCAGTTTGAAGAATAATTATGTAAAATTGAACGAGTCACATCCTGTAGCATCCTTTCCGTGATCTTTGGCAATGCTTTGAAAATCTCACCTTAAATTACACGAGATTCTTGTAATTAAATAACTATCAATAACTATAATATTTGAAAAAACCTGATATATCCAGAACATTTGGCAATGATAAACATGAAATAACTCCAAATTGCACTGATAATTAAAGGAATTTAATTGTAAATTAATACCAATTAGCTCTTTAAGCAAAAAAAAGTAACACTGTGAACCACTTTCTTAGTAAACAAATATAATAAACATTAAAAAAAAATCACATTGTTATATATTTTTTATAACGCCATTCCAAATCGATTTACAAAGAAAAAATTAATAATCTTAAACATTTCAAATAAGGTTTTTCGTGATATTGCTGATGTGGCAACAGTAATTTAAATGACTAAAAATTAAATTCCAATGCTACTTTAATGGGTCGCGTTCGTCGACATGACAAGATGACAGATATCCGTATGGACGTACAAACAGAAGAACAACAAGTATGAAGTTAGGTCCCTGCTGTCCTATCTTTCGATGACAAAAATGATTCTTAAGATCTGATGGATAGAACAGATTTCGTCACCGAAGTAAGGACAGACATACGGGACACTTTGGGAAGACTACCATGTCAATACCTTCTTTTCTATTAAAAAAATGTTTCGAATTTAAAAAAAGATTATAAAATATTCTAAAAATAACGTCAGGGCTTCATCCTCATTGACTATACATCCCAGGACCCCTCCCTAAACATTTTTAAATAAACATTTATATTTCTCCCTTCAATAAACCCACAGACTACGGCCGTCATTTTAGAAATGGTAAACCAAAGGTCACTAAGTGATTCGATTGAATAACTCGTCAAATATTCAGCCAAATGTAACAAAAACTAAGATTTAGGGTTTATGAGGATTCTTAATATTTCTTAATTATAAAATTGGGTGCTGCCATTGAAAATTTTAAAGTTAATAGCATTTTTAATATGTAGACGGCTCCTTTTGCAATTTTTTTGTCCTGCAATTAACTCATGATGTTATATAAACACAAAGTCAAAAAGGTTCTATAGGATGACTAACGTTCGAAATAATCACTAGTGGGAACTTTTTCCACAGCTGTACATATCAAAATAGCTAAAAGTATCCAAGCGCCAATAGCCCTCGTGTAGCTCTAGTGCGACGATAATTTAAACCAAATCTAATCTAAAAGTATCCAACCTATACTACAACTAAAGTAGTCAAGTTTAAAAGTCGCGCGAAATTCTTTGGCTGGATTTATAATGAGTTCCGCCCACTTTTCCATGTGGTTTAGGTTTACAGTTTGAATGATTTAGATATTGGCGTTTTTTTCCTTCTACGATTTGGCGACATTTATTTTTGTGTGTCATCAAATTTTAAAATCATAGATTCTCGTTTGTTATGAACGTTTTTGTCATAAAAAGTACTTGAAATGTAAAAGCATCATTTAAATTCTGTATTAACATACAAAGATAATGCATGAGTGAATTATTTAAATTAATAATAAATCTTTTTAATCAATTAAGCCAAGTTGTCCTACAGATGTCGCCACGATTCTCAAAATGAAGCTTTTAAAAAAAATTAATAATTAAAAAACTGATTGATATTGTTCCTTCAAATCTTTTTTAAATTGTCTTTCATCCCCATTTGCGTATCTGGTGCAAACAGATCATACGTTTAAAAAATACTTTTCAAGAAACTATGATTTGAAAAATAAAGCATTACGTGTATAGGACTGACAGTCCCTCTTAACGATGATCGCAATCACGTGACTCTTTTAACGTCTGATTTAACAGTTTCTCTCTGCTGAAATAACAGATTCTCCCTGTTAAAATTGCAGTTTTATTGTAAAAAAAGAGTTTTCACGGTAAAAAAAAGTAAAGTTTTAAACTATAAAAAATACAGTTATTAACTGGCGTCAAAGTCGACAGTTTTTAACTGTAAAAACAACAGGTTTTTTTTAGCAGTGTGTTAAATAAAAGTATTTATTTAAAACTTTTTTTAACTACTGAACAGACGCATACATTTATTTTTCAATGGAACAATCAAATAACCACTTATGAAAATGCACTTTTTTATTTTTACAACAAAAATAAAAAAAATTGCGGCAAGTTTTTGCAAAAACTTATATTCCGGATACATTAATACGTACATTTTATAGCGTATGTTTTATATTGGAATTTTAACAAATAAAACAGGAATTTGTACTTTGTAACAAAGCGGAAACAATAGCATAACGTTATCGTCCAATGGCGGATTGAATGGTACATATACTTTGATCGATTTGAAATTTGTTTAGTCTGTGCGAAGAACGGGTATTTTTTGCTAGTTTCAAATAAAATTAGTAAAGAAAATTATATCTGTTGTCATTATTAGGGTTTTCTATATCTGCCTTAAGGTGGACAAGTCATAATTATTGAAAGAGTACAAGGGGAAAACCGCTTGATTTCGTAGAAGGCTTTCCTCAATACACTGTTAAAACAAAGGAGTGAAATCCACTCCTGTAGGAGAAGCGCATTTTCGACAATGGAAAGGAGTGAATATTAACTCAGACTGAGTTAAAATCACTAGTTTGGAGAGTGTTCTTGTCGCAGATTCAACATACAAAGGATGAAGGATCCACGCCTGTAGGAGAAGTGCATTTTCGACACTGGAGAAGTGAAAATTAACTAAGACTGAGTTAAATTCGCTCGTTTGTTTTAAGAGTGTAGACCTCTTTGGCGATGATAGCGAGAAATCGCTTACACTGGTGTAAAGAAACTGGTTACTCGCTTTGTTTTTCTTTCGTGCGGCAACCCTGATTCAAACCAGAGATCAGTGGAAGCGAGTCACCCGTTTGTACCGCGAATGAAGAACCGAAAGAAAAACCGGTTTCCTGTCGCCAATGTCCGCCAAGCAGATACAATTACGGGAAGACTCCTAATAAATCAAGCGATTCTTCCCATGTACTCTTCATTGGTGTTTGAATAGCAGATTATTAAAATAAAACAAAATGCATTTTGCTATTAAATCTTATTTATTTTAGCTTGCTTTTTTATATTATGTGTTTTTTATATTGTTATATTATGTGTGCATTGCATTGATATGGTGACTCTCAAAACTTTTTTTTCCTCGCCTTTATCTCACACTTCTTATTTAACCTTCATGATTATGGTATAGTTACGTAAGAGATTTTAATAAAACCGAAGGGGTTAAATATATACGAGATTTTTGAGTGATAAAGACTAGCCTTGAAGGAGATTCCATGGACTTAGTACATTGGAAGATTAAGAAAAAAAACATCATCGTGTTATATAGAACCTAGAACTAAACTTGATTTGACCAACGGCTTTTAAAAACAAAACTTCGGAAATGCTTTTGATGTATAAACCGTTTTATGTTCTAAACATAAAAGTACGATTCAGTTATGATAAACACACTATATTGAAAAATAGGAATTGAGAAAAGAATGTTTGATAAAGTGTTTTGGCTCTATTTTACCAAATTTAGAAGTCAACTGGAAACCGGTCGACTGGAAACGACTATTAAAAGTACTGAAACATTGGAATGTTATTGTAATGCTATAATAGTTTTTAAAAAATTACTAAAAAGCGTTCATTTCGTTTGGAAAAAAGATTTGTGTGGAGAAATAATTTAAAGTTGGCGTAATATAAAAACCCTCATAATCAAGCCTTTGTTAGGCTTAACACTTTACGTAAATAAAAAATCTCATTCTCAATCAGATAAATCTCAAACTCGTAAATATTTTCACTTTATTCTAAGATAGAAATTAGAATTTTTTTAATTGAAATTTAAAATGATTCTCATTAGTATAGTCACGTATCTTTCACACAAGCAATTATGATATGGAGTTTGAATAGAGTATCATTTAGGGCGTGTTTCAGTTTTGGGCATGATCTTGAGTGGCAACATTATCAAATTCATTCTTGACAGTTATTAGCACAAACGTATATCGCTTCAGAATGGTACGATTTCTAACAGCTTTCTTTATACTGCTATTTTTTGCTGTTTCCAATATAAAGCCTGGTGGAAAACTTACCCCATGGGAAAACTAACCCAGGTCTCCCCTATCAAAAAATTCTTTAAAAGAGTCTCTGGAAAGTCAGACAGTAAAGGTGGTGGCATCTTATTCACTTTTATGAATCATTTACTAGTAGTACATTTGTGCGGATTCCTAAAAAAATTAAATTAAATGTATTTTCCTTTCACTTCTAAGATTACAATTTCAGTTCTTATCGTGAATCACGTGTCTAGCCGCTAGAATGTGGGCGAGTATTGAGCCCTTATTTGAAGACGAGGGGCGTCCCTAAATCACGTGATGCAGTTTCAATGATTTTTAGACTCCCATGGTGATATTTCGTGATATTTGGCTGGACGCCTCTCCCCATAATCTCAAGATATATTTTTTTTAATTTCTTGTTTTTCATTTGAAACTTTTTTTTATTTCGAAAATCTTGTTTTGTAGCTTTGATACCCTTTTATAGCTTTGTTAGCTAAAAACTTCATAACACATTCGGGGCTGGGGAGCCCAAAATAACTGCTGACCTATAAGCGCGGCCCGTGCAGCCAAAAATGCCGGACGAATAAGTCCCCTTGTACGGGGGTGCATGTTAAATATCCTTTAAAGTCTTAACGCTGCGTACAATGTCATCCTTTTGGGTGCCTATTCAGGTGTCGGCTCGTCACTTGACTGTTGTTCTAAAACACGATGCTCGATGCCAATAGCCCAAGTGTTGCTCTAGTGCGACGATTTTTTAAATACCTAATCTACTAAAAACGCGTTTACTACTCAACATCCAACACCAAACTCGGATAGTCCAAACAGCAGCTGTATGATAGTGAGAAAGTGTTTAAAAATCACATATGATGCGCATTTTGTTCCCTTATTCTTAGTGAAGTATGAAAATACTTTAAACACGTGCCTTTAGTGCGAATTGATACTAATACAGATAACAAAAAGAAAAAAAAACAATCGAATCTATATAAAATAACGGGCCGTTCTTCGCTCCATCACTTTTCAGTATGGTTCGGAAAGCCAAGGTAAATATTATCATGTAAGATTTGCCAAATTTGAAGCCAGAAACAAATTTTATATTTTTTTTCCTCTAATGTGGCTGCAACATTGGCGGTCAAGCCTTTGCAGAATCGGCATATTCCCCAGAAGAGAGAGTCCTTTTTTGTGGTACCACCTAGGCGACTCTCGCTACAAATTTTGATGCCAAGATTACAATGAATCTGAGCCTTCAGTGGATGTTAAAGTATGCCGAGATTTATTTTTTTTTCGAGGGAACCCAGGCCAAATCTCCAGGAATCTTTTACATGCCACATAATCATATGACACGCGTGCTCACGATTTTCCCATCCAGAAAATCCAACGATTCAGTCGGGGTTTGAAACTGCAATCTGGGCCTTATGAGACGGACACATTTAACCTCTCAGCCACTGAGCCGCCATTTTACTGAAATTTAACTGCATTTTCTTATAAATGTACATCGATTTTTTTTAATTAAAAGATTTCGTGATTATTGACGAGATACAAGTGAGATTAGGTGATATTCAACACGTATGGCATGATATTACGATAACAAAACGACATTTTTGATGTCGCCTTTGTATCGTAATATCTTCATCATACGACGCATTTGTGCTTTTATGGTAAGGTCAGATCTGACCTCTTTTCTTTTTTTTTAGAGAGGAGTCGATGAAATTTAAAATAAGCGAAAGAAATATCCCTTTATATAAAAACATAAACAAGGTTTAAATGTTCACACCAAATTACTCTTCGTTGAAAAATCTCAATTCCGCAGCTGTACTTGAATGTCAAGGACAAATAAAGCTCCAGACACTCGCTTAGAAGCATCATTTAGGATATAAAGAACACAATTTCGCAGAAAATCGCCAAAGAGATTAAACGAGTTAAATATATATCTATACCCAGTTCCCTATCAAAATGCTTAAATGCATGCCCTTGTGAGGTTTTATATAACGTTCTGCGAGAAATTGGTTTGCAAAATTTGCCCTAAAATTAGTTGTTTCGGAAATACATTTTATGGATAACTACAAAACAAGTTTGTAAAAGGTACAGAAAAATAAATTTTAAAAAAATAAAGAAATTAAATTCCGTTTTGTACACCGAAGTAAAATGTAGTTTACAGAAAAGAACCAGTTAATTTCGTTGTTTTTGTAACTTTAAAATACTTTATTAAAAAATTTATATCTTTAATTCGTACGAATAGTTTTACGTTTAAATGGGCTTGGCTTTAAAATTAATTATTACTCATCAGATGTATTAAATTAAAAAGAATTTACATGAAAAAACGAAAATCATCATCATCATCATTATTTTTTCATAATTATTTTCATTATCATCATCATACTGTCATTGAGATCATTATTATTTTCATTATCATCATCATACTGTTATTGTGATCATTATTATTTTCATTATCATCATCATACTGTCATTGAGATCATTATTATTTTCATTATCATCATCATACTGTTATTGTGATCATTATTATTTTCATTGTTAATATTATTGTTTTTATTGGTATTATTATATTAATAGCTATTTTTATTGATATTGCAATTATTATTATTATTATTATTATTATTATTATTATTATTATTATTATTATTATTATTATTATTATTATTATTATTATTATTATTATATTATTATTATTATTATTATTATTATTATTATTATTATTATTATTATTATCATTATCATTATCATTATCATTATCATTATCATCATCATCATCATCATCATCATCATCATCATCATCATCATTATCATTATCATTATCATTATTATTATTATTATTATTATTATTATTATTATTATTATTATTATTATTATTATTATTATTATTATTATTATTATTATTATTAAATTATCAAATACTAATGCATCTATTATTATTATTACATTCGATTTGAAAAAGGTGTTAATAACTATACCCAATGTTAAAATAGTTAAAGAAATACTTCTCTTTCATATCCATCAATTCCAGAGCTTAGTGGAAGAACGTGCTAAGTGACATTTTTGAAAAATTACGATTTTAGTGTCAATAAGCATAATATTCCATCCCCAAAAGATTAAAATTTTCAATTTTTCTTAAACTTAAAGTTTTGCATATTTTTTACCGTTTGCAAGTACAAATTTTAACGTATCCGAGTGCAATGTAAAAATTTTAAAGCTCAATTTCTCGTTTTCACCTTTTTATCACTTAGCATGTTCTTCCACTAAGCTCTTCAATTAGCAAAGAACTTCGCTTGAACACCTCCAAATGTCAATGACCGTGGTTCTTCAATAAGTACAAAAAAGTTCTACATCTTATTTGAAATCTTTTGTTGCTGAATTATCCTACAAAAAACGACAATTAACTGTTTTTGGTAGTTCCTTTATTTGAATAGAGATTAGGACTATCACGTGCCCAATTTTCGAAGGCTTTTAGCGACAGGGTTTTCTTTCTTCTACAATTGTGGAATAAATATCACGAAACGGTTTTAAACTCTGATAGCTGAGCTGCTAGGGAAAAAAACAATTCATTTGAAGGAAACTTCCTGCATTAAATACGGAACGTTCCAGTTAAACATGGTTTTGTCCCTTAAAATATTCGCACTTTTTAACCCTTTCACTACTGAAACGGCCCACGACTGCCGTAGGACTAAGGATTCGAGGATGATATTCCAATCACATATTACGAGGAAACAAAAATTCTTCGCAGCGAAAGGGTTAAAATTAAAGAGCTTAGTGGAGGAAAGTGCCAAGTGACAAAAAGGCGAAAACGAGATAATCAGTTAAAGTTTTTTTGTTTGCACTCAGATCTGTTGAAAATAAAACTTGTAAAGCGTAAAGAATAAACTAAGTTTAATTTTATGAAAAAGAGAAACTTGTTATCGTAAAAGAAATTAGCAATATGCTGACACAAAACTCTCATTTTTTATAAATGTCACTTAGCACGTTCTTCCACTAAGCTCTTCAATTGAGTAATGGTTTTGAGTTAGACTTATATGTAGATGTCAACTTACGTGGGACTTGTATTATACTAACTAATTATTCGTTGTTGAGAAGAATACATTAATTTGGCTACAAAAAATCAAAAAGGTTTCAATAATCATGATTATTTCAATGATATTCCACCTTCAAATTGATAATTTTAACAGTACCATTGATATATGCTTGTTTGACAGGCACACTATACAGCATCGAATTAATCAAGTAATTGTCCTTTAAAAATAAATATAAATTACAGTCTTTTTTTTAAATAAAAGTTGTAATGAATATCACAATGCAAAAAAAGTCATTAAGATTGATACTTTTTATTGTTTTTTTTTATTTCTTTTTAATTTACAAAAATTCCCATGAGCGCTATTTATTTTTATAGTTGTATACTAACAATTTATTCTGTACGTTTGAATGTGTTTGCGTTTATACAATTAATATTAATTCTTGACTTGCTGCTATAAACGGACATGTTTACTGCAGCAATTTTTCAGGAAATAAATTATGAATAATATTTAGGGGATTTTTTTTTTAAATTTCTTTAAGCAAAATTTCGAAGAAATACTAAAAAAGTTTGGTAGTTATGTGCTCTATCATACATTTAAAAAAATGAAATGCAAAACTTAATTAAAAAAAAGAATTTGGTATCGGACTCGCTTAATTCTGATTTTAATATTAACATTATGTGCAAATTTATTTGAATTGTCTTTTATGGATCAAAAATTGTATGACAAAATTTTAATTCTAAAATTTACTTTTTTTAAATTTACAAATATCTGCCTAAGTGAAAAGAATGCTATTTACGTTTTGGGGACATTTAATGCAAAATTTAAATTTAGTTCTTATGAAATATGTAGTTTGGAATGTGAAAGCGGGTGACAATAGACAAAGCATTTAAATTTTCAGTTTTTAATTTTTTAAATGGAAATGGGACGCAAATTGATTAAAAACTGTTGCAATTCAAGCTGTAAGTCGCATCATAGTCACTGATAGAGCATGTTTGCTTATTTAGAGCACCCCAAAAATAACATTTTTACTACTCAAAACCTCAAAATAAGAGTAGAGATGAAAAGTTTGAATTGGAATGCTTCAGGACTTAAGTGGCAACAGAAATACATCTTTGAAAATACGTTTTTTCTCGAATATCAGTTGATGAATTAACGTTACGGGGGAACATTCACAAATCGGAACACTGATTGAAGGAAAAACAGGAATGAAATCTGAAGGAATGCATCACCTGAAACAAGCCAATTATCTTTCAAATGCTTACAATAATTCTTGACGTACCTAAGTACCATTATAATTTAAACAAATCGACCATTTTTGGTGTCGCCATCTATTTCTGGTCTGTGAAAGTAGAATGTGCATGTTAATAACTTCTTCACTTTTCTACAGATGGCGACACAAAAATTAGTCCAATTAACTAAAAAAAATGACGAAAAAGTATTATGACTGCGACTTATATTCTATTACGTATTGAGAGACCAACTGTCATTACAATATTAACCCACAGACATTGTACAACATCGATAAAATTTACACACGCATTAAGATTAAAATTATGTAACATTTTTGACGTTATTGGAATTAAAGATTCCGATTTTTTATTTTAAAAAAATATAACAATTATCACATATTCTATAAAGAATGGCTTCAGAATCAACTGAAGCCATTATTTTTGATCAGCAAATTTGTGCATACATAGTAACAATAACATAAGACATTTTTTTCAACAACCTCTTCAAGTTCATCTCCTATTTCTCTATCCAATATTTCTTTATTTAACAAAATATATATATATCATAAAAATGATGAAAAGTCGCGAAATACGTCATAAAAGAAGCGAAATCGAAACTCAAAATGGAGTTTTCACAAACCCGGACATCCAAAGTAAAAGTTTCATTCCAGGTCCAAATTGTTCTATTCAGCCTACATATTGCTTGGTAAAAAGTCTCACCATTTTGAGCGTCGGGTTTGGGGGGGAGGGGGGGGGGGGTTAAAGTTCAAAAATTGGTAGTTTTTTCAGTTTTTCTTGAATATTTCGAAAAATCTGCAATTTAGAGAAAAAAGTTCAATTACAAAAATATTCTACATTAAATTACAATTATTGTTTACATTATTGTTGTAAAGTGAACGGTTCAAAAGTTACAACGGGTTAAAAGTAGCATTTTGGCGAACTTTTTCAGATTTTTAACAAAAAAATTAAATTTTCAATGTGAAATCTTTGGGATTTTGTTTTGTAAAAGAAAATATGTACTTTAGTGACCGATGGTATGCTAGTGATAAGCCCTTGAAGAAAGGGCAACCTCACCACCTTCTCAAGGGCTGCAGTGGGGGGGGGGGGGTAGAGCAATCAACTTGAACAGTGAATGTATAGGCTGTTTTGCAGTAGCCTTCTAGTAAAACTGGCAGCGAATGCCGACGGTTATAGAGTTACAACGGGTCAAAATTAGCATTTTGGCGAACTTTTTCAGATTTTTGGTAAAAAAAAACATTTTAACTACAATCTAAACACAAACTTTATTTAAAAGAAATATTGTTGCATTATTTTTTAGTCTAATAGAGGATAAGAAGCACCAGACTGTTAAAATTGTAAAAATACTGAGACTGCGAACAAGAACAATTTTATTAGCAATAAGCCACCTACGCATCTGACATCTGCCCTCTGTATTGTCGGCCGTCGCGTCGTGTAACTATATTGTCAAGTGGTAGCGTTTTCGGATAATTTATTAAACTTAATGCCACAGCCAATATTTACAGACTGTTACATTTTTGTACAATAAGTTCGGGAGCAGACTCAACACACCACTAGCACTCAGTCGAGTATTAACGAGTCACTTAGCACTCAGTCGAGAAGTAACGAGTCACTTCGTAAGAGAGCACAAGAATTAAGAGCGGATACGTGCATTTCTTTCTTTCTTTTTTTTTTTGGGGGGGGGGGGGTTATGCAAACTACATTACGCACTTTGGAGGGTTATAGTATGTTTCATGTTATGGGTGGAATTGCTTGCATAACTCTTCTACAACCGCTCTTCAGGTAGAGACAATGTACCTAGAAAAAAAGTTTCTACTCAAGCTGTGGAAAAAGGAGGCCTGTTTGACTTGCAAACTTACATAGTCCCAAATGCATCTGGCTATTAGAAATAGTTGCAACAAACATGGCTTCCTTGGAAAAAACCACTGTCATATACATGGCCGAATACTCAATTTGTTTTGATTAAGTGGAACTTGGTTGGAAAGAAAGACACTGAGAAGAATGTAAACCTGGTTGGAGAGGCTGCTTGGAAATGCCATGCGACGAAAACATCAACTAGGATAAAACATTTGAAATCGGAACATTAGCGTCGAAAAAGATTGAGAGCAAAACATTCAATAACATACTCTTAAAAAGAAAGTTATCTATTAAGTCCCTCGACAACCAAGTCTATAACAATTTATAACAACACTGTAATGTGTGAACCCTAACACTCTTTTACATCGGATGGTGTGAAAGTAAGAAGTAATGAGAGACTTGAAGAAATTTGTAATTGTGAGCTAGGATATGCTTATCCTCCATCCCTCTTCGAAGAATCTAACTTGATGAGGAAACGAAAGCAAATCTTCCATAGTGACAGTTTTGTTTCCTGATTCAAATGAAACCTCAATAATCCCAAATTCAAAGAAAATGTCCGACATCATTGATGGAGGTCATGTCCCTTCATCGTGTTGTCCAGCTACCTTCAAACAGATTTGCTAGTAATACACAAACTACATAACTAAAACTTCTCGTCATAGGCCAGCAGCTGTTATTTTTGATGGATACCACCAAGGAAACACACAAGGTGAACATTTACGCATATCACTTTCATCCACGAACGTATGAGGTGAAAGTAGGACTTAATCCGTATAAATATCAATCAAAGTGAATTTCTAGCTAACTCTAAAAACAAAATGAGCCTTATTTATCTCTTTTCAGTGCACATACAAACTACGACGACGCTGACTTACTAATTTTATTGAATGTCCACGCATCCCTCAGAGAACAAATTAAAATTGATAGTACAGCTGGGGAAAAAAACGAATCACCCCTCGTTTCTCGGCTGGTATTGATTAAGGAATTTTGTGTAAGGTGTCAATCTTCAGGAAATAGCGTGAGGAATTGAGAACTGGCAACAAAAATTGTAATAGGGGTCGTCTACATATTAAAATGAGTACCAACTTTGAAAATTCCAATGGCAACACCCAATTTTTTTTGCATAATGCATAATGCATTTTTTGCATAAATGTTCAGCACCTTCAAAATACCCCATGTAAAAAAAGAATTATTTATTCTGCATTATTTGCTGAGATAATATGTATTCGAAGTTTAACGCCCATAATGTTAAAAAAGTTTCACAAACTTTTATTCATACCCCTGCAAATAAAATGAATTAAACAAAGATTTTTTTCATTATATACTTCTTAATTTTCCAAAAACAAATCACACATGTTTTTTCATCAATTTTTCATTTTTAATATTTTTTAAAATTTAAATAAGAAAAAATAAAACATGAATAGCAACAACAATTTTTTTTTTACATAAATCGATAAAGTAGATCAAGTAGAACCAAAATCCCGAATTTTTTAATTCAATAACAATTATTTGCCGAGTTATTGTAAAAAAAACTGAAAAAGACGAATTTTAGGGACCGTGTAAAAAATTACTCGGCAAATTTGATCCTAAATTGCATTATCGTTTGGTGATTAAAAAGCGTTTGTTGGTAAATATTAATTCAAATTATCTATTTCTGTCAAATGTCTAAAAATCTTTTCTTATTTCAAGTGCATACAATGTATTTTGTTTGTAAAATTAACATTAAATTATACCGGTTACTATATTTTTAACTGTATGTAATTTCCAATACAATTTCAAAAAGTCTGTTTAATATTAAAAATTAAATACCCTAGAATATTATTGGAATTCGGTTTTAAGTACATGTGATTCTTACCATATTAATTATTTAAAATGATTAGTGCCTACTGCGTTGGTTAAAAATCATTACCAAATCATTCTGAGTAATTTTATTTTGCCTTCCTTAAATATCGTGTTAAGGTCGTAACCCTCAATTTGCAATACGTGGTTTACCGATAAAAAAAACTCAAATCAACCGATAAAAAACTCAAAAAACGCAACAGCCCATTAGTGGGCCAGAGCCTGCCGTGCCCATTTCAGCTTTCGTTATACAAGGGCTCTGGGGTGCAAGGCATATGTCCCGGTAATGTGGAAAGCCTCACGCGGAACCCCCAGCGTTTAGCTCCCCAAGCATGCTTGGTCCCCAATTTATCGACCCACTTAAGGGATGAAAGGATGGGTCAACCTCGCCCAATCCGGGATTCGATCCCTGGACCTGTGGCGTGGCAATGCGAAATAAGCACTACCACTAAGCCACTGGGCTCATATTACCGATAGAGTGCGACGAATTTTAAACAAACTTTTTGCAACAATGCGAATGAAACAAAAATTTGCATAAAAAATTTAAAACCATAAGTGTAATAATCATGTTTTTCAATCTGATTGTAACTAATAGCATTTGAAAATCTGTTCGTTATAAATAACCGTATATGCTACTTAATTTAAAATTAAAACTTTTCATCTTCTAGCCGTTATTTTATTTCTGAATATTGAAATCCAAAATTAAAAAAAAAAAAAAAACATTCGAAAAATCCCAATATTACTGAAGAAAGTAGCATCCGTTGGCGAGATTATGCTAACAATTTTTTATCTTGTCGTTTTGAAAAGACACAACCAAAATATTACCTTTTTTCACTTAGGAGATTTGCCCCTAAACGAGTTCAAAATTGAGGCATTAATATCTCAGCAAATAATGCAAAATAAATAATTCTTTTTTTATACATGGGGTATTTTGAAGGTGCTGAACATTTTTATGTAAAAAAATTGGGTGTTGCTATTGGAATTTTCAAAGTTGGTACTCATTTTAATATGTAGACGACCTCTAATACAAATTTTGTTGCCAGTTCCCAATTCCTCACGCTATTTCCTAAAAATTGACACCTTACACAAAATTCCTTGATCAATAGCAGCCGAGAAACGAGGGGTGATTCGTTTTTTTCCCCCCAGCTGTACCAAAGAAAAGCAATGTGACAGGAAATAGTATATTATTTCAGATTTTCAGAAAGGCATTGGGGACATGCAAGGTGTTCTCTTGACATTTGTAGGGGGACTCAGTAAGCCTAGCACAGCGAACAGAGGTCTATTGTACTGTAACCTGAAAGGTGTACTCTTACCGATATTCGCCTTCACAGGATGTGACACTGTATTAGCTATTTATAAGGGGAAAAATTACGTCGTATAATAAAGTGCGAGTCAACAACGCTCTTCGTACAAAACTTCTAGTCTTCAAAGACACCAAAGCTGACCCCACTGCAGTGACTGACGCTGGAAAACATTGCTTTCTTGCAATGTTTGGAGCCAAGGATACTGAGGATCTAGATTGCTTTCGCTACCAGTTTTACTAAAAGGCTACTGCAAAACAGCCTATACATTCACTGTTCAATTTGATTGCTCTACCCCCCCCCCCTCCCCACTGCAGCCCTTGAGAAGGTGGTGAGGTTGCCCTTTCTTCAAGGGCTTATCACTAGCATACTATCGGTCACTGAAGTACATATTTTCTTTTACAAAACACAATCCCAAAGATTTCACATTGAAAATTTAATATTTTTGTTAAAAATCTGAAAAAGTTTGCCAAAATGCTACTTTTAACCCGTTGTAACTCTTGAACCGTTCACTTTACAACAATAATGTAAATTGTCATCTTGTTTGTAATTAATGTAGAATATTTTTGTAATTGAACTTTTTTCTCTAAATTGCAGATTTTTCGAAATATTCAAGAAAAACTGAAAAAACTACCAATTTTTGAACTTTAACCCCCCCCCCCTCCCCCCCAAACCCGACGCTCAAAATGGTGAGACTTTTCACCAAACAATATGTAGGCTGTGTAGAACAATTTGGACCTGGAATGAAACTTTTACTTTGGATGTCCGGGTTCGGGTCTAATTGCACCGTACTATAAGTAAATTGCTATACCTTGTAATTCCAAACACTAATGTCCAACGCATCAACTAGTGGAATCGAGGGAATTTATTGGTGAATATTCTCTGGCCCCAGTTGAAACACATTTAAAAAACTTTCATTATGATGGTGAGATGAAACAAAGAGATTCAGTATCATCATATCATTAACGTTAAGATTAGGATTCGCGTTTCGTCAAATGTCACGTAATATTTTTACGAAATAATCGTCAAAAGCAACGAAATAAGGCTAGAGGATTAATGAATCATCAAAAGTGAAAGCATCATTTTGGAAAGAGTCACTTTGTCATAGGTTTGAAAGCTACAGGGGGCTAGGGAGCCCAGTCAGTTAGGCATTCGCCTAGTATGCGGAAGGTCCCGGGTTCGGGTCGGGGAATCGCCAAAATAACTGCCGACCTGTAAAACGGCCCGTGCACCCAAAATGTCCGACGAATAATATCCCGTGTGGAAGGAGTGCAAGTTAAATATCCTCCAAAATCCCAACGCTGCGTGCGATGTCGCCCTTAACGGTTGTGTTGGGTGCCTACTCAGGTGTCGGCTCGTCACTTTACTGTGGTTCTAAAATGCGATGCCCGTTGCCAAAAACCCTCGTGTAGCTCTAGTGCGACGATAATTCAAACTAAACTAAAGCTACAGGGGGTTACTTTTCCCGGTTATCGTTCATTCACAATTCAAGGGTAGCGCTCTTGAAGATAACGGTCTAATTTGAATGATTAAAGCACTATTAGTTCGATAAATCGAAAGACAAATGTGTGTTTTTGATATCGAAAAGCCTTATTACAGTAAGTGATAAAAAGTATGTGTATCAACAAGATAAGGAAAGACAATCCCAAACCTGGGTCGTTTATTATTAAAAAAGAAGAGACATAAAACTTTGTTCGGTTACGACTAAGCATGAAATTTGCATCTTCTAATGTTGCGAATTTTAGCCTTATATAAACTTTAGTTCTATGATATAGTTTTTAAAATCTGAAATATAAACAAGCACGTTGCAGGTCCAAAATCAACTTTTAAAAAGGTATGTATTTTTTTTTAAAATTTAGGTAATGCGTAGATTGGTAGAGTTGCTAGAAATTGACGTTTTAGCTGAACTTTTCAGCACAGCGTTTTGTGGAATGTTGCAAAAACTCATGCAATTCACAATTCAGGCAGATAATTATAAGATATTTTACGCTAATGTCAATTCAATACCATTAAAGAAGTGCTGCTAATTGATATTTTAAAATAAATTGACAGATTTCTTCAAAATTGATACGCTGTTATCAGAGTAAAAATACACATTAGGTCCTTCTCTTTTTAAAGCATGCACTGTTAAAAAAAATTTCTTAGTTGTACCATAATAAGGGTTCCTAGTAGCTACTAAGGATGTGCGGTAAAATTTTTTCACCATATTTTTGGTATTCTTTTGAACCATTTCTTATATTTTTGTTTTCGAAATCTAAAAATGGTTCATTTCAACACACAGTTGTTGTAGCTATTAGGAACTATTATTATGGTAAAAACCAAGAACAACATTTTTAACAGTGCAGTTTAACTAATGATATTATTTAGTAGTTATGGTTAATTGGAAAATAATAATTTGCAAGTTAATTGGTTGGCAATGCTCATTTAACAGTCAAGTTAAAATTTATTACTGCATTCCATTTGAATACTGGTTTGTATATATTTGCATACTGGTTTATATATTTCATATTTAACAAATATTATGCCTATCTTAAACATGCAAAATGTTGGAATGGTATCACATTTCAGAATCGGTCATTGCCCTATTATATGATTACTTTTTAGTGACTAGTATTCTACAATTAAATTTTCTACTTGACTATAAAAATGGGCTTTATACAACTTTATATTAATATTTGTATGAATGGAAAATGACGTTTGAATTTTTTAATTTCAATTTAAGTTTAAATCATTTGTTTAAAAAAAGTTAAATGCATAATCCATTGTTTTGAATGTCAGTGATACTTCATATTTTTCTAACTATAATTTCAATGCAAGATTTTCAAGTCATTTTATTATAACCTTAAATAATGTTCAAATTTATAAAATAAATATTTTTTTGAATGAATATATTTATCCCCTCTTCTAAAGAAATAAATTTACTATTTTTACTTTAGAAAAATGTCTTAAGTTTTTGGAACATCCGAAATTATTACTTTATACTATAAAGACATCGAAAATGGCTTGCTGCATTGCTCCCCCAGACGAAGAAAGGCGCCAAAGCCAAACAATAGACAAACAGATATCACAGTGGATGCATGAATATCAGACAACAATCAAATTCCTTTTATTAGGTAAGTGTATTGAAAGTTAAAAATAAATTTTATAATGTCATTCATTACATCATTTACAGGTAGTCTTTCAAAAATCCTTTAGTGGTATTCTCTAAAAAAAATCATTAAGTGGTATTCTCTAAAAAATCATTTAGTGGTATTCTCTAAAAAAAATCATTAAGTGGTATTCTCTAATACTCATTTAGTGGTTAAAAAATCGTAGTTATAATAAAAATATCCTTTCTGCATTTTATATTTGGTGCATACGTTTGAAAATATTTATCATAATAATTACATAAACTCTGTTTAAAAAAATTTTGCTTGGTTTCACCAAAATAATGGATCCTAGTAGCTGCAAAGTCAGTGTGGTATAAGGTTTTACCATATTTTTGGTATTCGGTTGCACCACTTTTTAGGTTCTGGAAATAAATTCCTGTGAAACGTTGAACCGAATCATTTCAACGCGGTCTTGGCAGCTACTAGGAACCATATTTATGGTGAAACCCATCGACAAATTATTAGCAGTAAATCAATATTTGAATTGAATTGAAGTCTCACAAGAACTGCATGAGAATAATTGGGGATAGTGAACCAATAATTGTGTATATTGAATAGACCTCTAGACCCTCTAGTAGAATATTTCTTCATTAAGGATTTATGAATTTGGCTAAACTAAATAACAAAATATGTATAAATTAGTTCTTATCTTCATTAGGCATATCTTTTGATAGGAAGCTGTTTATTTAAGACATTTACTAAACTACGAACACAAGCATTAATATGTTTATTTTGGTAATGGGACAAAATATCGCGGCCGAAATATCGCGTGCCCAAAATATCGCCGTAAAGTAAAAATGGAGTGGATTTTATGGTGTTTGGCAGTGAGAGGGAGTTCGATGGTAAAATGGTATTACTTATCTAGTACATTGTGATGAAGTTCGGTTTTACCTATTAGAACCTGGATTTTTATAAAAATGTATTTTAGGTCGTGCATTTTTATGCATTTTTTTTTTGTTATGACCAACTAGTCAGGTGGGTTTAATGGGTTAAGGTTTTATATTTAAACTTGATTTTTATAAGAGATATAATGGAGTTCGATGGTAAAATTGTATTTTACTAATCTAGTAAATTGTGATGAAGTCCGGTTTTACCTATTCGAGCCAGGATTTTTATAAAAATGTATTTTAAGTCATTCATTTTTATGCATTTTTTCGTTATGACCATTTAGTCACGACACGAGGGGGGTATAATGGGTAAGGTTTTAAATTTGAACTTGATTTTTAGCTCGATCTTTTTGGCCGCGATATTTTGGACCGCGATATTTCGGCCGCGATATTTTGTCCCCAAACCGTTTATTTTAGTTAGTGGAGGGTTTTTTTTTTTCAAATAAAGCATTTAAGTGGTTGTGAGAGAACGTGAAATTTTTCCCTTTTCATTAGTCAAACTCTAAATTGAGGGATTAAAGATTTAAAAGCAGAACACAAGCATTGCAGAAAAAAAGTGGAACATAAGTATTATACATAATTTACTTAGCAAAATGTAATAATTAAACTTAGATTTTTCCCCGTGTATGCTATTTTTTTTATGATTTTATTGACATTGGGCTTGGAAGCTATCAAACATTTCGAGGGAATTCATCAAACATTTAGAGGGGAAAGTAACTCATAATTTTACACAAAATTTGTTGCAGGTGCTGGGGAGTCGGGAAAAAGCACAATATTGAAACAAATGAGGATATTGCACGTTAGCGGTTTCTCTGATAGGTAATTAGGATAATATTTATTTGTAAATTAAGAAAAATTCTTTGACTTTCAAAGAATGGCAATTGAAACCCTTTATTGCAGATTTCATCATAAACTAGTGACTTGCAATTTAAATGCATATTGAACTTTAGAGTCGAAGGGAAAATATTAATTTTTCTTTTTCATCCTTATGAAGGAAAAACATTTTAAGTTAACAAAAAAAGGGCTGTGATTAAAGTGTACACATATGTAAATATGTACAAGAAAATATAAATTTCGTCCATACACCATTACTATGGTATTTTCTTTAATATGATTTGTTTTTCAATACTTAATCTCGAAAAGATTTTTTTTTTACTTTCTGAAGGATATAAATAAGCAATGCGAAAAATTTAAATTTCTTTCTCTCCACGATAATGAAATTTATATTTCAACACAATAACTATTAAATAAAATTATTATGTTGGTTAAAACGACTAATTAAAGCTTAATAGCTTAGATTTTAAAAGATTGCAGTCTAAAGTATATATTAAGGCTATACAGAGAGGAAGACATATATATTAGAAAAGCTTATTGTGTCTTAATGCACAATGGAAAGTTTAATCTCAAGTTTAAACTAAACTCCTAGGTGCAACAGCCCATTACTGGGCCAACGCCTGCCGTGCCAATTTCAGCTTTCGTGACCTAGAGCTCGGGGTGCTAGGCATAGGTCCCGGTAAGGTGCTCAGCCTCACGAGGAACCCCCAGTGTTAAGTTCCCAAGTATGCTTGGTACCAATTTTATGGACCCACTCAAGGGATGAATGGATGGGTCAACCTCGCCCAATCTGGGATTCGATCCCCGGACCTGTGGCGTGGCAATGCGAAGCACTACCACTAAGCCACAGCCGGCCCGCCGGTGCAATTATTAGAATGCTAGCCTTTGGAGCTGCTTGGCTAGGGTTCGAATCCCAGTAAGGCATGGATATTTGTGCTTGTCAATAAATGTTGTTATTTTTCTATGTGTTTGTGTCTTCCTTTCTCTGTGACAGTAAAAAATCTTTCTGTGTATGTCCATGTCCAACTTGACGAAGGCTTATAAGAGACTCTCTGAGTGAGCGCACAAGCCGGAATATATATGAACCCACCCTACCCTACCCTACTAAGCCACTGGGCCTAATCTCAAGTTTTCAAAGTATAAATATAAGATTAAATGCTAAAATGCTTTAACGTTTCAACTATATTTAAGAAGCGAAAGGTCTCAAGAAACTTTTCAACGTTGAAAAGTTATGAAAATTACGATATAGGACTTAAATTTGATGTACCAATCAATGTGTCTTGAGTATGATGGTTCTTAATTGAAATATTTTTTTGCCTGCCTTTTCAATTATTCCAATGACAAACATGCTAATGTTTCTTTTCAGTGAAAGACAGGAAAAAGCTTTGGACATCAAAAGGAACGTTTTGGAGGCGATTAAGGCACGTAGTTGTTCCAAATCCCTAATTTTCTCACTCCTTTAAAATTTACCCAAAAAAAATTATTAACTTCACAGATTGTTTTATGTATTACACTTGAAGTTCGGACTAAACCATTTAAAAATTCTCGTAGAAACTGCACTGAATTTAAAAAGAATCTCTTATTTTATAAATTTGTTATAGGGGACCGGAACCCTGCATTGAAGCCTATGTTAAAATTACCTTTTTTATGCACCTTTTTCGCAGAATCTATTGGATACTTTTTAATGAAATTTCTACCAGTTGTTAAATGGATGTTTTAATATATTTTTCTGCAGGCATTTTCTAAATTTTTGTTTGGTTTCTAAATTGTATTTTATTAAGTGAAACTACGTATATTTTACTTACTTTAAACATCAATTATATTAAATAGAAGTTAGAGTCAAATCCATCCAGTGGTTTTTAGAAACCAACTTCTTAAATTCGCATAAAAATTTTCCGGCTGATGCTTACAGTAGATTTTTCTGATTTGGCACATTTTATCTTTAGGAATTAACTGGAAGCATGGAGAGACTAAAACCACCCGAAAAACTCATGGATGAAAGCAACAAAACCAGTCTTGAATACATGGACTCCATAAGTCTCATCGAAAGTTACGATTTCCCTCAGGTAATCAGGAATTTCACTCATTTATTCAATGTTCACTTTCACACAAAGGACGTGTCATATAAATCATGGAGGAAATGTTAGATTGAGTTTACGGAGCAAAAATTTCTCCAAAGAATATTATTTAATTCATTTTCCATTCACTACATTAGAAGTGGTAAAAACAGTCGAAGTGTTGAACATATTTTTTTCTCCGATGGGGCTGCAATATTGGTGGTCAAGCCTTTGCAAACTCAGCATATTCCCCAGAACTGAGAGCCATTTTTTGTGGCACTATCTAGGCGGTTCACTATCAATTTTGACGGGCAGATTACAAGGAATCTGATCTTTCTATGGATGTTAAAGTATGCCGAGAGAACCTTAGCCAAATGGGCCCTACAGGGATCCTTTACATGTCACATAATCATATGACATGCGTGCCTAGGATTTTCTCATCCAGAAAATCAGATAACTCAATCGAGGAACGAACCCGCGAACTTGGGCTTACGAGGCGAACACGTTAAACCTCTCAGCCACTGATCCACTGTGTTGAAAATCATGCCGAAACCGAATTTTTACAACTCTTTTAAATGTCCTCAGGACATTTGCTCTCTGGAGGTATCCCATTAAATCTTAAATCCCTTTCAAGGGACAAGAAATTGTGGAAATTTACTAGGTATTTTTCAATCTCATTTAAAGCATAAAGAAGTGTGCTTACCAATTTTCAGCTTTAAAAAAGTTTTTTAATTTAAAACTCCTATATGTGTTTCATTTTTTAACAATTTAATGCATGAATCCCAAAAGAACTTTTGGGAGGATTTCATTATTTAGAGTGTTTAATAGTATATACATCTATGCCTAATTTAATTTCCGTGCTACTATATTAAGGCCCCCAAAATGTAAAAGCCCCATTAAACAACATAAAGTCCCCTAACTAGGCACCTAAGTGCCGTAATTATTTTATAATTATTATGTAATTATTTTGGTGTTTTATAACCTTATTTCAAACATCAAGAAGTCAAGAAGTATATGTATACCAATTTTCAGCGGTTCATAACATGTGTTTCAAATTTCAAACACCACTATACCTTGTCTATCCAGAATGCGTGCTATGAAAGCATTTTCCTCCCCTGTCCCCGCATGTGGTTTTCTTCGAAACAACGTGAGAGTGTTTTATCCTCACCCTACTTGGGTTTGAACTATTTGGATTGTTTATTTTCCTCGCAAGCGATCCTCCCTCCGTTTCCTAGAAAACCAAGTGAAAGGATGGGGGAAGAAAGTCTTTTCGAGGCTCTCATAGTAAATAGACAAGGTATAGGAAACCCCCCTCCCCCCCTTAAAACCCATATGAAGAGTACAAGGGAAAAAACACTTTATTTCGTAGAAAGCTTTCTTCAATAGGCCTCCTAAATAAACCGGTTACTAGCTTTGTTTTTCTTTCGCGGCAACCCTGATTCACGCCAGAGATCAGTAGATACGAGTTACAAGTTTGTACCGCAAATGAAGAACCGAAAGAAAAGCCGGTTTCATGTCGCCAATGTCCGTCAAGCAGACACATAAGGTAAGACTCTTAATAAATCAAGTGGTTCTTCCCGTGTACTCTTCATATTTAAAAGAAGGGAATAACTCGCGATTTCGGGGAACTTTAAGTATATTAGTCGTTTCATCATATAAAACCAATATACCGAATTCCAGCTCCGCACCATGCTTTTCAAGGTTTAATCTAGGGTCAAGTGGGGTAAGTGTGATTGGGGGTAAGTGTGATAAACAGCTCTTGTAACTTTGGAAATCATTCTAAAAATCTGAAAGTTTGCAATATATAACATTAGACCACCTATAATTCAACTAAAAATAAATATTGACCTTATTTTTTGTTTAAAGAAAGTTTTGAGCTTTTGAATTTAAGTGCAACTGTCTTCTTTTTATGTGGGTTTTCCTATGTGGGGTAAGTGTGATAAAACAGCAATGGATTTTGAAATGCAAATTTTGTACACTTAAAATTGGAATTCCAACGTATAATTTTTTTTCTACATATGTATGTTTCTTATAATAATTCACTACCAATTTTAGGATTTGGAATTTACTTGAAGCAGAGAACGAATTTTCTTAATGAAAAATGCAGAAACCCTATCACACTTACCCCACTTGACCCTACTTTTTGAGTGGACATATTTTTTATAGTTACAATATATGGTTTTTATGTCTCAGGAGTTCTTTGACCACGCAACTCATTTATGGGCAGACCCGGGAGTACAGAGGGCCTACTTCAGACTGAACGAATTTCTTCTCGTAGACTCGGCAAAATAGTAAGCTTTATTTTCCCACTTTATCAAATACTATCTCTACATAAATTAGTTATTAATAATTTCATTTTTAAGATGAATAGTATGAGAGATAACAGTTTCAGCGGTTTTATTTTCATTTTTAGTTCTAATGAAATTAATTTTTTTTTTGTTAACAAATAGTCACTAATATTATATAATAATAAAATTTCGGATTATTTAAGCTTTGACTTTTGAATGTTGGACGCATTTGCTTATATTTAAAACAGTCGTCGTGATAGATACCATTAGATAAAGTTTTGCAATAATATATCTCCATTTTTTTTTTTTTTTGCATTAATGAATTATATTTAAGATGAATGAAATTGAACAGGATGAACGAACGGAACTTCTAGTTTACATTTTAATGTATTTTAAACCTTCATAAACACTACTAATAATAATTTTAATATTTCTGAAGCTTAACAAATAGCAAGGATAAAAACAAGTTGCATGAACTTAACCTCTTGCGACGTGGTGTCCCCATTTGGGGAAATTTTTTAAAACCTCCCCACAAACAATTAACACGTTAATTAGTTCCGAAATTGACCTGATCGGATAGAAGAAGATCCAAACACCAGTTTTCAGCCTTTTATTACAAGTATCATTAATTTATTTCGATCAAAAAAAGGAATTGAACGAGGGTCAATACGATATTAGAGTTCGTAAAAATATTGTAATTGTTTTTCAAACTTTTCAAAAAGTTCTTTTAGTAGTTAATTTCAAAGGCATTTTGCATTAAAATAATTTTAAAATACTCTGTTAACTACAAATAAGAGATGCGGCCTTTTTGTTGCATTTACAGCACACACACACAAAAAATGTATTTTTAGAGTTTAAGACGTGTCCCTTAGTAACTATAAACATAAATTTTTTTTAAAAAAATTCTTTGAAAAACATACTTTTTAGCAAAAGATTTGTAAGAAAAGTATGTTTAGATTAAGAATATACGTGTAGGATTTTGCTCTGGTCTTAAGAGGTTAACTCTAAAATAGAACACATCGACGAAAATAACGCGCATTGAGATGGACATAAGACAACGAATGAAATCGCGAGAGGATAAGAGGGTAAACTAGAAAAAGTTATGAAACAAAGCCGATTGTATATGAAATACTTAATCAAAAAATTTCATTTTTAGTTTCTTAGAGAAAATACACATTATTAGACGAGATGACTATGTACCTTCAGACCAAGTAAGAAATATTTCTGTATGATTTTCATAAGTTTTTTATAAGTTTTCATACGGCATTACAAACAAGACATTTATATTTCATTTGAACACAAATTTTGAGATTTAAGGCTTTAAGAAAACTTCATTTAAATAAAACTTAAAATACTTTTCTTGAATTGACAGTAATCATCTTACATATAGGACATATTGCATTGTAGAAAACGGACTTCGGAGATCCAAAAAATTGAATTTTCCTGCAAGGTACCGAAAAAATATGGAGGAGGAAGCCAAAAATTTTGGTTCGTATTTCTGCTGCAATTCCTATTAAAAACAGTAGCTTGCTTTTAGTATGCCTCTAACAAATGACTGAATAGTTTTTTATTTTATTTTAACGTACACATTAAAGGAAAGTATAATTTTTAACCGTTAGTTGCCGTTTACGGTAATTCCACGCAACTGTAAAATCACAATTTAAGAGGAGATCAAAAGCTTTTCAAATTTGAAAAGCTTAAGAATGTCTGATTTTTAATTTAAAGTTAACAGTTGTAGTGCTAATCGCTTTTTACACATATGACTTAAACTATACAGGGTTATAGGTTTTTATGGAATTAACCTTTAGGGAAACCGATACAAGTGTTGTTCAGCAGACATGGATAATTTTCGTTATTTTTTATTCATTTCTAATGACTACTTGAACAGTACGATACAACTGAACTACGATGTACCGTACAATGCAGGTCTCAATTTTGAATCATGGTCGTGAACAGTCAATCATCTCAAAGTAGCAGCTCCACACGTTTCCTCAGAACGATACACAGCTACAGATTTGACGTCCATAGATCTATACTCCATACGTCCACCATACTTCTCTGAGCGGAATATTATTTTCTGGACTGGTTTACTGCATAATAAGGTGTATCGAAAAAACCAAGTTTTTGATATCAAATTTGTAATAGTGCGGAAAAGTTGCCTTATGTTATTGTTAGTATATATGCAAAATTTTATTGATCTGAGTTATGACTTATGACTTCTTTGGTGGGGGGCAAGTTCGCCGAACACTGCGACCTTAGGTTTGATCTGAGTTAAAATCTTCAGTTGCCTCTGAGACCATTAATTATGCAAAATTCGCTAATTTAATTTTTTTTCTTAAAAATTATGAAATTGGAATCTTTAATTTTAATAGTGAGGAAAAGTTACCTTATACTATTGTTAGTATGTGCGCAAAATTTTGTTGATCTGAGTTAATATCTTTAGTTGCCTCTTGAGACCATTAATTATGCAAAATTCGCTAATTTTATCGTTTTTTCAATATATTTTTTAAAAAACTAAGAAATTGAATTTTTAAGTTTAAACAGTGCCGAATAATTGCCATATCACTCCTTAGAGCGTGCGCAAATTTTTTTTGATGTTGGTTAATTTCTTCAGTTACCTATAGGGGCTGCTTATCTGGAATTTGGCCGAATAAGCACTCCTAAAGGCAACTGAAGACATTAATCAACATCAATAAAAATTTGCACACGCTCTAAGGAGTAATAAGGCAATGATTCGGCACTGTTTAAACTTAAAAATTCAATTTCTTAGTTTTTTTTTAAATATATTGAAAAAACGATAAAATTGGCGAATTTTGCATAATTAATGGTCTCAAGAGGCAACTAAAGATATTGACTCAGATCAACAAAATTTTGCACACATACTAACAATAGTACAAGTTAACTTTTCCGCACTATTAAAATTAAAGATTCCAATTTCATAATTTTTAAGAAAAAAAATGAAATCAGCGAATTTTGCATAATTAATGGTCTCAAGAGGCAACTAAAGATATTGACTCAGATCAACAAAATTTTGCACACATACTAACAATAGTACACTGCAAATCTGTGAACAGATTATGAACACATTGCAGAATACTATATTTGTCTCCTAGTTTAGATCACATTACAGAACACTTTCTGGAACATATTTTGAAGTGCCTTTCCAAACACTTTATTTTGTCTCCCTTTTTAGATCACAATCCGGAACGCATTTTGGCACGTATTTCGAAACACCTAATGGAACAATATTTTCTTCAGAACACTTTTAGAACGCATTTGGCAACGCTTTTCGGATCACATTCGGAAACACTTTCCAAAACACATTCAGGAACGTTTTAAGAAACACATTCGGGAACGCATTTTCAAAACATATTCGGGAACGCTTTTTCAAAACACATTCGGGGACGCTTTTAGAACATTTTCGGAACTCCTTTCAAAACACTTCACGTAGGATTTACGGCACACTTTCAGTAACACTTTTATTGAGCAGCAGTTTGTTGTATTGTATAAAATTTAACACTTGCTTTAAATTTTTACATGCAAGATGCTTGAAGTCTTTAAGAAAAAAAATTATTCTGTTTTATGCCCATAAGGCAAGTCGTCATGACCGTTGAACATGAAACAGAAGTACTAGTTTTTTTAAAGACAACAAGCATTTTGCATGGAAAATTTTAAAGCATGTGTTAAATTTTATACCATACAACAAACTGCTGCTCAATAAAAGTGTTACTGAAAATGTGAAGTAAATCCAACGTGAAGTGTTTTAAAAGGAGTGAAAATCATACCTAAACTATTTTGAAAGGTGTTTCGTAAATGCAAAAAATAGCGTTCCTCTAAGCGTTTTGAAAAGCATTTCCTGCAAACTGCCACTCAAATTAAAAGTGTTGATGAAAGTATGTCAAAAAGAATTCGATCGTTTACGCCAGATACAATTTTCAAAGATATTCTATTTCTGCATATAAATAAAGAATGCCAAACGCTCCACTTGATATACCAAAAAAAAAGATTTAATTTTGTTAGTAATTTCTAGTCACTGAATATTTCTGGAAAAGTCCTTGATAAAAAATAAAAAAATAATATAAAAATAAATAAATGTAATAAAAAAATGGTAATAAAAAAATGAAAATCTCCCAATTTCTGCCTAGGATCTCCTTTTTAAATCTAGCAGGTTGGCAACTCTGGCAAATGTCTTAACCTTATAAGACAATCTTACTATAATGGCTAATAACAAAATGCTCATAAATAAATGTTACACAATTTATGAGTCAATCAACTCATAATTCTAAAATTTGACCAAAAACAATTAAAAAATTTTGAAATTAGTTTCAATGAATTGATGCACAATTATGTTAGAATTTAACATGGATTTTTTTTAAAAACTAAGTCATTTATCTTTGTAAAAGCATATGGCAATTTGACTAGCCCTTTCCCCAGTCTATTAATTTTGATGTTGAGTTAGCATGTTCCTACAACTACAAGATGCTTTTGTGCAGCTCTACAGCAATGCTGAAGACATGTCTGCCTGTCTAACCTACCTTCCCAGCTGCTTACTTACCTCCCAGCTTAACCTATCTGCCAGCCTTACCTTACCTGTCTATACCTGTCGGCCTGCCAAAACCACCTACCTTGCCTGATTACCTGCCTTAACTACCAATCTGTTTGAATGCCTGCCTTCTTAATTTACCTACCTAACTACTTACATTAGTTACCATACTCTATCTTTAGTATATGACTAAACTGTCTGCCTAACCTTATCATACCTACCTGCAAAATTTTATTGGCAATAATTGTGATTATTGTTTTCTTTGTCTATTTTGTTACCTGGAAAATTTTATGTATTCTATTGGAGTTAGAAAAAATATTAAGGGGTCATAGTAGTCTAAAAATGTGCAAAGAAGGTACTACAAAGTAGAGTTTGATCTTTCATGTAATTTTTTAACTACTCAATATATAAGTATAATTTTTTTACATGTTATTCTACAAGATTTATTTAAAATAAAACAAATTTTAAAATTTAGGAAACTTTAGCCAAAAATAAAATAAATGATATTAAACATAAAGCTATTTGAACACATTGTGATTAGGCTTGTGCGGCAAATTTTGAGGTCAAAATTGGAAAAAGGACCAAGAAAATGACTTCATATTGTACAAATATGTACAAACAAAGACTTATACCTAAATATTCAGCTCAATTTTAATTAGAAATCATTTTAAAAAAATTAAAATCAAAATTTTAAAATTTTTATTAATGTTTTTAGAAAAAAAAAGTTCTTAAAATAATTTCTAATTAAAATTGAGCTGAGGATTTAGGTATAAGTCTTTGTTTGTACATATTTGTACAATATAAAGTCATTTTCTTGGTCTTTTTTTCAATTTTGACCTCAAAATTTGCTGCGCAAGCCTAATCACAATGTTTTCAAATAGCTTTATGTTTAATATCATTTATTTTAGTTTTGGTTGAAGTTTCATCAATTTTAAAATTTGTTTTATATTTAATAAATCTTGTAGAATTACAAGTAAAAAAATTATACTTATATATTGAGTATTTAAAAAACTACATGAAAGATCAAACTCTATTTTGTAGTACCTTCTTTGCACATTTTTAAGACACCTATGACCCCTCAAAGTAACAAAACTTCAAAA
This sequence comes from Hylyphantes graminicola, assembly GCA_023701765.1. Classification (NCBI taxonomy): domain Eukaryota; kingdom Metazoa; phylum Arthropoda; class Arachnida; order Araneae; family Linyphiidae; genus Hylyphantes; species Hylyphantes graminicola. Next base: position 66,914,837 of record CM043117.1, read on the forward strand.
ACTCAAATGAATGTATTAGTAAGATGCAGTATAGTTTAAGTATATACATATATGTCCTATACTGAAAAACTAAACTCCTTGTCACAACAGCACATTATTGGGCCAAGTCCTTCCGTGCCTAATTCAGCTTTCGTTATCTAGGGCGCTGGGCTGCTATGTATATGTCCCGGTTAGGTGGTCAACCTACGCATTACCACCAGTGCTTAGTTTCCAAGCATGCTTGGTAATCATTTTATCGACCCACTTATATTTTGAAAGGCTGAGGGAAACTCGCCCAATCCGGGATTCGTATCCCGACCCTGTGGCATGGCAATACAAAGCACTGCCACTTTTGCCTCATATCTTATACTAATGATCTTAATCTCACTAGAAAAAAGAACTAGGGTCACCAACCAAAATTTAGTTGGATTATGAATGTCTTATGCTAACGTTATAATTAAAACAATGAAGGTATGCATATCTGATTTGCAATGTACATAAATGTTAAAAGACATTTTTGTTTTTACATTTAAAAAAAAGTCTTTATATTTGAAAATTTAAAAAACATGGTTTTGACAAATTTACTTAAGCATGGCATACTTTACGAGTTTTTATTACATTAGAATATTACGATGCGATCCATAAACCACCTTTGGGAAAAGTAAAAGAAACACAAAAAAATTGCAAAAAATAATTTTAATAAGAAATAATCAATTGACCGTACGTCAATACATACAAAAAATATAATGTCATACAACAAATATATTGTTAATAAAATTTTGGAACCATTTATCCCTGATTTAAATTTCAAATAAGATACCAAGACAAAGTCAAAATAACTATTTCAGAAGTCTAATCGGATCGAGATTCGAAATCCAGATCATTTAAATATATAGCAAAATCACAAATTTTAGAGTCAATAACAATCGATTTCTTACAATTCACACCTGGTAAGATGTTTCCTCCACAATTTAGATAATTTAAGCAGCCAGGTCCCGCACAAACTTAAATATAATGATTTCAAAATGTTTTCAAAAAGATCTCAGTTTATTTGGTTGGTTGACATATATTTTCAGGCTTGTGTGCTTTGTCGCAAGGACCCGCTTATAAACCATCGTCAAGTAGGACAACACAAGACACACACAAACACATACGACAGATGTCTCCACCTCCACAAAGTGTCTTCAGTGGTTGCCAAACAGTTGTTGTCCACTTCTACCCTCTGTTAGGAGTTTTAACATGGCCAACTACTTTTTGTAATCTAAAAGCACGGTCAAGTGATTAAAAGTGTTGCTATCTCAAATGTGCAAATGTACAAGTGTTCTATGAAGTGTTTAAAATCAATTGAGATCGTAAAATTAGTTTGAAACACTATCAAAGCAGATATTCAATCCTTGTAATTTTCAACGACAATATGTATTCTACCATGTGATTCAAAAGTGTTTGCAATATGTTCTATACGATGTTCCTAAAAAGTTCGCAATGTGTTCCAAAAGGGAAATTCAACAAATCCCTTAGCAGAACACATTCCGAACACTTTGTCACCGGTTCTGGAATGCTTTTAGAATTCGATCTGTGCGAAGGAACGCATGTGGAACACTATCGGAACACAATTTTCCTGAAAGCGCGCTAAATCTGTTCTGAATGTGTGTCCCGAGTTTGCAGTGTACAAGTTAACTTTTCCGCACTATTAAAATTAAAGATTCCAATTTCATAATTTTTAAGAAAAAAAATGAAATCGGCGAATTTTGCATGATTAATGGTCTCGGAGGCAACTGAAGATATTAACTCAGATCAATAAAATTTTGCACATATACTAACAATAATATAAGGCAACTTTTCCGCACTATTACAAATTTGATATCAAAAACTTGGTTTTTTCGATACACCCTACTGCATAATTCGTTTTTTAAGCGGACATCAGTGTCGAAGTTCGAAAATGGGAAGAATCATCATTTGATAATTGTCACTGATGAACAGTTCGAACATGCAGGTCTAGGTTTATTTGTTTTATAGAAGACAATGTTTTACGTAAAGCTGGCATCACTGTAAGGAATTTCGCGTTCTAGTTTAAGCGAATTAGCTGCCGGGTGATTTGTTTGTTTGATGAAAGACAACGTTTGACGTAGCTATGATGTCACTGCAGACGTGACCGTTACAACCTTCCATTTTCTTTCCTGTTATTTTGTGTTTCCATATTTAAGTATCTAGAAGCAAAAATTAAGTCGAAAATTAAGTTTGGTCGTTATTAACTAGAATGGTCAAAATATAAAGCTACGCCTATTTTAAGTATAGAAACGCTTTCAAAATACAAGTTAAATATCTGATTCAATGTAAAAATGTATGCAAGAGATGTACTTAAGTACTCATAGGTTTATCTAAATTGAAGAGTACAGGGGGGAAACCTCTTCGTCGCATGAGAATGTTCCCGTATTCCAGTTTGCTTCGTAGGCATTAGCAACAGAAAACCGGATTCTCCCTTGCTTCTTCTTACCCGGTACAAACGTGGGACTCGCGTCTCTTGATATCTCGCGTGAATAAGGGTTGCCGTGAGAGAAAAACAAAGGGAGAAACCGGTCCATTTACACCAGTTTTGGCGATGACTCGCTATTATTGCCAAACCAACTTGATACGACAGACTGCTATGCAATGAATGAGTTCTTCCCCTGCACTCTACAATTGCTTTTTGCTTCTGCAGGATGTTCGACGTGGGTGGTCAAAGGGGCGAGCGAAGAAAATGGATTCAAGTGTTCGACGGTATCACAGCAGTCCTGTTCCTGGTGGCTTCTTCGGGCTTCGACCTCAAACTGCGAGAAGACCCTCTAGTCAACAGACTACAGGAAGCCTTCAATCTGTTCCAAGATGTCTGGAAGAGCCGGTAAAGGTCATTCATTAACCTCTTGCGACCTGGCGTACCCATTCGGGGAAATTTTTTTAAACCTCCTCACAAACAATTATCACGTTAATTAGTTCCGAAATTGACCTCGTCCGATAGAAGAAGATCCAAATATCAGTTTTCAGCCTTTAATTACAAGTAACAGTCATTTATTTCTATGAAAAAAATGAAGTTGAACGAGGGTCAATACGATATTAGAATTCTTTAAAAAAAAAATTTATAATTTTTTTTTCAAATTTCGCAAAAATGTGCATTTTTAGAGTTAAAGGCGTGTCCCTAAGTAGCTATTAAACATATATGTTTTAAATTGCTCAGCAAAACATACTTTTTAGCATATATTTTAAAGAAAAGTATGTTTAGATTAAGAATATTCGTGTAGGATTTTGCTCGGGTCTTAAGAGGTTTTTACGTATATTAGTCACTCATTATATCGATTAATGTTAACGACAAAGTTTGCGAATACATCTCTAGCGGCCTAGGCCATCATGATTACATAATATACCTAATATATTATTGATTGAAAACAACCTCTTCAACAATTTGTAACTTTATTTAAAGTTTTCTGAAAGAATCTGGCTTCATCCTGTTCCTAAACAAGCAAGACAAGCTGAAAGAAAAGATAGAAATGGGAGCTAAGTTGTCCGATCATTTCCCAGCCTACTTAGAATATACGTCAAATGGTAACCAATTTTTATTATATATATAACAACAAAATATTCTTTTAAAAACTTATTAGCATTTTTACAGTATGTTGTTTTTAAGTATCTAAAAGCTGTTATTTAACTATATATTTTAGATGCAGATAATATCACAAGTGAATATGAAAAAGCACGGTGTTTTATTCGCGATCTTTTTCTGGTAAGTACGCTGGTGCTAAATAATACTACAATAAAATACAGGGTGTCCGTAAAACAATGTCCGAGTTTCAAATTGTTATAGTATCAGCTGTAATCGTTCGACAGTTGTGGTTGAAGGTGACGAATAAAGAATAACTCCAACAGTTTCAGATAAGCGCATGCGCTTGTACCCCTACATCGTTTTCATAGTTGCAGTGTCATCTATTCATTACTTGCCTTCCATTACTTCGCTTGCTGTTGACAGTATGGGATTAATTGCACTTTCGTTTGGATGTGTGCCGTTTCACTAAAGACGCCCATATTGAGCACTTATTGGAAAAACTAGTTTATTTTCCCTTCGATTTTTATGATGATTTGTTATATTAGTATAAAATAAACTAATGTAACATACCATTAAACTCGGACATTCTTTTACGGACACCCTGTATATAATAAGCAGCAATACAATTATGCCGGGTTTCTTACAAAGTAAAAGCGTATTAAAAATGCAGCATTAAATAGGCAGTAAAATAAGCTCATAACATAATGAAAAGGAAAAACTTATTGTGTGCAATTTAAAATGCCTATAACTAAGAAAAATTTGAAGGTAACTTGGCTGATCAGTGGAAGCACTTCAAATCGAAGGTCCGGGTTTAACTCTGGATTGGGAAAGGTTCAATCACCTTTTCTCTCCATTAACAAAATACGGCCTAAGGTAGCTTGGAAGTTTGAATTATCCTCACACTAGAGCTACACGATTGCTAGTGATTCAAGCCAAGAGATCAGTGAACACGAATCATACGTTTATACCGTGAAAAAAAGCCTAGAGAGAAACCGGTTTTCTGTCACCAATGTCCACTAATCACACAGAATACGGGAAGATTCCTATGCAATGAAGTTGTTTATTCAAACTAAGCTAAGTCGATAATTCAAACTAAACTTCTTTAGGAAGAGACTAAACGACAAAACGCTGCCTCCAGCATTTGCAGCAGCGACGACTACTACAACTACAGAAGGAACTCAAAGAAAAGGGACTGCTTCTGGCACTACACGACTGCCACGGACACGCACAATGTAAAGACAGTCTTCAACGACATCCACACCATGATTGTAATGCTCAACCTCGAGAGCATTGCGCCCAGCTGACCGATTTTTTATGGTGGTTCAAGATTTTCTGTAAATTTATTTTTCAAATATCGTTGATATGTGATGGATGTAATGATCAATGAATAAAAATTTTGTGGTGAGTTTTAGATAATTTAATTTATTTCAACTGTCTTTGTTTCGGCTCCCCATAGGGGAGGACGGGGGAATCCCACCACCCCGGATAATGCCTCCACCCCTTGTATCTCGCCAGCGGTGTGTGTGGGAGGGAGGCTGTGAGCACCGACACCTGAAGCAGGAAACAAAGTAATTTGTCGTAGAGACGCTAATGGTCGTGCGGTGAGTTGGTGTAAAGTTATTTTTTAAAATACGGCTTTTTAGTGATTTTCATCTAATTTTGGGCCTTCTGAAATTAAGAGATAAGTAACTGTTATTTCTCTCTCCCTAAACAAGCCGTCTATGCCATTTTGTCTTACTGGGGTAATGCCGCCACATCACTCTGGAGTCAGGCGCTGATCCATGGGGGGGGGGGGACTGTCAAGGGGTCAGATGACCCCCCTGTCGGTTCATTCTCCATCTCTCTCCTATTGGGAAGTGAAACTTTTGCACACAGTACTTCTCTTTGCGCCTGAATACTGTAAAATGTCGAATTAAAACAAAATATATGTCACTCAAATTTCTCACCCATTTGTATAAATTCTAATATAATCTTTTGAGCAATCAATCCCTGCATAATAAAGGCGGGATAAATTCATTATTGTGAAATTCGAACCGAACAAGACTCCTACTCAAGCCAAAAGGACCTATGATGTCCCAAACCCCGATAATCTTTTATTATTCTTGTTGTGTAGTTTGTGTGCTGTGGTTAGTTGAATTTAATTTTTTAAAAAAACTCATTCTCACCATTTATTCTCCACAACACCCTGGTCACCCTGTTTATAATAAAGAAAAGAGTACATATTTTTTTTAAATACATTTTACAAAAATATACATGTACAGGAGTGGTTGCACTTTTTGGTAACAAGAAATCAAAGACTATTTAATGACCTTTTCAAGGATATATTTCTCCATTTTTAAGGACTGTATATTCGAAAATACAACGCACCTAAATTTCACAATAGTTTTTGAAAAAAAATTTAGAAAACGTTTAAGAGCTCTGTAACTTTCAAATGAACTGTAAAATAAAAATTTAGTTATTTAAAAAAAATTCCATCTGAAAAAAGAACTTGCTCTGCTTTCTTAGATTATACATAAGCAATAAATCAAAAAGTAAAAGAGGAACCGATTCACATTGAAAAAGTGTTGTTAATGAAGCAAATATTAGCATTTGCAACAGCCTTAGAACACGACGAAAAAATTTTTACTTCAAGATAAATTCGTCGGCCCAAGAAGTTAAGGACTTTTCAAGGTGGATAGTGTTTTTCAAGCACTTTCAAAACCTTGAAAATCAATGATTTTTTTCAAGCACTTTCAAGGTTTTCAAGGACTGTTGCAACCCTGATGTAACCATGCAAAAGATACTTGCGATTAAAGGATTTTAGACGAAAAAAGAACTACAATAGGTTCTCTCATATCCGGCTTCCGTCTATACTACACTGCTCAAAACAATTCGGGGAGCACTTAAAGTACTTTTGATACCTTTCAGTCTCAACTTTTTAGTTTTTATTATAAAAATCTAAAATTTGGTAAATTGATTCATTATGCATCCATAATGAAATGGTAAAAATCAGGAAGGGAAATCTTAATTTTTTAACTTGAAATTTATGGGGGGGAAATTGGAATTGTAACTTTTGAATAAATTATAACAATACTTTTTAAAAACTTTATTTGTTAAAAATAGTGCGCATCAATTTTTAAACATCTAAAAATAATGCATGAATGAAGAATTTCGGATCAAGTTATTTGTTTAAAAAAAATTTAGAGTGAATTTTATTTTACCATGTTTTTCATATTTTCATTTAAGGGCCATTCTCTGTAAAAGGGACAAATCGATGTCCCGGACACTTTACTCTTTATTTTCAAATTATATATGCAAGTTTGTGATTTATTAGTGTAAACTCGCCCACAACCTAACTAGTTCCACCTAAAAAATATCAAATAATTATAATTTACTTACATAAAATTTCTTTTAAATACCCGATTTGTCACTCCCTCACACTGTCCCTACATGCTTTTACAACTTTTAACTACCTAAATATAGCTGTTTTAAATATATTATCCTTTTTGGCGGAACTATTTATGGTTAATTAGTTTCTGTAGTTTCCGAAAATGTATCTGGTGTTTTTCTACCATCAGCAGTTTTTTGTAATTTTATGAGTATGTATGTGTCCCTGGGTTATAGAGTCACTCCTACAACACTGCTTTAAAGTTCAATTGAAAACTTACTTGAATACTAAGAAATCGAATTTAAATTGGCATATTATTCCTAAAAGATTGAGGCTTCGAAATCAGCCATCAGTTGTTTTAATTCTTGAGTGATAACGATTTTACAGTACTTTTAACATTAAAAATATCATGGGAGTCTTTTAGAGTCGTCACTCACTCAATCTCATTTACTGATTATAGATAAGTGCGAGAATTTTTTTAATAGTCTCAAATTGTGGGCATTTGAATGTAGATTAACATACAATCTCTAAACCTTATACAAACTTTTTTGAAAATGATGTTATTTGACTTTTTCTGCGGAATCGTCACTCACTCACACGTCACTAACTCACATATCAGCCTTAAAAGGTCAGTCCACATTGGATAACTTCAACTTGGATCTTTCTTTCCAAGCGCATTCAATACCGATCGGTTGTTTCGTTTCAACTGTAAATTTTAAAAAAAAAGTCATGCCTTTAAATATTTCACGAGATTCGTATCTTCTCCTACGTTGTGATCAAGAGTTAGGGTTAGTTTTAATTATCCTTACACTAGAGCTACACTATTGCTATTGATATCGGGTATCGTAATTTAGACCCACAGTCACGTTATCATCAACAAATTTATGACGAAAACTGTCAAATAAAATGCGGTTGCAATTATTTTTTCAGCCGCTCTTCTCGATCAGAAGTCGCTTGCTCTAATCACGTCATACTCATATTATACCCTTATTTAACACATTTATTCCATTGAAATTATACTTGACAAAACGCCAATATTCAAGTATGGTCGGTGTCGACCTCATCACTTGACCAGGGTTCTAAATTACGATGCCAGTCGCCAATTGGCCCTCATGTGGCCGTAGTGTGACGGTATTTCAAACCAACCCAACCAAACTTTCCCATTTTTAGAAAAAACTCACATTCCTATAGAGATATACAGGGTGGTTATAAAATAACGCTCCCTATTCGGAGTGGTCTGTAGCTTGAATGAATAATCCAAATGCATCAAAAATCGAGACACTTGCTATTCAAGAAGAGGGGAAATGAATGGAATCATAAAAAAGACAGAATCCTAAAGAATAATCATAAAAAAGAATAATCATAAAAAAACAAACTCGTCTTTTGACCAGAATCTAAATTACGAGGCGTCGTCAATTATAGCCAAATACTGCCATCACAGCTAATAACGCCTCGTAATTTAGAACCCTGGTCAAGAGACGAGTTTCCTTATATCGAAAAAGAATGGAATTATAACACAGAAACTCGTCTCTTGACAAGGTTATAATTACGAGGAGTAGCCAATTATGGCTAATTCCGGCCTACACATCCAATTACGCCTCGTAATTTAGAACCCTGGTCAAGAGACGAGTTTGTTTTTTATGATTCCATTCTTTTTTCCCCCTTCTTGATTAGTAAGTGTCTCAAAGTTTTTTGCATTTGGATTATTAATTCAAGCTACAGACCACTCCGAATAGGGAGCGTTATTATATAACCACCCTGTATATTGTGTACTCTATCTACTATAGGTTTAGTGCACCTTTTTTATTCAACCAAACTTAACCCCACATAGATTTAAATCATGCGTTTTTGAACTGAAGCACCATGCGTAACTTTTGGGGCAGGTCAAAAAGGCATGCAATGTTTCCGGTGTTGCATGCGCCTCGATATTGTCTGTTGCGCATGCTCAGTATCTAAAGAATTTTACGTCAATTTTCAAGTATGGAAAATATGTATATTTTTAAAAATAAAATCATCAAATGGATCAAAACCTTTTTTTTTTACGAAATATGAATGGGAGCAACACATATAAAGAGAATTATTCAATAAGAAAAATATTTTTTTTTCCAGTTTTCAAAAGTGCAATTTGTCCCATTTACAGAGAATGACCCTTAATTAAAACAAACAGTATTTAATTCTTCAAAAGAGTTGATTCTTCCAGCTAAAGATACATAAGTGTGAGCTTCAATTGGTCAGAAAACAATTTGCAAGCTGATGGTTCCAAACAGGGCCGTAACTTGGATATTTTATTGGGGGGGGAGGACCACGTTTCGGCGCCCTCTTTTTTTTTGGAGTCAGTTATGAATCATTATTAACGGCTAATTACATTAATTAGTACTTATGCATTAATTTAACTTTCTAATCAAAGTAATTAATAGTTATTAATTACTAATTAAACCTTTTTTAATTACTAATTAAACCATTTTTAATTACTAATTAAATAATTATTAATAACTACTTACATCATTATTAATTACTAATTACATCATTATTAACGATTACAATTACTAACGAAATATTTTTAATTACAAATTAAAGTATTATTAATGACTACTTTAATTGTTTAACAATTAATTTGTAAATTAGGTAAAAATTAATTAACCTAATATAAAATAACAACACTGAATTAGTTATGATAAATTTAAACATACAAATTATTGGCTTATTATAAAAGTACCTTGCAATAGAGTATTCGATAGAAACGAGTTAGATTCCAAATTAATTGATCCTTTATACAATTTTTATAGCAACAGTGTATATATCTATACAATCGTGCAAAAAAAAACATTGTTGATTCATGAAATTATCGAAAAGTAGCTTTGCACGCAATTTAATTGTAAAAGTTACATTTGTCATTTCCTATTTATAATTATAAAATGAGTTTTCTCTCATTTCGATTATTTTTATGTACAAGTACATATTTTTAAAAAAATTGATACAATTTAACTCCCTAAAATGATACATTTAATAAGTAACTTATATAATGATAATAAAATGAATAAATAGTAATTTCTTACATAATTTTTATTCCCAACGAAAATGAAACTATTATTTTTAAAGGTATATTTAATTTTGGAAAAGCAAGAGATAAAGTGGATAAAATTAGCTTTATCTCATAAACAACATGTAAATACGTAAAAGCCTACCCCAAATCCATGATATCATTCATGATCATGTGCAAAGGAAACAAAATAAACATTCAATAGCTACGTATAAGAACAACCAACGACAATTTTATTTTACAACTGACCATATCGGACATGGGCTGACTCCTTTCCCCCCACTAGAGGGCAAGAAGAGTAATTAAATTGGACCCCCGTGAGTTTATGGCTTCTATTTGGGTGGCCTTTTGGTTCGAAGATACAGTTCCCCCCTAAAAGATATCTTTTACTAGGAATGTGAAAAAAGCACATACTTGCATGCAGACAGACAAAGATAAAGCCCATTGTCCGTAATCAGTGGTCACCACCAAAAAATACACTTCAAGAGACCCCCCGCAGAACGACATCGCCTCTTCCCATCGGTAGTTTTTCGACAAGCAAGTGGAAATTTTGGACATTCATAATCCGCCCCCCCCTTTTTTTTAAATGCAATTTCTATACATTATACTTCATCCCAACAATCAGCTAGCCGTATGGATATTCCATTAAATCAAAAATTAAAAATTTTTCTTCTAATATTTCGAAACGCACGTAAAAGGCGAATAAAAATGGCATTTTTAGAGACATCACAATCTGTCTGGCGATCTATCGAGCGACCCTAGTCTGGACGAACCCAAGTTCGAATGATCCCAATCGTCACCGTTCAAAGAAAGTCTTACGAAATCCCATACTCAGAATGCTTGCTTGAGTAGCTGAAGGGGGTTATAAAATAAGGGCCCACATTGGACCCCCGCAGAGAGTGACCGAGCGAAAAGTTCTAAGTCGTCTGTAGAGAGCAAAGCTGTTTTTAGGAGGGGGTTGAAAGATTTCCGTTATTTTTTAAAATAAAAATACCAGTATGTTCTTTATACCAGTTTAAGCTTCTGTTGTTTATTATAAAACCTTAGGCAGGGGCACCATGTGAATGGCGCCCTGCGGCAGGGCGCCATTCACATGGTGCCATTTTGGTTCGAAAATAGTCCCAGTGAAAAGCTATTGAGGGAAAATAAATCAACAATTACGTATTATTGTTAAATAACTGTTAAAAAGTTAATTGTTGAAAAAGTTGAAGGGGGCGCCTTTTTGGGCGCCTGACGGCGCCCTTTGTAAAATTATTGGGGGGGGAGGCTCCCCCCCTCCCCCCCCTATAAGTTACGGCCCTGGTTCCAAATGGAATCATTGGGGGTGAAAGTGTTTAACTATGAGCTCCCCTAATTGTTGTGAGCAGTGTATAACATTCTTTGAGATCACATACATGTAGAAGATATATTAAAAAAAGAAAGCAACAAAAGTAACTTATTATAAATTAGTTTATTAGATCTTAATATAATCCAATCATGACCGATTCTTTACAATAAAAATATTCATTACAAAAACTAAAAAGAAAAACATAATTATATAACTCTTATTATAAGATTTCATAAGCTAAAACTAAAATAAAAAAAGCCCCTAATACCTTCGTTGTCTTCGGAATTTCTGTGTTACTGGAGGCTAACAATATGCTAGCCAAATAGCAGCTTATGATATCTAAATTTATCAATTAACGCAGAATTATTTGTATAAAAAATAGCCAAGATTTTAAGGGGGCATAAAAAAATCCATATATACAATTAAATTAAAATCTCCTAATTAATGTTTAATTAATGATATACTACAGCTTAAAGTAGTAATTAAAAAATAAATTTAACCACTTCTGTAGGAATAATAAGAATAAAACGATTCAATTGATAGATTAAACTTGATTCAACATTGACTTTGTAAAATTAATATATTTGATTAAGGAACGATTAACTTAAGGCAATTATACACAAAAGCAAAAGGCGTTTAAACTATAAAAAACGGCAAAAATTGACGTTAACTTATGGGCTACCAAAATAATCCTACTTTAATTGGCTGTATGACACTCAAGCAGATGTCCAGACGCAAACATTTGAAGAGCGTAGTGGAAGAAAGTGCTAAGTGACATTCTTGAAAAAATTTAGATTATTATGTCAATGAAGATGTTACTAACCTCTTTAACAATAACAATTTTCCCTTTATCATAAACTTTAAATTTAGTACCTTTATTGAGGATTACAGGTACTGTTTTCAACAGATCTGAGCGCGAACAAAAAAAATTAAAGCTCATTTTCTCATTCATACCTTTTTGTCACTTAGCATGTTCTTCTCCTAAGCTCTTGATTTCTTTATACGTTGGGATCTGGCAGGGTGCTTAACAGGTTAAGGTGCTTAGTAGGAAACCCATTCATATCAAGAAACGACAGACTTTACAGCTATCATGGTAACCCAGCAATATTTAACTTCGATATGACGTTTGAGCTTACGTCTAATACAAAGTATTTCTTTATACATTGAGCAACATTGGTAAGAACCGTAAAGACAGCCCTTCTAATTCAGCAATCCTATGGTTATAGGTATGACATTTAAGCTAGTGTCTAGTACTAAGTATTGCGGTACACATTGGGACCAGTATAGCGCCTTAGGAAGAGAATCTACAGAAACCAGTTGCCAAGCAGCTCAGCATAAGGAACCTTTACAGCAAGCCTTCAGTTTCTTGAATGAGTCTAAGCACCTGTCCAGTAAAGATATGTGTTGGACACAAGGGGTTTCAAGATGGTTTTCCAAATCGGGTTAGTTTGATATGTGACATTTAATTAAGTTGATGTACAGCACAAAATATTGCTGCACATATTTGGAACAGCATCAAGCTTTTTAGAAAGATCATCTACAGAAACCAATTGCCAAGAAGCTCAGCATAAGGACCTTTACAGCAAAACTCTAATTCGTTGAATGAGTCATAAGCACCAGTCCAGAACAGGTATTGCTGTATGTGTATGTAGACCCCAAGGGGTTTGAAAATGGCTTCTTAAATCTGGTTCGTTTGATGTGTGACATCTAATTAGGCTGATGTCCAGTACAGAAATTGTTGTATGCATTGGCCCCAAAAGTTTCCAAAATGGCTCTCCAAATCTGGTTAGTTTGATGTGTGATGCTCAATTAAGTTTATGTCCAGTACAAAGTATTGCTGTACATGTTTGGGTCAGTAAGGGGCTTCAAGATGACCATCCAAGCCAAGAGGCCAGCCACAAAGCAGCCCATGAACAAGGATTTTTTGGGCTGTTTCAGAGTCAGTAGCTGGCTGAAATCTGGGAATCCTATGTGGTTGCAGAAGGCATGAACGATGACTGGGGCAGCAAGGTGGCCTGTGGTAATGATGAAGACAATGTTAGAAACGGTATTTAATAGTTCAAGAGCAATTTATGCTTTTAACCCTTTCAGTCCCAGTAATGCCATTTGGCATAATCACTTTCAATATATTTTTTTTTAATTTTATGTCCCGTTATGACATTTAAACACACATCATTCGATTCTTCACACTTTGTTCTATCAGACAATATTTTACCTTAATCTCAATTGAAGTCAGAACTACTATTTTTTTATTTGGAAAATAGCTAACAAGCGTTTCTCTTTATTTTTGAAAAGTTCACTTCAGTTCCACATATTTAAAGCACAATTTAAACTATTTCGGTTAAAATAATTTCTTAATTTTTTTTAATACTATGGTCAGATACCTTAAAATATGTAACTCGAAGTGTTTGTAGGTAATATATATATTTTTATTTTGTTGTTTTTCACAGTTAAAAAATTTTGCCATTGTTTCAAAAACCATATAAAAATTTAAAAGATTTTTTTTTCTTATGGAATTCGTATATCTGACCTAAAATAAGCTTATTTTGTGGATATCAGATGTTTCTGTAGTGTAGTAAATTTTTGGGACTGAAAGAGTTAATTTAAAAATCCACACCGGAGTGTTGCGATTTAAGGATCGCAGTATAAAGAATTTTGAGAAATTTCAGATCGTTGGAGGTTTACGATTTTTAAATGATGATTATTTTCGTCATTGTCTTTGGAAACCACTTTGAAAAGTTGATAGTGACATTTCATAAAATCAGTTGCAATAACTATGACTAAGTTAGTTTTGAAGTCTCAAAATTGCTGATTGAAGTCTCAAATTTAAAACTGATGCACAAAATGTGGAAAAAGCCTGGTTAAACTCAGTCTCAAGCAAAATAAGTAACATTAGATTACCTGTTCTCAGGAATAAATAAGTGGAATAAGCACCGAAAACAGTGGTATAGGCACAGTGGAACACTGAAATAAAAGCAATTTACTGATTTATTAACACAAACTACTTTTTAGATTACAAGTACTTTTTACACAGTATGCGAACAAAAATGACTTACACGACTGTAAAATTGCAACTTTTAATAAAGCTCCATTGGCTAATTTTTCACTCAGGAGGTGAAGATGAGCTGCAAATGAATAAACAAAATAAATATGTGATAATAAGTTGACAGGGGAAAACTAGATGACTTTAAAGTCCTGTTATTGCAGTTAGTTACTTCAACAAGATAGAAATTTTTAGTGTGTTCTCTTATCGAGAGAGTGGCCAAGTGATGTTTCCCAAAATGGCGATTATTGTTGCTTGTTCTGTTTGATTGAACAATTAGGTTTGAGGATCAGTGATGAGGGAGGTTATAAGGTCAGTTTTAAAATATGCACTAACTTGACATTTTCTTATGAGAAAGGCAACTCTGATGAACTCGGTGACCCCACTGGGGTGCTGATGGGATGTTAACGACATTAATAAGTAATATTAAAGATATGCAACAAAAGTGATTAATTTCTGAAGCTTAAGTGGGGTTGAATATATAAGTTTTTGAAGGGTTCAAGTCAGGATATGTCACATATAATTATCAAACAAAATATTCATTAAAAGTCCCGAATCACTCGATTGTGATCTTATAAAACTTAAAAAAGAAATTTAAATGCATAACAAACAATACTTAAGGGGGTACGGTAAAGTAAGGCTGAATTAGTGTCTAATAGAGCTACACTAAGACTGTTGGCAGCAACAAGCATTGTAACTTTGAACCACAATCAAGTGATGAGCCTGCACCCGAGTAGGTTCCCAACCAATGTTTAATTTAGTTTGAATGATCGTCACACTAGAGCTACATGAGGGCTATTGCGACAGGTGTCTTATTTTAGAACCACAGTCAAGTGAAGAGCCATCACTTGAGTAGGTACCTAAAGCAACCTTTAAGGGCAACATTGAACGCAGCGCTGGGACTTTGGAGCCTATTTAATGTGCACTCCCTCTACACAGGGTATTATTAGTCGGACATCTTTGGCTGCACGACCCCTTTATAGGTCGGCAGTTTTTATGGTGATGCTCGAACTCGAACCCATGTTTGAAATTGGATACAGAAATTTAAGAGTAGTCTGTGCGAGTACCTTTTTTTTAAAAACAAACTATGCGCAAATGCATATTATTTAGGAGCATATTATAATTATGAAAAAAAACTTTTTGAAAAATTTATCTTCCATTTGCAGAGTCCACAGTGACCAAATGGACGATTTTTTAAGATCTCCGGATTTGCGTGTTTATAGAGTCACCAGAGTTCTGCTATTTTATAAAATCTTGAGAGTTTCCTCATTTTAGGATACAACTGGAATTCCAAAATTACACAAAATTTTTAAATAAAAATTATCTTACCAATTCCAAAGAATAATGGACAAAAGATCACAGAATATTTATTTCCAAAGCATGGCACTAAAATTGGCAGCATACAGGCCCTAAAGGTAAATTCTTCAAAAAAAGGAGCCTATAAAAAACATAACACTATATACAAAAGTTATGATTTAATTTTTTCATTAAATTTTAGTTTTAAAAAATTAAGCTTTTTCCCTGTTTCTTACCACTTCATTATGGATACAGGATGAATCTATTTTTCAATTGTGGATTTTTAAAATAAAAAATAAGAAGTTGGGACTGAAAGGGTAACAAAAGTACGCAAAGTGCTCCCCTATTGTTTCGATCAATGTAAATCATATTTATTTATATATTTTTCACTAAACATATAAATTTTGTATCGATTGACAGTTTATTAAAAATAATTATTATTGTATACTGATAAACATTTAAAATAAAAACAATTATTTTACATACATATAATGTATAAAAATAAATTCAGTTTACAATTGAAAAAAATTTTAGATGACTCAGAGTTGTACATTAAAATTGCTTTCATATTTTCTTTACATTTTACATTGGAAATAAAAATAATTGCTTTAAAATTTAATTATTTTATTTATTTTTCCAATTATTTTTTGAATAAGGTATATTTAAAAAAAAAAAACTTTAATTTTTTTTTAATTACAAAATATATCCCAAATAGTAATTTTTCTGCTCAAATTAAACAATGTTTTTTAAAAGAAAAAAGCCACCCATAACATGCATCATAAAAATAACTTTAAAAACATATAAATTGTCTACCTACTATTACATGGTTTCTTAACCATATAGCATTAGTTAAACAATACTTCCACAATTTAAGATCTGCAACAAATAAAATATTTTTATAGTTCACAAATATATTAGTATGTAGAAATAATGTGAAAAAGAAATAAAACATATAATTATTCATATTACTTACCAAACATTGTACTATATCCTCCATCATTATAGTGTAGGCACATTGGACCTAAAAATAGCACCTTCAAGGACAAGAAAAAAAAATTAATGATAATCATAAAGCACAAAAGTAAAAAAAAAAAAATATCAGCATAGTATAAAAGTACATTATCAATGTTAAACAGGAAACTTGATTCCTCTTTATAAGAAAAATTCAGCTTAAAAAAGAATTTTAAATTCCTAAATAATTCGTATGCTTTGCCAAAATTAATACATGCCTTATTGGACTTGTTAGTAAAGAAAAAATAAGCTTTAAATAACAAATTTAATTATGCAATACTTATTCAAAAATAGATCAAATCTAGTTGTTAATTTATGGACATGCTTTACATAAAATTCACACTGTAGTCTACAATGTGTATCAATTTTATTCATCAAATAAAAGTAAATATTAACAGAATATTTTTTTAACGGGTGTTTTAAAAACCTTTGTTTGGGACCATAACTGAATCTATTATTATTTTTCAAAAGGAGTTAAAACAAAAAATATATTTCATTAATTTAAACTTTAAGTTTGCATCAAAATATTTACCATGGTAAGAAGCAAAGGCAAGATTGAAGCCTCTAAAAGACCTGAGTAACGTAAACCTATGAGAGACCAGTAAGAAGTTTCCTATAGAAAAAGATTAAGAGAAATTAATAGAAGTAACAATTGAAAATTATCTTAACACAAAAAATTACAAAACTCAAGACATGTAACACTGCATGACTTTCAATTCCCCCGCTCAATAAATCAATATACCCATCCAGAGTAAAAACATGCTAAAATAATATCATAAATATTTATGGGTGAATTTTATAACAGAAACGTAAAAAAATATCAATTTAAATAATTTAAATAATACTGATCCAATGGGGTTGTTTCACATCATGGATGATTAAAGCTCCAACGGTTTGTTGTCATTTGTTGTCTGGAATAACTTGTGTCTTTATATTGAAAAATGAGTTTCCTAAGAATATTTTACTTAATTTTTTAATGAAAACTTCTTGCTGAGCTGTTGGTTGTTCAAATCATTTGTTAAAGAAAGTTCACATAGAAAGAAAAGTTTCTTTTCATCTATATCAGTCATTTTGAGAGTGAAACCGAAGCAACCAATCAAATCACAGCATGTGAAACTGGAGCAACCTATAAAATCCAGAACGGATACAAATGAAAACAAACGTGTTACATCATCCGAAACCTTCCCATTGGGGCTTTTTTATTTATTTTCAAGGTGTGTTAGGTAATAAATCTATACTCACATATCCAAAATAAGACCTATCTGCTACAACATATACAACAACTGCAGACACACATGACATCGAAAATACACTAAGAAATCGTTTTTTGATAGTTGAGGGGTGATCCCTAGAAGTAAAAAGAACATTTGGTTAGTTCGAGCATAACTATTTATACTACTTTTATTTACAAAATAAAATATTTATAAATGAAACCATGAGAACTTAGGTATCAGAAAATTAATTACATTTCTTTGTTAAGGCAACAAACTGGGCTGAATTTATTAAGAGGAATTATCGTCGCACTAGAGCTATACACGAGAGCTATTGGCAACGGGCATCGTATTATAGAACCACGGTCAAGTGACGAGCCGACACCTGAATAGGCACCAACGCAACCATCAGGGATCAACCTGGGTCAAAAAATGCTAAAATGTACAAAAAAGCTGTAGCAAAATGCTAAAGAAAAATGACTTTCTTATAAATAAACGTCGTGCCAATTAAATCACTTGAATCCATACACAACTCAATTTTTTTGTAGCAGTTAATTTTGTTTAGCTGTATATCTTAAAAATACATTGATATATTTTTTATGAATCACGACGTGACAAATTTAAATAATTATACAAAACTATACTACTAAAAGTACTTTTGACTTTTTTTATAAACATTTTAAAATAAGTTCATTTATTTTGATATATAGTGTTGGATTATCCTCAAATTTGTCTATGTCTATGTGAACATGTTTTTGCTGTTCATTTGGTGTATTAAAATCAAGATTTGGTTTTTGAAATCCCCAAGTTTTGTTCTTTCAATATATATCCTTATTAAAATGGTTCATACATTTGTTAAGAAAAAAAAAATCCTAGCATTTTTCCAGAACGATCCAAGGACTAGAAATTTACTCTAGGAACATAAAATCTAAGTCCATTAAAAAAACTAAATATTATTTAAAATCAGAAACCCTAGTACAGGCGGAAGTGGTTTAAAAGGTTCAAACGTAAACAAAAATCATTTTAACATTCAAGGTGTCCACGTGATCACGACTCACAGACATCGTGAATCGGACACTTGATCAAAAATACATTCTGGTTGTCAGAGTTGGCCTGAACCGGCAGACATTTAGAGCTGCAGGACATTTAGGGCTGCGGCTGACAGGCCGTTTGTAGGTCTGAATTTATTAAGCATATACATACTAAGTATTTCTAAAGTTTTCTACACAAAGAAGATGGCCTTTTGTCATTATTCGTGCAAGTGCATGCTGCCCGCACATTTGTTGACAACACAAAAAAGTACAGTGGCAACCAGTCATTGCAATTTTGAACACTGGTTAAAGGATAAAACCAGCATATTACTTCATACCCTATTGCCTTAATATAAAATTTGGTGTCAACTAGCATAAAATTGAGCATAAATAAGGGGTGACCACAAATTACATGATGCGATTTTGCCAATTTTTTTTAACTCCTTCCCCCCAATGGTGATATTTGGCCCCCTTCTTCTGTAATCTCACGTGACATTATACAAAATTCCTATTTTTGTTTGAAGGTTTTGATTTGGACTTTTGATACCAGGTCTACTTTTACTTAGTAAAGTGTGAAAATACTTTTGAATGCATGTCTTTGGTCTGAATTTAAACTAATGAAGAAAACCGAAAGAAACAAAAGCCAGCTCAATTGGTGTAAAAGAATAAAACAGGTTTTTTTAAGCACTTTTAAGAATGGTTCAGAAATCCACAATGAATTGAATGTTAACCAGCCCAGAAATAAATTCACTAAAAACTACTTCCTGAATAAATTCAATTGCAGATGGTTTACACATTTTGTGCATCTTAATACAGAGTATAATTACGAAACAATTAAAGCACATTAAATTAGTAAAAAAAGATATGGTTTTTTTTTTCTGTGGCTGTCTTGGTGTAATTGAGATGGTAATAAACCGAATGCTTAATAATTTAACGAAGGGGGTTGAATAGGTGGTGGGTTTTGGTAAAAAAATTTGCTTGAAAACATTTTTTCACCATTGGAGAATTTGGAAATCAAGGGATTGGATTAGGTAAGGGTTAAGGATCAGTTAATCCTAGTAGATGGACCGGCAACTTTTGGGGTTTGGCAACATCTTGAAAAATATGTTTTCCGGAATCCCTCTTGGCAGGCGATTTTTTTTCAGTAACCTAAAAACTAGTCTCAATCAGCTTCTGGATTATAGTATAGCATTAATTTCTTTTGATTAGTGTACATGGTTTCCAGAAAAGTTATGGCTGATTTAATACTCGCCAATTTTTTGCAATTTGTCACAAGATCAGAGAGTAGGATTTCACTCATGTATGTAAACGAGATAAATGATGCTCTCTCACCTCGAATTTGTAAGGAGAAATGTCTGAAACTTCCAATAACTAACTTATCCAACTACCTTAATAATGTCAGTTTCTTAGACCACAAAAATATTATCAAGCACCTTATATAATTTCCTTATCTACATAGATACTTTCTTTTAAATACATAATCCACTTTTCGCTGCCAAAGACCACTTGATGTTTAATATGTGTAGTTGATCCGAAGGCTAAGTCTTATTAAATTAGCTGTCACTCCCATTTTAGTGAAGAATTCATAGTAAAGGGAGGAAAATGTACTATAATTAAACACAAACATATAAAAAAATAGCAAAAAAATTAAATTAAGAAATTATAAACGAACCTTCTATGAGTATTTTTCCAAATATATAAACTCCCCACATACATTGTAGCTAGGGAGATACATATTATGATGTTCGATGTACAACTTGTTTCGAAGCTACCCGAAAATATTTTACTCAGCATTTTTATGTTTGGATTTACTATTTCAAAGTACAAAAATCGTGTCACCTACAATCATGACAGTATTTTCTTTAAAAAAAATAGCAATCACACCCAGCCGGTTAAGTCATTGAAATTGTAAACAAAAGACAGCGAATGTACTTGCTAGTGTAGAGCTTACCAAAGGGCCTTTTCACACGAAGCACCTTGATCACGGAACTTCCATAGGAATAACATGGAGAACCGCTGTAGAGAACTGTTCATTGAATTTTTTCGTGGAGACACGAAAATCGGTAAACCGGTTTTGCGGAGTGATATAGGTAGCCAATCAGCATCAAGTATAGATCTGACGTCTTGTTGGCAAAATCGAGTTTGCCAAATGGAGAAAAATCTACTTTATGCTCGCCAATGTTGATTTTTGTAGTTAGTACTCCTTGTTAAATCGGCTTGTAGGGAGCCTTGTGGTTAAGATCTCGATCTCGTTATCGTAAGGTCTCGCGATCTTGTCTCGGTACCACTGAAGACCCACCGAATATGCGGAGTACCTGCTCGTTAAATCTGTTGGGACCGAATGCCTGTGAGTGGTCATTGCGCATTTTCCCACGGGTACAGGTCCCTGGAGACTATTTCCCTCCCCTTCAGGGACTTGTCTAAATTGTGGAAAAGGAAAGCGATAGATGGCAGCATCTGTCACGTATGTGCGTGTTGCGTCTGTCTTACATGATGAAGGATTATAAGCGGGTCTCTGACCAAGCACACAAGCCTGAAAATATATGTATACCAACCAACCAATTCCTACACGTGATAGAAATTTGTAAAAATATTGAAAAAATTGAAAAAATGTGCCAAGACTGTTAAAGAAATAATTGTAACGTAACTGTTGTGTTAACTGATTTTGTTTCTTTGTTCCGCCGCTAGATGGCGTAGTACTTGTTTACTTCTTGCTTGCCAAATAAGAGTTCTTTCACTTTTGTAAATAAAACGTTCGAGCTAGCATCAAGAATGTTGTCTTGTTTCTGTTTACCTCTGCTAATAGTATTTAGTTGAAACTGCTTTAGGTTATGGGCGTTTGCCGCTTAACTAGCGCACGTGTAAACACGAAATGACTTCTTTAAAGTTTCGGCCGATGTTTATCTCAGAAACAGCTGTCGTCGTGGCCGGTGCTCGCCATACTGCTTTGTTGTTGTAAGCGGGGAGGAAGCGTAGAGGCCGCCGCACGGTTGAGAAGCAGAGGAGACTGTCGCGTCGCAGGCCGATATTCGGTGCGGAAGAAGCGCAAGTGAACTGCTTCTCTGACAACGTTGGCTACGTTTTAGCAGAAGGGACGTCGTCGCGTCGCAGGCCGATATTCGGTGCGGAAGAAGTGCAAGTGAACTGCTTTTCAGACAACGTTGGCTACGTTTTATTGAAAGAATTTACTGCTGAAAATGGATTTTAGTCGGCACATTAGGCCCTTGACTGGCGAAAAAGATTGGCCAATATGGAAACGTAAAATTCGCGATATGCTGGATTATCACGAGGGCGCTATCGATGTTATCGACGGAATACTGCAGAAACCAGAGCCTTTAGCTGCAGAAGCCACAGAAGCTGAGAAAAAGCAACATAAAGAAAAAAGCGATTTTTACCGAAAAGCCAACAGCTATGCCAAGTCAATGATCACAAGCACTGTCACAGACACTGTTTATCATAAAATTATGGACCAAGAAACAGCGTACCAGGCATTTGATGCCTTAAAGCAGCAGTTTGAGGCAAGCTCAAAAGATCAATTGTTTAAGATATGTACAGAATTTTTCGCTTTTAGTTGGATGCAAGGAGAAGATGTTTCGACTCATATAGCAAAACTTAGAAGTTTATGGAACGAGTTGAATAATGGCCTTGAGTCCATGAACGAGAGAAAATTACCTGATTTAATGCTCGTATGCAAAGTTTTACATATTTTACCAAACAGTTTTGAGACCTTTAAATCAAGTTGGATGCTGTTGTCCGGTGATGACAAGAAATCATTCGATGAATTAACAGTGCAGCTGACTATGTTTGAAAGAAACTTCACCAAGACTGAAGACAATAGCAAAGTTGTTCAGGAAGCACTTGTAGTGGCAAAACCAGAAAGACCAAAACAAGATGGAAGATTTAAATCTAGATCAAGGAAAGGAGATACCTGTAATTACTGTAAACGTAAGGGCCACTGGGTTAAAGACTGTAGACAGTGGATTACTGACGGAAGACCTGGAAAGACAAAATTAAGTTATACACAAGCAAATGCAGTGTCGGCAAACATTGCACTTATGTCCGTTGGCGAGGAAGCCTACGTAGCAGAGACCGATTCAGCTTTTTGGATAGATAATGGCGCAACTAGACATGTCACAAATAATTCTTCATATTTTGTTGAATTTGTGGAATTCAGTGATCCATGTAGCATTAGAGCTGCAGGAAATGAAAAGTTGAGTGCACTTGGGAAAGGAAAAATTTTAGCAAGAACTACTATTGAAGGAAAATGCCAAGAAGTCTTTTTAGAAGACGTATGGTTCGTTCCCAAAATTAGTAGAAATTTGTTTTCTGTCCTGGCATCACAGGACAAAAACCCAAATAGTGTATTCGAGTCAACTCCTACAGAGTGCAGATTAAAAGTGAATGGTCAAGTAGTGCTAAAAGGATTTAGAAAAGTAAATGGTACTTTATTTAAGGCAGATTTAGAGCCAGTTTTAACTAAGGAAGTGCACACTGCTATTGTGGACAGTTCACAGTTACAATTATATCACGAAAGATTGGGTCACCAAGACAAGCGTCATGTGAAAAGGGTTCTAGAAAAAGAACTAGGCATCTGTGTAAATATGGATAAAGAAATTTGTGAGCCGTGCATTTACGGCAAGACACATCGTTTACCATTTGGTACAAGAAAAAAGGCTTCTAGGCCAGGTGAACTCATTTCTGCTGACATTTGTGGACCATTTGATTTATCTTTCCAAAAGAAACGTTATTTATTAGTATTTAAGGATAGTTTCACAAAATTTCGTTATGGTTATTTGTTAAAAGAGAAATCAGAGGTAAAGAACATGTTGCAACACATGATTAAGCACTCCGAAACTGTAGGACATACAATTCAAGAACTACTCAGTGACAACGGGGGAGAGTTTGACAACGAGAATGTTCGTACAATTCTGCGTTCTAAAGGAATCACTCAAAGGTTGACAGCACCTTATACCCCAAAACAGAATGGTAGCAGTGAACGAGAATTTCGTACAATAGTCGAAATGGCCAGAACTTTTAAATACTCAAACCCTGAGGCAGACTTCCCTGCAGGAATCTGGGCAGAATTAGTAAGTTCCGCCATATACGTTCTCAACAGAACAGGAAAGTCATCAGTAGAAGATGCTATTAGTTTAGTTTTTAGCAATGTTTTTATTGTTTTCATAATTATTATTTTGTAACCCAGCAGATGTACAACTAAACTCTGTTCATGTTCTAACTGCTTTTAATAACAATAGCCATGTTTTGTTCTCAATTTTAAAAACGTAATTTTGTTCTCTAAATAAAGTAATATTCACTTCTAATGAACTCACAATCCTTCAAAACAAATGTTCAACAGATTATGAGGACTGAAATAAAGGCATAGTAGTGGATATTAGAGAACAGAAAGGAATAATTACGGAAAGGTAAATTTTTAAAATCGGAAGTAACTAGCGGTTTAGCAATGGCTGAAGGTGCAAGATTTTCGATTGCAAAACTCCACAATACGAACTACCAAACTTGGAAATACAAAGTAGAACTTTTATTGATTAAAGAAGGATTATGGAGTGTTGTTGAAAATGAAAAACCTGCAGATGCCAAAGACGACTGGGATGTTATGGACGGTAAGGCAAGAGCGACCATCGGACTTCTGGTTGAAGATAATCAACTTTGTCATGTCAAAAAGAAGCTAACAGCTCGTAGTATGTGGACATCACTACTAAGTTATCACCAAAAATCAAGTCTTTCGAATAAAGTAAACTTGTTAAAGCGCCTGTGTGGTATGAAACTAAGTGAAAACAGTGACATGGAAGAGCATATAAATACCATGACTGATTTGATCGACCAACTTACTGCATTAGGTGAAACTTTAGCTGAACCTTTAACTGTGGCATTACTATTGAGTAGTTTACCAGACAGTTATGCAACATTGATTACAGCTTTAGAAACAAGACCGGAGACAGATTTGACTCAAGAATTGGTTAAGAATAAGCTGTTAGAAGAATACCGACGAAGAGAACAGAACCATGGAAGCCAGCAAGGTCAAGAAAAGGTCTTAAAGGTAAACTCTGCTGCACCGAAGCACCCTAGTAGCATTGCTTCTCGAAATTTGCTCGATCGGTCATCGATCGATCATCGGTTTAGCGAAAACTCACCGGTGATCGCATCCTTTATCGGAACGTGCTCGAGACGAGATCGGCAATCGGTGATCGAAATCATATCGTTTTAAGTCATCGATTCGATATCGGTCAAAGGTGAAAATTCAATCAATGTACGTTTCATCGGAAAACTATTTCGAATAGATATCGCAACTATAAGAATCCGAAAAATTTGACTCTTTTTATTTTAGTACATACAAATTGCGTTAAATTATTTCGAAAACTTCATATCCGAAAAATATCATGTTCCAACTGGTAATAGTTATTTTTCATTTACTTACACAAACATTTTTTAATTGCGTGCAAATAGATAAATATTTTTACTGTGTGATAACTTATTTCTTTTATTTACTTCGATATTAATTTTTAACTTTTTTTTTTGCCATGATTAATTTTCGATAAACTCAACTTAAATAAAACAGATTTTGGAATAAATATTTTGAACCAAAAAAACTTAAATACGTGATATACCATAAGTTATTTGAAAATTTAAAATTTCTGTTAGTGTTCTTGACTAAAATAAAGTAATATTTAAAAGGAATTTGCAACTTGCAAAAGAAAAATCAAAATTAAAATTTCTTAATCAATAACATACAACTTCATTAAGAATCATCCTTTTCACCTCTTTATTTACACGCGATCTCACTGCAAGCGTCAATGGCAGGGTGGGCTGGCGCACGGTTCAACGATGCAACGTGGGGCAAGAGATCGACGGTTCGAATAAACTGAAATCCGAAGTTCCAAATAAAACCAACAAAAAAAAATAGTGTCGCCCTCTAGTTTAGAAATTTTGTACTAACATGTCGTAAACTGATCGGAATTTTATCGGAAAGTGTTCGAAATTCCATCGGACGATGAGATTTCGATTACTGCTCATCGGATCTTATCGATTTCTTATTGACATTTGATCGAAAACTCATCGGAAAAACTCATCTATCGATCCTCTATCGAGCGGACATAACCGAGCAGTTATCGAGGAAACGGGCAATTTTAGAATAAAATCCGATGTTCGAATTCTCATCGGCTCACCGGCGAACGATGAGTATTCGATTATCGGTCGATGAAAAATTGCTACTAGGGCATATAACTAAAAGAATAAACTGTTTCTTTTGTAAGAAATCTGGCCATGTGAAACATGACTGCCGGAAGTACAAGTCATGGCTACAAAGAAAAGAAACAAACCAGCATGAAAATCAACATAAAGCTAATAAGGTAACTATAGCAGATAAAGATGGTGATTTTCTAGAAGAACACATGAATGAAGAACACATTTGCTTTATACTTGGTGAAACAGAAACTCCTGTATGGTACATAGACTCTGGGGCAACTTCACACATGACCAGCAGTTTTGATTTCTTCACTGAACTTGATGAAACCTGTCAAGAAAATGTTTACCTGGCAGATGGCCAAACCATTGTAACAAGCGGTAAAGGTGAAGGCTGGATATTTTATGAAGATGACCAGAAACAAGTAAGAAAAATAAAAGTTAAAGATGTTCTGTATGTGCCACAATTAAATGGAAATTTATTATCTGTTAAGAAATTAGTTGATAAAGGGTTTAAGATTGATTTTAGCAATGAACAGTGTATTATAAAGTTGAAAGATAAAACTATTGCTGTGGCAAATGTTAAAAACAGTCTGTATGTTCTAAATACACATAAGGCATTAAGTACAACAGAAAGTAATTCGTTCTGCATACATGAATGGCATAAGAAATTGGGTCATAGGGACTTACAAGCAATAAAGAAGATGGAGAAAAATTCCCTTACTACAGGAATGAAGATAAAGCCGTGCAAACACAGTGATGTATGCGAGATCTGCATTAAAGGGAAAATGACGAAAACACCATTTCCAAAGAAGTCATCAACACAAACTTCTGAAATTTTACAGTTAGTTCATTCTGACATTTGTGGACCTATCCATGTAGCAACACCTAGTGGAAACAAGTATATTCTCACACTGATTGATGATTTCAGCAGATACACCCAAATTTATTTGTTGAAAAATAAGTCTGAAGTTTCAAGTTGTTTAACTCATTACATCAAACAAGTACAGACACAGTTTGGAACAACCCCCAAGTGTATAAGGTCAGACAGAGGTGGAGAATACATGAATGCTGAAGTAGACAAAATCTTGTACGATGAGGGAATACAACGGCAAACCTCAGCACCATATACACCTGAGCAGAATGGAACAGCGGAACGCAAAAACAGATATCTGATTGAGATGACGAGATGTTTACTTCTGGAATCTGGTATTGAAAACAAGTATTGGGGAGAAGCAATTCAAACAGCCAACTTTCTACAGAACAGATTGCCAACAAAACATCAAGAAGTCACACCCTATGAGTTATGGCATGGAGATAAACCAAATCTGGACAGAATAAAGACGTTCGGCATGAAGGCGTACACCCTAATCCCAGAAGGTCAAAGATTCAAGCTAGATGATAAAGCAAAATTGCTGACATTTGTTGGATACCAGGAAGGATCTAAAGCATACAGATTGCTGGACAAGAAGACCAACAAGATTACCATCAGCAGACATGTAAGGTTTGTCGAGAATTTTAATTCAGAAAGTGTAGAAGGAACTGCATCTAACAACTTAGTTGAAGAAGAAACCTCCCAATTGGAACTTGAGGGGGAGAACGACGCTTTGACGTATTTTGATTTTGACGAAACACAAGAACAAGCTGAAATAGAGCAAGAAGAAAATGAAGACACCAATTTGCCGACTGAAACGCTCAGAAGATCAAGTCGATCTACAAAAGCCCAAGCACCAGTAAGATTAATCGAAACAATCCAATTAGCAAAACAATGTGAATTTCAAGAAGCAGAACCCAAAACATATGAAGCAGCAATGAAGTCAAAAGATGCTGAACTTTGGAGTAATGCAATGAAAGAAGAGATAACTTCACTTAAGGACAGCAAAACTTGGGAATTAACGGAGCTTCCACCGAACAAAGAAGCAATAGGCAACAAGTGGGTTTTCAAGAGAAAGATTGATGAAAATGGACGGATAGACAGATTTAAAGCAAGATTAGTTGCACAGGGATTTTCTCAAAAGTACGGAGAAGAATATGATGAAGTTTTTGCACCTGTCGTACGGCAAACTACATTTCGAACTTTGTTAGCTATCGCCGGAAAAAGAAAAATGAACCTTAATCATTTTGATATTCAGACAGCTTACTTAAACGGTGAACTACATCATGAAGTTTATATGAAGCAACCAAAGGGGTATGAAGAACCTGGAAAGGAGCATCTTGTTTGTAAACTTCAGAAAAGTTTATATGGCTTGAAGCAGGGAGCAAATGAATGGAATAAGAAACTTCACGAAAGCTTCATAAAGATGAGATTCACACAGAGTAATACAGACCCATGTTTATACTCTAAACATTCCAATGGAGACTGGATCTATGTTCTAGTTTATGTTGACGATGTGGTTGTAGCCAGTGGAGAAAATTTGAACATAAAGAAGTTCGAGTTGGAACTTAACAGACAGTTCAAAGTGAAGAACTTAGGACATTTGAAGTACTATCTAGGTTTACAAATTGATCGTGATGCTGAAGGACTGTTCTATGTGCATCAAACAAACTACATCAATCGAAAAATAAAGGAATTCTGTCTAGAAGACTCGAAACCATCAAGAATACCTCTTGAACCAGGATATTTAAAGAGAAATGAAGTTGAAGATCCGTTGGAGACAAACACAATCTATCGAGCAGCTATAGGGTCATTACTATACATTTCAACTAACACAAGACCAGACATATCAGCCAGTACATCAATTCTAGCAAGTAAAGTTAGCAAACCAACTCAAAGTGACTGGACAGAAGTGAAGCGAATATTTCGTTACCTGAAAACTACAGTGCACAAGAGACTCAAGTTAGGTTCGGATCTACACAGTGAAACTAGCATCTTAGAAGGCTATGTGGATGCTAACTGGGCAGGTTCTGAAGGTAGAAGATCACAGAGTGGATATATTTTCCAACTATACGGAGGAACAATTTGTTGGTCAAGCAAGACACAACCGTCAGTTTCCTTATCCAGTGCAGAATCCGAATATGTAGCCCTTGCAGAATCAGCACAAGAAGCATTGTGGTTGAATAGACTTTTAAGTGACTTTCATGAAACTGTCAAACTACCTATAGTAATATTTGAGGACAATCAAAGTTGTATTAAGATGCTTACAGGGGGAAAATTTAGTCAGCGCACTAAGCACATTGATATTAAGTATCATTTTGTTCGTGAACTTGTAGCTAGTAATTTTCTTTCTGTAATTTATTGTCCAACAGATATGATGAAAGCAGACTTGCTGACAAAACCACTTGAGGCTGTTAAGACGGCCAAATTTTCTCAGGCAATGGGACTGTTGGGTTAAAAACATTGAGGGGGAGTATTAGTTTAGTTTTTAGCAATGTTTTTATTGTTTTCATAATTATTATTTTGTAACCCAGCAGATGTACAACTAAACTCTGTTCATGTTCTAACTGCTTTTAATAACAATAGCCATGTTTTGTTCTCAATTTTAAAAACGTAATTTTGTTCTCTAAATAAAGTAATATTCACTTCTAATGAACTCACAATCCTTCAAAACAAATGTTCAACAGATGCAAGCCCATATGAGCTTTGGCTAAACAAGAAACCCAGATTGAAACACCTACGTGTAATAGGGTCTACATGTTTTGCTCACATTCCGGTTCAAAATAGGAGGAAGATGGATAGGAAGGCTATTAAGGGCTACCTTGTGGGATACGATGGAGATGAGCGTTACAGAATCTGGATAAAGGAAGACCATCGTGTGATTTTATCCCGAGATGTGATCTTTCAAGAAAGACCAGGCACATGTGACGACTACGCCAAGCCATCCTTGCAGGACAGAGTAGAGGAAGAATCCAACCAGGGAAAGTGCGAAGAGAGGCAAGAAGAAATTAAAGAAGATCCTAAGCATCAAGAAGAGGAACCAAGTGATGCTGAGACTGACGGTGAAGAGGAAGTTGCTGAACCCACAGTATCCAGGCAGCTAAGAGACCGATCATGTCTTCGAAAGCCGAAACATTATGAAGATTACATCATGGAGGCAGAATCATTTATAAATGAGAGTGAGACTCCGGTGACGTTTCAAGAAGCACTTGAAGGTAAGGATAGCCTTAACTGGAAAAATGCAATGCATAATGAAATGAACTCTCTGAAGGAGAACCATACGTGGGAGCTGACCGACTTGCCAGTTGGAGCTAGAGCAATACCATGTAAGTGGGTCTACAGACTTAAAACTCATCCAGATGGCAGCATCGACAAGTACAAGGCAAGACTTGTTGTTAAGGGTTTCAGTCAACGTCAGGGTATTGATTACAGCGAAACATATAGTCCAGTTGCTAAATTGGGAACTATACGTGCAGTGTTAAGTATCGCAGCTGAAGAAAGAATGCATTTAACACAGTTTGACGTGTCAACAGCATTTCTTTATGGAAGTCTGGACGAAGCTATATTCATGAAGCAGCCGGAGGGTTTTGAGGATAATTCAGGAAGAGTATGCAGACTTAAGCGTAGTTTGTATGGCCTGAAACAATCACCACGCTGCTGGAATAAGTGTTTTGGACAGTTCCTGAAAGATCTAGGTTTTGTTGCAAGTGAAGCTGATCCATGCCTCTACATTCGTAAGAGAAACGGTAAGAAGCTGTTAATAGCACTATATGTAGATGATGGACTAATTGCTGCAAATGACCAACACGATTCTGAGATGTTCATCAAGGAGCTGCAGGCAAGGTTCAAGATCTCTGTTGGAGAAGTATCCTGTTTTCTAGGTCTTGAAATTGAGCGAAGCAGTGACAACTCCATATCAGTTAGTCAAAAGGGATATGCTAAGAAAATCCTTCAGCGATTCGGATTTGATGAATGTAAGCCTGTAGCAACACCAATGATAAAAGATTCCGGAACACATCAAAAGTCTGAAGACACCACAAGTCCTAACTTTCCATATAGACAGGCCGTTGGTGCTCTTATGTACCTCATGGTTGGAACAAGACCAGATATTGCTTATAGTGTGCGATTTCTTTCAAGATCTCTCGAAAATCCATCTGCAGAGGATATAGTGCGAGTGAAAAGAGTCTTTCGCTATATAGCCGGCACAGTTGGATACGGAATTACTTACCGTGCAACAGATACAAGAGGAACACTTCAGTGTTATAGTGATTCGGATTTTGGTGGATGTACCGAAACAGGTCGATCAACATCTGGGTATGTTGTGATATATGCTGGTGGAGCAATATCTTGGCGCAGCCAAAGACAAGCCATTGTTGCTACTTCAACAACCGAGGCTGAAGTTATTGCAGCATCAGAAGCAGCCAAAGAAGTAATTTGGCTACATAGACTGCTTCAAGGCATAGTAAACCTAAAGGAAGTACCTATACTTCAAGTGGATAACAGAGCAGCTGTTAAGCTCTCACACAATCCTGAATACCATCGAAGAACTAAGCATATTGAAATAAAGCATTTCTTTATTCGTGAAAAGGTGTTGGAAGGGAAGTTGAATGTTGAGCATATATCAACTGAAAGCCAGATTTCTGACATTCTAACCAAACCTCTGATGAAGTCAAGACTAATGACATTTTGTGATCTAATGGGACTATGTGACTTTTCTAAAACAAAACCAGGCTAACAAGGGAAAATGTTAAAGAAATAATTGTAACGTAACTGTTGTGTTAACTGATTTTGTTT
Source organism: Hylyphantes graminicola (assembly GCA_023701765.1). Classification (NCBI taxonomy): domain Eukaryota; kingdom Metazoa; phylum Arthropoda; class Arachnida; order Araneae; family Linyphiidae; genus Hylyphantes; species Hylyphantes graminicola. Next base: position 66,946,584 of record CM043117.1, read on the forward strand.
CTCTGTTCCGCCGCTAGATGGCGTAGTACTTGTTTACTTCTTGCTTGCCAAATAAGAGTTCTTTCACTTTTGTAAATAAAACGTTCGAGCTAGCATCAAGAATGTTGTCTTGTTTCTGTTTACCTCTGCTAATAGTATTTAGTTGAAACTGCTTTAGACTAGCGATATGTATCATTTACAACAACCCTTCCAGGAACGTGTGACGTCAGAATCTTTGCAGGTGGGCAACCCTGTCCGAGCAGTTCCGTGCACAAGGGATACCATGTGAAAAGGCCTTTACGAAACAAACAAAAAAGGTTTAGGAGTTTTTAAGTTAAAAATGAGAATATTTCTTATGATGTCAAGCTTTAAATAAAGCGATTTCAATGGTTATTTTTTTTTCTTTGACAAAGATTGAAACAAGCTCATTCGTTTTTTTAAAACGTCACGCGCGCCGAACTTCTATTTCATTGGTTGTTTCGTTTTCTTTACTAAAGTGTTGAAACAAGCCCATTTTAAAAACTTTTCATTGCGAATATTTTCATTAAAAAAATTAATAAGCTAAAATAATCACCCACTTTTTAAAAACATTTTGTTGGAAATTATACTTTCTAGTTTGTAATATTTGTCAAATATTTACTAATATTTACGTTAACAGTTTGCTGCTTTCGTTTTTCATCCCTGGATTCCTTATTTATTTCAAAAAGTTTTATATAATCTATTCATGCATTAGACAATTGTAACTAACCAGACTGATAATGACTTCATTAGTGGCTGATATTTTGCAATCTAATGGTTAGTATTTTAACTACAAGCTAACATTATGAATTACGCTGTCTTGGTTTGAATATGTTTAGTATCAAGGAATACATTAACTTTATATCTCTATAGAGTTCTATTCTTTCATATTTCGTTAGGTCAAAGTGTGTAACAGTGAATTAATCCTTAAAAAATGCATTCTATTTCATGTAAATTATTTGGCGCCAAAATTAAAGTCCTGGTATTAAGGGTTTGTGTTTGTTTAATATAGTCATAAATGAAAACCCTTAAGGGTTTAACTAAAAAATCGTGACCGGATTTGGCGTCTCTTTAAAAGTATCGCCAGGTCGAATGACAACAAACCACGGCGCTTACTGAGACCAATGAATGACCGCAGTATGGAGAACGTGACATAATAAGAAACTTTCCCATAGCTAATTCCCCCCAAAGGTTGCCATAATACCAATAAGTTCGGGTTCCCTGATTTGGCGTAAAATATCCGGAAATGATTCTTTAATTTAACCCTTTTTAAGGTACAAGTAATTATCTGTGTGTTAAAACTTTTTGCACCAACAAATATATGTTTGTGATAATGATTGTATTGTCTTTTAGAACCTCGATTATCCCTCTTCTATCGGGAAATTTCTGTTAACCGAACGTCCCTTAATTAACATTAACATTAAATGAATTCTCAAAGTTCAATTTTGATTGTTCACAAAAGAAATTTTAGTCTCAGAAATCTACAATAATTCTTAAATGAGAAATCTCCAGCAATACTAAAATCAGCAATCTGCAAATTTCCGCTATTCAAAAATTGGGAACCTCATTTATAATTTCAGGTAACTGTTGTAGTTTTAAAATAGCAACACTTTGACTCAAAAACAAAATTCTAACCATCTTATATTTTTGGGAAAATCCTTGGAATCTTCTATTATTGGAAACTCCAAGTGAGAAACTTACCATACTACAAAAAATAAGGGCTTTTTCCAGAAAAAATTAGTATTTTTAAATATATATAGAACCACTTTCTTTTTGTTAGGAAGTCTCAGTTTCAGGGATAACCTAACACTAAAATTCAATGTTTATACCTTCAAACAATCGCTGATTTCGGACGTTGGTGTAATTGGGTTCTGCGGTAGAGATTTACTGTACAATCCCCATTGGCAAACTTTCCAAAATCGCGCCAAAAGTCCGTATTTTGGCGACCATTTAAAAAAAAAACGCCATTCATAGAAAAGATTATGTGGGAATATTTCATAGAATTCGAATCATCAGTCAAAGTCAGGCAGGTTGCCAGAGAAATTATTTATCTCCAAATTTGAAAAAATCGCACCTAGGGGGACCATACAGTAAATCTGATTCCTTATTACCATATAAGTTTTTCTATTCAATTGAAACTCTCTATTTTTCAGAATTTTTTATTATCTAACCTACCATCAGTCCCAATTAGACAAAAAAATCACGGTTCTATTGTAAAAGTGTTCAGAAATTATTAGTATAGTAGAAAATAATATTAATAGGTAGTAAATACCCTGACATTCTACTAATACTATAGTTGATTTTTCTAGGAGGCCTGGCAAAAGAGAATATTGTGTTGAAAGTAGATGATATAAAAAGAAATCTGGAAGACATTAAATTGGAAGTTCAAAAGAGTTTGAAAACCAGATACATTGATTTTTTCCCTCAGCAATTAAAACTTGACAATCTTATTGATGACATTAACACGATTACTCAGGAATATGATGTTCTGCGTAACAAGATCGAGAGAGAGGTTAGTTACCACTATTTTTTCCCTCCTTTATAATCTGTTTCAAACGTGTGGCTTCTAAACCATAACCTTTTGATATTTGCGACCCTCTTGTGACCTGGCGTCCTCATTTGGGGTCATTTTTAAAACCTCTCCACAAACAATTAACATTTTAATTAGTTCCGAAATTGACCTGATCTGATAAAAGAAGATCCAAATATCTGTTTGCAGCCTTTAATTACAGGTATCAGTAATTTATTTCGATAAAAACTGAAGTTGAACTAGGGTCAAAATTATATAAGAGTTTACTAAAAAATATTTTTAAAGTTTAGTTTTCATTTATATAAACCGAGAAAGGAGGAAGCTATTGTTTTGGTGGTGGTAAAGTTGGGGTCTCGTGCCTCTTTTGACCCCTTTTTTTCTGAATATGTTGGCCTATATATATGAGCATGAGAATGTGTGGTACTTATTGACTATAGAAAACAAACTGCTGGTTAAGGAATTTTGTAATTCATTTTTAAAATTGAAATCAATTTAATAATTTCCCTCAAAATTTCCCTGATTTATAAAATTTCCCCTGATCTAAGATCGCTGTATCGGACATTCTGCATGACCAATTGTTGCAAGGTTTTTTTTTAAACCTACAATTTTATTTGCTTAATTTTAATCAATTAATTTCTGAAAAATGTCTTGTGTAACTTTTCTGTAACCTGTACATCATTTATGCGTAGTTTTAATGTACTTTTTTATTCATTCCAGATTAAACCAAAAATGGTGAGTTCTGTGGTTGAATTCAATGATGTTGTGGAGGACCTGAAAAGGATAAAGAAATTAAAAGCTGTGGCATTGAATCTGTTTTTACTGCACAAACATTTGGATGCTGCCAAATCCTACACCCTTCACAATTCCTATTTAGATGCAGTTCACAGCCTCCTGAAATTCGAAGAAGTCTTCAGGAACATAGATTCGGATGACCAGAAGGACATTACCATTCTCTCTGCATTGAGGACAGAGTTCATTGTGAGAAAAGAAAACGTAATTTACCAATTAGAAACCGCTTGGAGGGAAAGAATCGTCATCACAAGCTCACTGGTAGGAAGGAAAAAGAGCGTCGGCATAAAATTCAACAAGGTTGCCCTGAAGGAAGAAGACATCAACATGCTGATTGCTTTGAAACTGTTAAAGCAGCTCAGTGAAATTTTGAAAGAATTCGGCAAGCAGTTCTTGAATGTCATCTGCGACACGGCGCTTACTAACATCGTTAAGATCTTCAAAACCGAAAATGCATCGTTGAGTATCGAGATCGTCAACGACAACAACCCCGATCCAAGCGAGGCTTTCATGGTGCTGAAGGAAATCTTCGACTTCCTCAACAAGGAGTTCTTTCAGTTGCCGACAACAGAAGAAGATGACGATTCAAGTTCTCTGATGAGCGAGCTGGGGGCTGCCATCGGAGAAGATTTTTCCGCTCTCGTCATTGAGAAGTGTCTGAAGCCGGCCATACCGAAGCAGAGCAGGCAGCTGGAAAGTTTCCATAAAGAGATTCAGGCCGCCGAGAATTTCTGCAACATGCTTACGCAGATGGGGTTCATTTCTACCGCGTCGAACGGTCATAAACTTCTTGACTTTATTCGTGAAGTGGACACCTTGCCCGTGAATAAAATGGCTCAAGTAAGTGAAGTTGCTTATTTGTTTTTAGATGTTAATAATTTTGTGATAAATTAGTGTTTGATTTACCCCCCGAACATCAATCTTCCAAGTTTTTTTATTTTATTGAGATCGAAATATCTAGACCATATATTTTAGAAGACAATTGCAATTGTGCTTATATAACTGTTTGTTTTTGTTCTTTTGCGATCTAACAATGTAAGTCCTAAATTTTTGTTTTATGTTGGGAGCCAGCCTAGTTATTATTACATTTGTTAACATCCTGTAACTGATTTCGTGTAAACTGAAGTATCATGTTCATGAATATAAATAAAACATTCCGATAAACAAACAATATATTGGACATTTGTGTACAATGACATTATGAGCTGTGAAGTTTCTCATTAAAACACAAAAATTATGCATGTACAATTAACTTTACATACTAGCACAAGTTCTTAAACTAGATAATTTTTAAAACATTGTATATACTTTTAATTTGTTTATAATTTGACTGTAGATCAGAATTTCAAGACTTTTGCCAAGAGCTCTTGTATATCAATTTTAATTCATCTAAAACTTTAATGTGTTCATATTTTTACGCTCTAAATATTTAAAAAAAAAAATTGACAGATTTTTTTATTGTACATATTTTTGTTTTTAAAAAATTGACATATTTTTCAAAAAAAATGTTACTTTTAAAAAAAGAATTGTGACATATTTAAAAAAAAAGGTGATTTTTTTTTAAATTCTGACATTTAAAAAAAAAATTATGACATTTTTTTAGGATCTCTTGAGCAGAGCTCGTTCTTTGATGCAAAAGAACATGTACCACACTGTTACAGTTAGGGATTTTCCTGCAGTTTCTGAAACTATGGATGCCACTCAGCTAAATGAAATGTCTGTAAATAAAAACACCCTCAGCAAGAGCTCCTTTTCATTCCCCGAGTGCCAAGTGAGGTAACTGATCTTATTTAGAACTTTTTTTTTATATTCTAAATATTTCCAGGTATTTGTATGTAAACCTTTCTTTTCAGTGTAATCTTCTTGAAAAGAAATCCATTGGTTAGATTTTTGTGTTCGAGAGCCATTATGCTACCTCAGGATAAATTACATAAGCCCCAAAGATATTTTTGTAGAATATAAAATTGCTTACAGCACAGTCACTCTAATTGTAGATTAAATATTTAATTTGTTATTATGATAAAAGTTTATTAATTTAGGCTCTTTTAAATAATTTATATTTAATTAATATTATTTAAATAATTAATCATTTATATTTAATTAATTGATAATTTATATTTAATTAATACAATCAATTAATAGTTAATTTATAGAGTTGCGCTCAAGAGCTTTGAAAATGTTTAACTCCACCTTTGAAAACTATGTGCTCTTATATTCTCTTAATTTATTTGTACTCTTTTTAACCCTTTCAGTTCCAGTGATGCCTTTTGACATCATCATGTTTCTGATCTTATTAGAAAAAATAATAGGGCTGACATCTCTTGGGTTGAATAAAAAATATTTTCTTATCGAAAAAAGTTTGAAGAATCAAATGGATATGCTTTTTAATTTCATAAATGACTATAGATGATGAGAAAAAAATTCTAAAATTATGATGCCAAATTGTCATTGGGACTGAAAGGGTTAAAATATGTGTAAGATACAGGATCCAAATGAAGTACAATTCTACTGTCTCATTCAAAATTTAATGTTATGCTTAGTATATATATATTTTTTTTCATGCAGTGAATCTGTCAAGGACCTGACCAAGCTTCTGCTAGATGTCAAAGATGAAGCCAAGAGCATAGATCCGGCCCATGCTCATAAACTTTACTATGTAGGAAGAAAGATCTGTGAACTCTACATGTGTGTTGTTCCCACGTATCACAAAGAAGAAATTGAAAAACTTCCTCAGCAGACAGGTATGTTTTAATAACAGTCAAAATTATTTGCTAATTCTTAAGAAAGATTGTCAGTCACATAGAGCTAATTAGTTTTGTAATCACTACTTCCATAGAAGTAAAGCTTTGCCATATTATTCCTTTTTCCCCAGGTATGGGAATCAACATAACATCGAAATGAAACAAATTTGAAACGAAAATGGTATCTAGTTATTTAATTATATGTTTTTGAAGTTTGAAAATACCACAATATTCAGCAGTGGTGACACTATTTTTAAACTTTATCAATTAATACTTAAATATGTTATTTTCTTATTTTCTTAAGTGTTTAAAATTTTAAGTTTTTTAGTGATTTTTTTTTATTTTATAGAGCTTTATTTTTTTAGTACAGAGCAGTAAAGGACTCTTTTATACTTACAATTGAGTTAAATGAAATAATTTGCGGATTTTTAAATGTCATGTGTGTTGCTGTCAAACCTAACATTCAGGTGACAACCCTAGTAGCACAATAATTTTGGCCAATGTAGCATGAGTATCGGCCAAACTTGGAGAATATTGAATGGAATCGATCGTTTTCTACCGATTTTAATCAGATTTCCCCGTTCTTTGTAGTTTCAAACCGGAAATTACGAAAAGTGCAATACTTAGTTTTACTGCAATCTTAGGGGAGAGGAGGGAGGATTGGGACATTTTTACTTAAATATTTTTTTATTCATTTTACCTTGCTTATTTATAGATGCAAATGGTTAAATAATAAACTTACATGTTTTAAATTATTTTAAAAAAATACACAACATTTAAATGTTGAGCAATTTAATTACTGTGGAGAAATTCAAATTACAAGAATTTTGTCCCATTCCTCCCTCTTGGGTGGGAGGAGTGGGACATGAGTATGGGAGGGATGGGACACATTTGAAAATTTAAGCAAAATTATCAAATATCATAATGAAATAGGTTAACATGAAAAGAAAAGCAAGACTGTGCTCTACTAGTCCCACCAATCAATTGTGGTGGCAGCAATTTCATGATAATATCGTTTTTTTTTCTATTATAATATAGTCATCCTGTTGAGAAAATTAAAATTTCCGTTTGTGTAATTTCTCAAAAATTTTACATTGTAACTTTCAGCATTGTCAGTACTCTCCACCATTGCAACGTAGAAAACAATTGACCGTTTGGTGAGGAATTTGACAAGCACAAAATCATATTTGCCAATGTTAGGCTTGTCCTTTATCCAGTAAATCTCCTGTGTTATTTCCATGTCATCATCTGAACGGTCATGTAATAAAAATGACCCTTCGCTATCACTGGATTCATATCTTTGAACGGTAATTTTCTTTTGAAATCTTACGTTTTAGGCTTGCACATACATATTTTAGTTGGCACCTTTTTTTTCCTTGTTTGTCAGCTTCTGCTTCTTCAATTTCCTTCTTCTCAGGGATGTCTGTTAATATTTTTGTACGTCCTTTTTTCCCCTTTACTTTTATTCAATGGATTCCTAGGTTCCGCTTTAGGAAATGGCTGTATGGACAGTAGGAAGGAATAAGGGACTGGAAGGAGGAGGAATGGACATGTCCCAGTCCTCCCTCTTTCAGTGTGTCACATTCCTCCCTCTACATAATGCTTCTAAAAAAAAACTTCTCACATAAACCATGTTGACTGTATACTTAACTAATTTGCTGATACGCATACATTGTATCTTTAAGAGTACTGTTTCACTATATTATGTTAGTTTTAGAAATTACAAGAGCAAAGAAATAAAACTAAAAATAGATTAAAATCTTTCTCTCGAGGTTTGAAAATAAACTTTTTCCAAATGTTAACTGAAAGTTGAATCGGGATAAACTAGAAATAGGTAACAACATGAAGCTATACGTGTGCTATCTGGTGGTGAGACTGGAAATATAATTAGGTAATGTATTTTGCCATAATTTCAGCTGTCCCACCCCTCCCACCGTCCCAATCCTCCCTCCTCTCCCCTATAGTATTTTACAAGTGTAGAAGGCAAATATTATGTTTTGCAATATTTTTCAATCAAGAACTTTGAAAGGTAAATTATTTTTCATATAATATTCGAACCAATATTGCCACCCGATATTGCCCAGCTTCGGTAAAATGTAATCCATTGCATTGGGCAATGTGTATGAGCCGAGATTGGCCAATACTGCTGTGCTACCAGGTTAGTTTTTACATTTCTATCTCTCAGAGGGTTAAAAGTCCCTCTCCAAGAACACCATTTAAACTCTAATTCTCACAAAAAGCTCTAAAACTTTTTCCAGGTTTATATTTGATTTAGTTTTTAGTTTATTTTAATTAAATATTTACACATAAGTTGTGAATTATGCATACATGCAAATCTTGTAGTAATATCTTTATGTAGCTCTACAAATATTATAAAATCTTGAAATACCCCTTAATTTAGCTGTTTTTTAGTAGGAACCCCATAGAACCAAGTGAGTAATTTCTAAAAACCTATGTGACTCTAAGAGGAAAAAATTCTTTTGATTTTAAGCAAGTCCTAACATTTGTTTGTCAATTGAACTATAAGTAGTACATTAGTTTAATGAATATCAATCTTAACTAACAAAAATCATTGCTTTGAAAGTTAAGCTTTAGTTCAAACACAAGACAAACAAAAAAAATGGTTTAATAATTTTAATGTTGCTCTAATAAATATCAAAGTATCTTTATAAAGTCTTAAAATGTATTTAAACTGTGATAATTATAGTTTTCCTTTTTCAGCTATCTATCATAACAACTGCATGTATCTTGCCCACTTCCTTTGCACATTTGGCGTGGCTTTCCAGAGCGAAATTGACCAATTTGAGCCAGGGCTGCCTCTGACCTTCATCGATTTGGTGCCAGAAATTCGAAAGCTTGGGGTCGAGGCTTTTCTGGCCCAGATGAGGCTTCAGAAACAGCAACTGTTGCAGTTAATACAAGAACAACAGGGTAACTTGTCTTTAGAATATCTCAATTACAATAAAAAAAAACCTCTCAGCTGTCGGCTGGGGAGCCCAGTCCGTTAAGCACTCGTACTAATATGCAAAAGGTCCCAGGTTCGGGTCCGGGCATCACCGAAATAACTACCGACCTATGAACAGCCTGTGCAGCCAAAAATGTCTGACAAACAGTATAAGGGAGTGCACGTTATATATCCTTCAAAGTCCTAAGGCTATGAACAATTTTGCCCTTAACGGTTGCATTGGGTGCCTATTCAGGTGTCAGATCGTAACTTGACTGTTTCTAAAATACAACGCCTGTCGGCAATAGCCCTCGTGTAGCTCTAGTGCAACAACAATTCAAACCTAACCTAACCTAACCTCTCAACTGTCTTAAATAGAACAGAGGCTGATCCAGTTAAGGAATAATTTGGTTAAACAGGAGGGTAAACTTAAATGAATTAAGATTTAGATGTACATTTGAATGGGCATTTTTGAGGTCATGATATTTGCCTAGTAAAAATGTACAATAGAATATGCGTCATTTCATTCAAGGTGTAGGGTTTTTGTCATTCACCAACAATTTTTCTAATTAATAAAACAAAAACTAATGATGAGTAACATAAATTAATAAAAAAGGTATATCTCATTTTGATTATTGAATTCTTTTTCATATTTTCTATTAATATCAACGACTTTAAACATAGGTAGTATCAACCTTTAAACATGGGTAGGATCCGAGTTATTTGTTTTGTAAGATTTGGTATTGTGAGTGAGACTCAGTAAAACTTCCACTGATGCTTTATATAAAAGATGCTTATGACTTTCTTGGTGGGGGGCAAGTTCGACGAACACTGCGACGTTAGGTCTGTTGTATTCAACCCCAGAAATGACACAATCACAAGAGACACACAAAGAAAGAGACGACACAAACGCTTAGACAAATAACATTTATTGACGGACACAAACATCCATGCCATGACCGGGACTCGAACTTGAGCCCACCAGCTCCATGGGCTAACACGTTAACCATTGCGCTAGCGGGCCGCTAAAAGATGCTTTATTAACGGCTCCTCTATTCGGCAAGTGGCGAACACAGGACTTTCTCCTCCTACGTCTGCTCTCGAAGTGTGGGTGGTTATAACAGGGGTGTTACAATGATCAGGGTTATATTGGGGCTGTTTGCATTAGTGCCCTCTGCTGGTGTCTAGGGTGCTTAGAGTTGCATTGGGTTTAGTTAATCCTACAGTATGACAGTTGATTTGTGTGGTCAGAATAAAATTTTTGAGAAAACAGTGCAATATAACTTTTATGTTTGTTATATTTCAATAACTTTTATATATTTCTTTAAATGTATGTTGAGTTATTGAGTGGTAATTAAACATTGTATAGTGTAACTCATCTAATTTTACCTCAGTTTTATCAATAAAAACCAACTTATTTCTTTCACATTTTCAGCCTATGGCAGTCTACTGATAGATGACGGAGCCGTGACCAAAGCTGAAAAGGCCATTCGTCAGTGCCTGTGCCAGCTGCAACTGCTTAAGAAAGTATGGGCAGATGTCTTACCTGTGGAAGTGTACTTTAAGGCCATCGGCACACTTTTCAACACCTGTTTGGAGGAGATAATCCAGCACATCACTTCTATGGAGGACATAGCAGCGGAAGCGTCAGCACAGTTGGATTGCATGTTTGCCATCCTGCTGAAGCAGGGACCAGATCTGTTCAGGGTATTTATTGTAATCTCTATTTTATTTGGGGGAAATTAAAATATAACAGGAAAATAAACTAAACGCATTTCATACTTAAATGTTAAGGAAATTTTCTTAAAAAATTTACAGGCGGAGGTAGCTTAGAAAAAGGAATATGCTATAGGATACTTTTTATTTCAAAATTCGAACCCAGCGGGTGTAGGAGTGCAAAACGTGAGCCACAGGAATAGCATTGCAAGATTAGAATTTATACTTTTATTTCAAAATAAAAGGATAAATTATAATCTTACTATACTTACAGTGCCAGAAAAAATTTCAAACCATAATCTGTACATCAAAACAGCAGACAAACCCTTGACAAATGGCGTAATGAAAAAAAGATGGCATTGGGTTGGTCATGTGCTAAGAAGGGATCCCAATTCTAACAAACGGATTGCCTTAACTTGGTATCCTGACGGTAAAAAGAAGAGAGGCTGACGAGGCGACGAAACATCTTGAAGGAGAGAGACCATCTTGGTTGGCCAAACTGGGCAGTTGCCAGGGTGGCCGCACTAAACGGGAGGAACTGTGTTTCAACAATTGCGTCCTCATGCGCCTATAAGACGTGATGAGTCAAAAGGGAGGCTATTTTATTTAATAAAATCGTTGGTTAACCTATTAACGAGAAAATTTGCCAGGCGAAATGAGCTTTTTTTCTTGAATTTATTCGAACAAACACAGTATTATAAAATTGAAGACTATAGCTCCCCAATGAGCAATTTATGTGGGATAAATTACGTTTCACGATATACGAATTTAAAAAATCTAAAAATTTACAATTTTACTCAAAAATGATGGTGCTAATGGTATTTAAATAGTTGCCTTTTTTTGGGTTAATTCAGGTATTGAGTAGCAAAGAAATGCTGAATGAAAATAAATTCTTTTTTGAGCTTTAATTAGTGAAACAATGTCACCTGGGAACAGAGCGCCAATCGAAAGAGAAGCAGGAATGAAAGCTGGAAAGAAATGTTGCCTAAAACGAACCAATTTGAGTGGAGTCATTCTTAAAAAAACAGAATTTTTCTTATATCCAGCAGATTACAAAAAATAGCCATTTTAAAGCAGTAAAAAATCATATTAGAATATTTTTAGGAATAATTTGATTGTTTTTCTATGTATTTATGGTCAGTTTTTTACCTACCATTTAAAAAAAAAAAACTTTGTTCAAGAGCCTTTATATAAGTAATAAATCATTTTAAAGTGCTCTCTTCCCCAAATTTAGAGATGGCGACAAATAATTAATGCTTATTAATATTTATATTTTTTAATGAATGCATTGTTTATGAATGGTATTTAATTCGAGGGCAGTTACTTCAACTAATGCTACAGTACATTCACTCTTTTTTAGAAACCGCTAATTTTACTTTTTCCCTGCATGGTAACCTACATGTAACTTTCTACTCAACTACTTTTTCACTTGCAAATGTGGCATTTTGCTCTGAACAATTGTATAACACTTTCTACACTCCGTGCCAACCTAACTTGGGTAAAAACAAAGAGTAAAAAGGCTGAGGAAAAAGCGCGATTGGTCCGTTAGTTGGAAACAGGTACTATTTACAAGCAAAATTATCTGAATACAATTTAACCAAAATACACTTTTCATTATAATAAAATTGCCAAATTTTTCAACCAATATTCAAATAAATTAGACCTTAAATGAAATTAATGTTTTAAACATGTTTTCTGGATGGATTCAAAACTAATTTATGGAACTCTTTACATGCACGGAAGGATCTTCTCCATAGCATATTTCTATTTACCCAACTTAGGTTGGCAAGGAGTGTAGGGTTAAGCTGGCTAGTTGCTTAGTTATTAGTAATCTACTGAACTTCATTGTACAAAAGGAACCTTATAACGAAAACTTTGTATTGCAGATTCCAGCATCAGACAAAAACAATTCCGTTCATGTCTATGTGCGTCGGTGGTTCAAGTTCCAGGAACTTCAAATCATCCTGAGCGCCAGCATGATAGAGATAGTGGACCGCTGGGCAAGCGGAAAGGGCCCCTTGGCGACACATTTTACAGCAGATGAAGTCAAGAGGTTGATTCGAGCCCTGTTCCAGAATACGGAGAGAAGGGCGGCAGCCCTGGCCAAAATAAGATGATTGGGGTTATTCTTTCTGATGAAAGTGCCTTGTTGTTTGTAACATAAAAGATTTTTGTAAGTTTTGAAAATAAATTGTGTTTTTTGTAGTTGGTTGTGTGTATTTTTACTGAATGTCAGAGTTACGGAGGATTTAGTATGTTAAGTCAAGCTGCAGGGCGGTCTGTAAGTTGGAAATCTGCCTAAATTTTCCTTTATTTCTTTTAGTCAGAGTAAACTGTTTGAAATAAAGGAGAGGAACAGTTTTGAATGGCTAAGCTGGGGGGTCGCAGGGGATGCAGCACTTGACCGGAGGGGGTGGAAAGCTATGCTTGTGGCCTCATGCGCCACTTAAGCGTTAAGAGACTTAAGTCAAACTTTTTGAAAGATAAATTTGGCTGAAGAACATGGGAAAATTATAGAATGTGTAAAAGTTTTTAAATTCTGGACCTTCTGCCAATATCAAACACAGCAAGTTTAGTTCATTTTGCCATCTATTTACTAGTTTCTAGTTAATATGTAAACTGTTTAAAAAAAAACCCATTCAATAACTTACCTAGAATTGATAATATAATACAATAGAAAGCTGTTTCATTATGTAAAACTATTTTTATAAATTATTTTTCAACTCTTTTTTTTTTTCAAACACTGTTTAAAATCAACCCATTATAATGTGTTACATTTTTATCGTTCTTGGCGTCCAACTTTAGTTTTGAATTATCGTCGTACTAGACCTACACGAGGGCTATTAACGACGGGCGTCGTATTTTAGAACCCCAAAGACGAGTCGAGACCTGAGTAAGCACCCAACGCAACTATTAATTGTGACAGCGTACGCAGCGTTAGGACTTTGAAGGATATTTAACATGCACTCCCTCTACACGAGGTATTATTCGTCGAACATTTTTGACTGTCGAACATTTTGACATCTTCTTATAATTTATAACTTTCAAATTAAACAAAAATGCGCTTGCTTTATTTTTTTTAGCTTGTTCTGGAATTTGTTAAATATAATGTCGGCCTTGAAAATTCTTTTCATTTGCAAACAATCTGTCTAGCAAACGGATTGTGTAGCCATAATTTAACAAAAAATGAGAGCTGTTTAACCCATTCGGTAAGATCCTTAAATTGCAAGCGGAAGAACTTTAATTCGTGTTTGCACGTTGTCAAAATTAATGCCGACCTATAAAGGTCTGTGCAGCTAAAAAGACTGACTAATCATACTCTGGGAATACACGTTAAATACTCCCGATGCAACATATATACGATGTCACCCTTAAAAGATGCGCTGGGTACATATTCAGGTATCATCTCGGTACCTAACTATGGCTCTAAACTATGACACTCTTGGCCAACAACCCATGGGTAGCTCTAGTGTGACGATAAATAATCATGCACCGTCTCTAGGAAGTGCACGTTAGCTATATGCTTCAAAATCCCGATGTCGCCTTAACGGTTGCGTTGGGTGCCTATTCAGGTGTCGGGTCGTCACTTGACTGTGGTTCTAAAATACGACGCCCGTCTCGAATTACCCTCGTGTAGCTCTAGGGCGACGATAATTCAAAGCTAACCTAACCCGATGTCGCCCTTAAAAACTGACATTGGGTGCCTACTGAAGTGGCGGCTTGTCACTTGTTCTAATTAGAGATGCCCGTTGCCCATATCCGTCATGTAGCTCCAGTACGACGATATGCAACCATACCCTAGTGCAACAGCAACTCTTCAAACTCTAGTGCAACAGCAATTCAACCAAACCAGATTCCAAAATCATCACGACCACGGATGAAACTGAAGACCAGTCACTGATAACCCTTCTAGTGAGACGCTAATCTAACCGGATCTCTGTCCAATCACCCAACTCGCTTTTTTTTAGCACGTTGTTGTCACTCTCTGACGCTAACGCCTCAAACATAACTTCCAAGTGGCCGGCGTGAATTTAAACATAAACAAAATTCCACTTTTCTATTTGTTCCTGATCGAGGCAGTTCTAGAACATCAATCCTGCATCTCGGATCATCTTTATCTGATCGAAAATCATCCCGCTGTGGATGAAATAATAATAAGATAATCTGATTATGGAGACAACTGAATTCTTTAGGGCGAGTTTCTTTAGTGGATCGGCCATTGTCCAAGCTTTTTCCGCGGGCCTTTGATTTAGGTAAGTGAAGCATTTGTGAAATCATAATAAAATTTTATCTTGCAAAATAAAAGTTAATATATGCATGGGGTCATCGCAGAATCTAATATTGGCTAATTCTATGCAAAACATTTTTTTTCCTAATGGGGCTGCAACATTGGCGGCCAAGCCTTTTGCAGACTCGGCACATTCCCCAGAACTGAGATCCATTTTTTGAGGCACGTCTAGGCGACTCTCGCTACCAATTTCGACGCACAGATTACATGAATCTGAGCTCTCTGTGGATGTTAAAGTATGTCAAGATTTAATTTGGCCGAGAGAACCCAGGCCAAATGGTCCCTAGAGGGATCTTTTACATGCCACATAATCATGACATGCGTGCCCGGAATTTTCCCATCCAGAAAATCCGACGACTCAGCCGTGGCTCGAACCCGCGATCTTGCCTTACGAGGCGGACACGTTTAACCTTTCAGCCACTGAGCCACTTTTTATGCAAAACATATAGTGGTGTAAATCACGTGTGTAAAAAGTGATTAGAACTACAACTACAAATTTTAACTTAAGAAAAGAATGCAATGCAATAGCTGATTTACTTATTAAAACTAAATTATGCACGTGCCTTATTTAATTTGATTTATTTTTCAAATTTAAAAAGTTTGTAAGCTCCTGTTAACCCTTTCAGTCCCATTGACAATTTTGCATCATCATTTAAGATATTTTTTCTCATCGGGTCTAGAGCCATTTATGATATCAAAGAGCACATCATTCGATTCTTAGAACTTTTTTCTTTTTTAAAATATATATTTTATTAATCCCAATATATGTCATCCCTATTATTTTTTTTTTAAATTGTGATCACAATTATGGTGATGCCAAATGGCATCACTGGGACTGAAAGGGTTAAATTGTACATATGGAACATTGTTACATATGGAATTATCCTGATTTGCCCCATTTGTGGCGGGGACTACAAATCAGATATTTTATAGTCTAAATTTTTTCAAAAGAAATTCATTAAATACATTCTCAAACATGATAATTACATACTTTTATATTCCATGCTTATAAAATACTGGACTTTTTTTTATAATATTATTACTTACATTTCTTTAATAAAAATTACTACCACAATCATCTCGAATCCCAATTTGGGTATAGTAAAAGAGAAATCGTGTGTCATTCTTAGACGAACAAACGTAATTTTCAATACACCCAGAGGCAATAAGTAGATTTTCACAAATGTTTTTCATAATTCGTTCCCAAACAGTGCTATCTCAATTTTGAATTAAAAAAAAACTGGCTATATTAGAATAGCAAAATTTGTGTTGAAAAGACATTCTTCTAAAAAGTATGACTTCTTATTTTTTAAGGCTGAAATACATAAATTAGGCAGCCAAATAAATACATGCGATATGAACTGCATACAAGAACAACATTTCATTTGATTTCTTAAGCTATGTCCACACTACGACAATAAAAACAATGCGCGCATGGAAATGCATATACAATTTGTACCATTCGAGGTAGGTGCGCGCCCAAGCCTGTACAAATTGTACATGCATTTCTTGCCAGTTTTTATTGTCGTATTGTGGACAGAGAATTTTGATTTTCACTACCACTTTTATTAAATAAATCTATTTTGCTACTAACGACCATCCGATGCACCTGCATTTGAATTTCTTTGACTATTGCTAAATCAAAATGTTTTAAACAATCCATATAGTAAGTGTAGGCTTTAATGAGTTCAAACTAAAAATTCACCCAAAGTTAAGGTGTTTTGTAATACCCTAGCCTGCCTCTGTCAAAAATTCCTAAAAGAAGGTTTTTAGTCTTATTTTTTTTAAATAATTTTACTACGGGTATTATGCTATAGAGATAATAAAACCGTGCGCTTCGCACACTACCTATAGGAGAAATTGGGGGTAAAATTCTGTTTCCTTTCTTCCTCCATATTGAGGTCTTCCTAGGGAGTTATGTAGGGGAAAAAAGTACTAAAACTGCGATTTTTTTTTAGAAAATTTTATATTCCGATGCAAAATTTTCTTTTAAAAAAGCGCAGTTTTAGTACTATGTCAATGGCTAGTAGCTATTTTTTCGTAGACGTTGATTGTACTTTTGCGATTCAAGAATCAGGATCCTATTTTGGGTAATTCTAGCAAAAGTTTCTTTTTTTAATGTCAAACTGAATTTTATCGATAAACACTTGTAAATAGCCCGTAAATCGACTGTAGCATTGTTTTTAAGTGTTTTTGAACAGAGAAATTATTGAATACATTGAGAATTGCATTTCGTTTTCTTTAAATGCTTGCTATTGTCGTGTGCCTCCTGTCCATAGCCTGGTAAGCAAGAAGAAGGTGCAGTAGCATCCGTTGCACAAGGCTTTGGGTACCGCGTAAGGGTGGATGTCTGACTTCTACTCCGAAAGCGTCCTACTCTACTTCTCAATTAAGCACGTCGCTTGAGGGGAGGTTCATTTTCTCCAAACCACTCGTAGTACTACGCTAATGACCGTCCACAGGACTTTCGGACCCACAGAATTAACGAGCACATTTCCGCATGTACCCAAGACATTACAAATATCCACGTCTTACCCGGGATTCGAACCCGGGTCCACTCGCTTGAAAAGCAAGGATCGAAACCACCATACTGGCTAGCGACCTTCAAATGGTTAATTAAATATAACTTACAAATATTTTTTTTATTTAATAGTTGGCAAAATATAGTAAAATTGTGCTTTACAAGTTAAAATACATATTAAAATTTAATTTTATTAATTAATTTCTATTTTATTTTATTTACTAATCCTTAATTTTGGGTAATTTGTGTTTATTGAGAAAATTTTAGTTTGACATCAAAAAAACATTTTCGCTAAAGAAAAAAAAATAGAAATGCCAAAAAAATAATCCTAGTTCATAGATTAAAAAAGTATAATTAATGCCTAAAAAAAATCACACAAAGCTACTAATCATAGACTCCGAGATAACGCAGCTACTAAAAAAGAGCGATTTTAGTACTGTTTTAATCTACGATGCCCTTCGAATAGGCCTCAAAACTGATGCTGCTTTGGCCCAAATTCCCTCTTGGTTCTTCATTACGTTTATTCTCTAGAGAATGAGTGATAACTCCCGGTTTACCATCTCTATGTATTATTCCGTATTGGTTTCGTACTAGTATTCGATCCATCGATCTAACAGACCATTCTGGATCGCTGACGACATAAAATTATCTTAAATAACTTAGAATATTATGCTGATTTGTAATATCTCTTAGAGATAGGAGATAAATATTTAGCTGATCGAACCCCGATTGCTAAGTAGGTTTGAGTAATATACCAACGTTATTCAATATTATGTATTGACACCAGCAAAAACTCGGGTTAATTTTAGGCGTAGAATGTCTCCAGTAGATGGCAGCACCAAAAACTAATATTTTGCTGGTTTACGTCAAAGAAAGTTTACAATGACCTATTTTCAATGTCCCTAAAGCCTCGGTTTCCTCGGAGTCCGTCAACAGATTTAAGCGGTCGGACAAGTGCGGTGAAAGACGTCATACAAACTACTGACATTGATAAAGCTAGAGTGGTTTCCGGACGTTGCCGGACAACTCAAACGACCGCCAGATTGCGTTGCTGTTGAGTGCGTTGGGGTAATCCTGATGACAACGTTTTTTGCTGTTGTCTGTTGCGCAGTGTGCTTACCAAAAATTAAAAATTTGAGGAAATGACGGAAGGCGAGTGTTGTTTTACGCTTGCCGAGGAAGAAATGCTAATTGATTTTGTGAGAAATCACGAAGAACCTAAATTTTCCATTTTTGACATGCAAAGACGAAAACCAAAACAACAGCAGAGTTGAGTTGAGTGAGTTCGCTAGGTTTCCAGTTTCGTGCCAACGTAACGTTCAGATAAAGCGGTGGCCGGTAGAGTGACTTCATCCACGTACAATAGCGGTCACATTTTTCTGGCGACACACACCGAGGGAAGCCAAGGCTTAAGGCGGGATCGTACCGAGCAGGCAACTCAATGTGGCCGAGGGCGACATCTGGTGAAGATATCGGAACTGCTGTAGAGGGAGGTCCAGAGAATTCGGAAACTAGCAAATCAAAATGCCTAATTCATTGATTGACGTTTTCATCTTATTTTTCAATCCTTCTATAAATAGCTGATTGGTCAGTTTTAAACTACCTTTCCTAAGCTCCTCCCCTTTTCAACGAATCTCACACCTCCTTCGAGAAATTCCCGCCGTCGCCCTGGGTGCAGTTCCTCTCTATCTGTGTGCCAGTAAAAAATCTGTCTATGTCTGTCTTACTTGACGAGGTTTATAGGTGGGTATCTGATCAAGCACACAACCCGGAAATACATGTACCAACCAACCATTTTCCCTATGAGAAGACGGGATGACTCACTTTGCAGGTTAATTGAATAACGTCGCACGAAAGCTACGCTTGATCTTTAAACTCACCAAGTAAATTCTAGTTTCGGTCGTAATCAGCCCAATCAAATCCAAGCTATAAAGTATCGTTTGTCAAGTTGAGTTACAAGCTTTTGTAATTTTTTTCAATTTATGTTAAAATTTGTAGGTTTCTTTTAGAAGTGATTAATAAATATACAAACAGTTACTACACTATACTATACGCATTAAAAAAAGATAATTTGCATAAATAACAGGAGACTACAAAAAGGGAAAGCAGTTACAGTTGGTACAAAAGTTTATTATGTGACACCATAAACATTTATACCTGCCTACCTATTGCTGTAATCTCTGCTGGATGTCATGCCTAGTAATTTTTTGGTTGGTACAAAAATATTATCAGGTATGACATCCAACAAAGACAAACATTACAGGTGGGTCGGGTGCAATTTTTTTTCCGACATTCGGATAATCATTCATGCTTCGGATAATAGAAGTTCTACTGCACGCGGTTTTAGAATTTATATTAGAAGTTATTTAAACATTGTGTTATATCTATCTGTGGAATTTTGTCGACGTGCCTCGTAATTTAAAATGCCGTCAGAAAGACGATGCTTGTATCTGACTGGGAACCAATTCGTAATATTGTGCAAGACTATGAAACATTGTACCGCAATGGATTTAATGTGCACAAACCCTACGGTAGATATTTGAATGATATTATGATTTATAAAAGGATTACATTCGATCCTGGCATCGGATCTCTGGGTTTGCAGGTCAACTTGTTTACAGCTATACCAGCGAGAAGAATGTATTTTATACTAATCTTGGTTTATTTGATGCTTTAAGGGGTCTAAGGAGTCTTAAAAATGTGCAAAGAAGGAACTACAAAGTATAGTTTGATCTGTCGTGTAATTTTTTAACTACTCAATATACAAGTATAATTTTTTTATATGTAATTCTACAAGATTTATTTATTATAAAACAAATTTTAAAATTTATGAAACTTTAGCCAAAACTAAAATAAATGATATTATACATAAAGCTATTTTAACACATTGTGATTAGGCTTGCGCGGCAAATTTTGAGGGCAAAATTGAAAAAATGACCCAGAAAATGACTTTATATTGTACAAATATGTACAAACTAGGACTTATACCTAAATTCTCAGCTCAATTTTAATTAGAAATTATTTTAAGAACTTTTTTTCTAAAAAAATTAATAAAATTTTTTAAATTTTGATTTGGAATTCATTTTTAAATAATTTCTAATTAAAATTGAGCTGAGAATTTAGGTATAAGTCCTAGTTTGTACATGTTTGTACAATATAAAGTAATTTTCTGGGTCATTTTTTCAATTTTGCCCTCAAAATTTGCCGCGCAAGCCTAATCACAATGTGTTAAAATAGCTTTATGTTTAATATCATTTATTTTAGTTTTGGCTAAAGTTTCATAAATTTTAAAATTTGTTTTATAATAAATAAATCTTGTAGAATTACATATAAAAAAATTATACTTGTATATTGAGTAGTTAAAAAATTACATGACAGATCAAACTATACTTTGCAGTTCCTTCTTTGCACATTTTTAAGACTCCTTAGACCCCTTAATGAAATATGCACTTGCATGGCACTTTTTTTTGCTTAATCGAAATTGTATAGTGGTGTTTGGAATTGGTTCAGTTTGATCGGTGAAATGGTTGTTTGTTGTGCTTGGAATCGAAGAACACTTTAATGCCTTATTTTTTCTTATCAAAAATATTCCACACAATTTTCTTTAAAAACTTACATTTTATTACGATGTATATTTACATAAATTATCATACGATTATTTTTTAGAACAAAAAAATTTATATGTTTGACAAAAGTGTAATTTTTAAAATTCATTCGTATCCTTATTTTATAAAATTATAACAAATGTTATTGATAGATTAAAAAACCACATCATAAAAGTAATATTGAAAGATCATTGAAAGTAAATATATTGAATATGCTTCAAAATATTAAATTTTTCGATAAGGGGACGTACATAACTTACGGCACGCTCAGAGGGGGAGGGAAGGGTATGCGCCAACATGAGGATCGAGACGTAACGATTAAAAAATTTCCAATTTTGCAAAGAAAAACTGTCTTAAATAAAATGAAGTTTTTGAAAAAAATTGAAATCTTTTTTTTATAAGAGGCACTATTATCGTTGTGTAGTGTTTTTCTGAAGAAGACGAGCCGAAACTTGTATAATTTGTACAGCAACAAATAAACTATTTGTGCCAATAACGTGGTTTCTTTAGTGAATCCTCTCATGCTTGTTTCAAACTCAAAATGGAAGACACTTTAGAATAAATTCCCATTACTAAATATCTGCGATTTTTATCGAGCATTTAGAGTAAAATTGAAACAACCAATAAAATCACGATGGACAAAAATGAAAACTGGAACTTATATAATCTAAAACAATCAAATTGCAATTTTCTTTGAAAATAATTCGGCAATCTGGATTTGAAGGATGCTACCTCGAATAATTAGCTATCTTCTAGGAGTTAGGGAAAATTTAATCTAAATGAAACTAATAAGGTTTAATGCTGTTGTTGTGATCATGGATATCCTATGGAAGAATGTTACCAGAGCGTCCGGAGAGAATGAACATCTTTTTACAGAAATTAACACCAACATGTAGACAATTAACATTGTATTGAACGCTGAGTCCGATGTCGCCCTTAGCGGTTGCGTTGGGTGCCTACTCAGGTGATGGCTCGTCACCTGACTGTGGTTCCAAAATACGATGCCCGTTCTCCAATAGCCCTCGTGTAGCTCTAGTGCGACGATAATTCAAACCTTACCTAACCTAACATTGTATTGACAAGTCAATCATCCATGCGCTTACCAACCGGGATTCGAACGCGGAAACTACTGGTTGGGATTTATACGGGATATTCGGTATGCCAAGTATGCAGTGATAAAGGTTTAATAAATTACAGGAATAAGAACATGATGCACATAAAGAAGACAGAACAGATCAGTCGGTTAAGGCATTTTTTTGCCTTAAATGTGAAAGGTCCCAGGTTCGGTCCGGACAACGCCAAATCAAATGCCGACCTATAAATCGTCCGTGAAGAAAAATGTCCGACGAATAATACCCCTTGCATTGGGAATGCACGCTAAATATTCTTATTAGTCCCAATACTGCGTACGATGGCTCCTTGAACAGTTGCATTGGGTGCATACCCTGATGTCGACTCGTTACTTGACCGCGGTTGTAAACTACGACGCCCGTCGCTAATAGCCATCATATAGCTCTAGTGCGAAGATATTTCAAACTAACTTTACTAAACTATATTAGAGGGGCTGGGGAGCCCAGTCGGTTGAGCACACGCTTAGCATACGGAAGGTCCCACAGGTTCGGGTCCGGGCATCGCCAAAAAGTAGCTGCCGACGGTAAACGGCCCGTGCAGCAAAAAATGTCCGACGAATAATACCCCGTGTAAAGGAGTGCACGTTAAATATCCTTCAAAATACTAACGCTGCGTACGATGTCGCCCTTAACGGTTACGTTGGGTGCCTACTCAGGTGCTGGCTCGTCACCTGACTGTGGTTCTAAAATACGACGCCCGTCGCCAATAGCACTCGTGCGAACTAGTGCGACGATCATTCAAACCTCAGTGCGACGATCATTCAAACCTAAAACTAAACTATATTAGAACACAACGGACGTAACACAACAAGACCTCGCATTGAGAGTGTAACCGAATCATTAATTAAAATCGCGGAAGGTCAAAAATGAAAAACTGAAAAAAGTTACCTAATATAAGACACGCCAATACTGCTAACTAATGCCAAAACAGATTTAAAACGTTATGCAAAAATCCTTTTTGAAAGAAATGGTAAATTATACAACAAAAACTTCAAGAAGTACATGTTTTTCGGATTTTAACTTAAATTAATATTTCAACAAAAATATATAAGTCCAAATTTGTGCATTTGTTCACACTTTGTAATGCCTTTTTTTGAACTTCAAGTCCCCAAAGCATATTTCAAACTCTTTCAAATAAATCATTTGGAAGAAATTAAAAAAAGATTTTTTTTACTAATTAAGAGTTAGAATCCAATAGAATGAATCAATGCCACTTAATTTTTTTTAAAGCTTTTAAACTGGACGCTATAGTAAAAAATTCATTTGTATTTTCGAAATCGGCGTCCAAAAACACACAATGAATTGCAACTTTAGCTTACGGAGCAGAAGTTAAAATTCGCAGACTCTTGAAATTGAACTACACGTACCTTATCTTATCTGAGTTTCAGCATCTTTAACTAAAAGGGGAGGAGCTAACTTTAGGGGGAGGAGCTTAATTTCTACTCCTAGGGGGCGCTACTTCCTGGATAAGACTGGATATTGCAAATTTCATAATTTCGCTGCCACTTTTCTACCCTAAAAATGCAAATAATTGCGAACTTTTTTTTTTCAAAATTAATGAAATTAAAAGTTGTACGTCTCTATAATCGCGGTTTTTCAAATTTCGTCCTAGTTCATATTGTAAAACTGTTTATTAATAATCAAAAAATTATTTTTATGAATTTCAAAAAAATGGGATTATACGGACCTGCAAATCAGCTGCATGCATCATATAAAAAAAACCGCTTGTAAAAATATTAAATAGAGCCGGAGAAATGTGGCAGACTTTTTATTTTTTCCCCATAGGATTAACACAGAGAGAAGCCTTCGCTTGAGAAGCCGATTCTCGGTACTATTCCCCCTTAAGTCTCACTTGTGATGCACGCTGCCTCGCGGTATAGGTAAGCTTGACCCACGAGTGGGTCCCACCGCCCCACAGAACTGTAAAGCGTTACCCATTGGTGGGTCACACCGCCGAACAGAACAGTCAAGTGTGGCCAACCGGTGAGTCACACAGAAGTGAACGTGTCAAAGCATTGGAAAAGATAAAAGTGCGTAAATTAAGGGGCTGATTATCATGTGGTACTTACGAAGGGGATTGTTAATATTGAATTCTTGTTAATATTATTTGTCTTGATTGTTAATATTACATAATTTTCTTCATTTTTTTCAAGTAACATTAAACTTATTTTTTTATCCGTAAAAGTATAAAGTTGTTAATTTTTTCATTACAATAAATGCTGAGACCTTAATCTTAGCCCATTTCAAGTAAAAAAATATTGCTAAAGATTGCAAAATAAAGACCTGATAACTTGTAAAAAGTAGTTGTAAAAGAACTGAAATAGCCACACTTGCTTGTTACTCAAACATTCATAAATATTCTTAGAATACAGACAGATTAAATGTAGAAAAAATGATCCCAGATGCATCATATCTTTCAAGAAAAGATTTGTTTAACCCTCTAATGCATACTGTTACCGTTTGGAAAAAAGTAACATAATCCACTTTATTCTATTAAATTGGAGCTCCTCCTAGACAAATCTGCGGGGTGTTTTTTTCATCTATTACATTTCATTTTAAAATTTTAGTTACTAATAATCCTCATAGATGACAGTAGTAAAAGTGTATTCAAAATTAAAGAATGAGGTTATTAACTTTTGTGAAATTACGTTTTTGGCAGTATTCAAACAATAATAATATTAGTACTAAATACTAATAAATTGTTTTGAAAAATTAATCATAGTTAAAAAGGGATATATTGAAATAATTTTAGTAGTTTTCCAGTCATTATTATCAAAATTGGAATTTTGCAATTGGTTTTTGTCATATGGAAAATTTTTGTAAAGATTGAAATTATTTAAATTCTAATGCAGTTAATTTTTTTTAGTATTTTTCCCATAATGTGTGAGTATTAAAGATACATATATATTTTTTGGGGATGAAAATAAAAATTCATGCATTAGATGGTTAAAAAAAAATGCCAGTTAGAACTGAAATTGAAAGGAGCTACAGCCAGGCAGACAACGTGTGAAGGAAATCGCACGATGTCAATATATATACACCTCCATATTTTAATCCCTATAAATTTTGTTTAAAAAAATGGCTAATTTATTTTATTTCGAAAATTCAATAATTACTTTTTATCGTTTTTGAAATCAATTTATATTTCAAAGAATAAATAATTTCATATCAACATACAATCAAAGAATCTCTTTTGCGAAATATATTTGACGTCATTTTAAACGTATTTATTTCGAAAAGAATAAATTTCTCTTAATTTATTATTTTAAAAAAATAAAGTTTCTCGAGAGATTGTTGTGAATGGCAATGGTTATTAAACGTAGCATGGAAGCTAAAAAAATGAAAATGAGCTAAAATAGGCGTAGGGTAGACTAACCAGTGAATGAACACTTAAGGGGGAATAGTACCGAGAATCGGCTTCTCAAGCGAAGGCTTCTCTCAATGTTAATCCTATGGGGAAAAAATAAAAAGTCTGCCACATTTCTCCGGCTGTATTGAATATTTTTACAAACGGTTTTTTTTTATATGATACATGCAGTTGATTTGCCGGTCTCTATCTTTTCACTTTTTTGAAATTGGTTAAAATAATTTTTTGATTATTAATAAATCATTTTACAATATGAACTAGGTCGAAATTTGAAAAACTGAAAAGATAGAGACGTAGAACTTTAAATTTCCTTCGCATTGAAAAAAAAAAGTTCGCAATTATTTGCATTTTTAGGGTAGAAAAGTGGCAGCGAAATTATGAAATTTTCAATATCCAGTCTTATCCAGGAAGTAGCGCCCCCTAGGAGTAGAAATTAAGCTCCTCCCCCTAAAGTTAGCTCCTCCCCTTTTAGTTAAAGATGCTGAAACTCAGATAAGATAAGGTACAGCTGTGGAAATAAAAAAGTACCCACTTGAAGTTATTTCATCCGTTAGTCACCCTATAGAATCGGACCTTTTTGAGATTGTGTACAATTAACATTCTGAGTTAATTGCACGATACAAAATTTGCATAAGGGGCCGTCTTCATATTAAAAATATTATGATCTTTGAAATTTCCAATAGCAACACCCAATTTTACTAACTTAGAAATGTTAAGCACTCTTGAAAACCCTTAAATCTAAGTTTTTGTTACATTTGGATGAATATTTGACGAGTTATTCAATCGAATCACTTGTGGACTTTTTGGGGTCCATCTCTAAAATGACAAGCAAGCATGCATGCAAAGCCGTCTTTATTTATCAATTACACACGTAATTTTATACACAGTCCCCTAAAGGGTAATTATAAAGTATTTTGTGATTTACTCAGCAAATTATGAATAAACATTTTTAAAAATTGGGATTTCGCTTAAACTTCTTGTCTTAAATTTATTTCTTTAAAAATATTAAGGGGTTTCCATTCATATTTTTTTAAAAAATCAATATAAAAATTATTTAAAAATATAAAAATTGTTTTAAATACCCCAATATTGAATGCCTTTTGTTTGGGTTATTATAATTTCTTTTCAGTAAAAAATTCGTTTCATTATCTTAATTATTTATAGATCGGGATAGTTTTTTATGTGCAACTCATTTAACATTACGGGACCTAAACTTTGCACGTCTCTAACTCCTCTAATAATGCTTAAAAACTAACAAAATTTGGCATTTCTTATTAACATAGGTCAGAGATTTGAAATATGGATTCAAAAAGGGGTGTTGCTATTGGAAATTTTAAAGTTAGTAACATTTTTAATATGAAGATGGCCCCTTATGCAAATTTTGTGTCCTGCAATTAACTCAGAATGTTAATTGTTCACAATGTCAAAAAGGTCCGATTCTTTAGGATGAATAACGGAGGAAATAACCTCAAGTGGGTACTTTTTTATTTCCACAGCTGTACAGCTGTGGAAATAAAAAAGTACCCACTTGAGGTTATTTCATCCGTAAGTCACCCTATAGAATCGGACCTTTTTGAGATTGTATACAATTAACATTCTGAGTTAATTGCACGATACAAAATTTGCATAAGGGGCCGTCTTCATATTAAAAATATTACGATCTTGGAAATTTCCAATAGCAACACCCAATTTTAATAACTTAGAAATGTTAAGCACTCTTGAAAACCCTTAAATCTAAGTTTTTGATGCATTTGGATGAATATTTGACGAGTTATTCAATCGAATCACTTGTGGACCTTTTGGGGACCATCTCTAAAATGACAAGCAAGCATGCATGCAAAGCCGTCATTATTTATCAATTACACACGTAATCTTGTACACAGTCCCTTAAAGGGTAATTAAAAGGTATTTTGTGATTTACTCAGCAAATTATGAATAAAAATTTTTAAAAATTGGGATTTCGCTTAAACTTCTTGTCTTAAATTTATTTCTTTAAAAATATTAAGGGGTTTCCATTCATATTTTTTTTTAAAATTAATATAATAATTATTTAAAAATATAAAAATTGTTTTAAATACCCCAATATTGAATGCATTTTGTTTAGGTTATTATAATTTCTTTTCAGTAAAAAATTCGTTTCATTATATTAATTATTTATAGATCGGGATAGTTTTTTATGTGCAACTCATTTAACATTATGGGACCTAAACTTTGCACGTCTCTAACTCCTCTAATAATGCTTAAAAACTAACAAAATTTGGAATTTCGTATTAACATAGGTCAGAGATTTGAAATATGGATTCAAAAAGGGGTGTTGCTATTGGAAATTTTAAAGTTAGTAACATTTTTAATATGAAGATAGCCCCTTATGCAAATTTTGTGTCATGCAATTAACTCAGAATGTTAATTGTTCAGAATGTCAAAAAGGTCCGATTCTATAGGATGACTAACGGCCAAAATAATCACTAGTGGGTACTTTTTTATTTCCACAGCTGTACGTGTAGTTCAATTTCAAGAGTCTGCGAATTTTAACTTCTGCTCCGTAAGCTAAAGTTTCAATTCATTGTGTGTTTTTGGACGCCGATTTGGAAAATACAAATGGATTTTTTACTATAGCATCCAGTTTAAAAGTTTTTAAAAAAAATTAAGTGGCATTGATTCATTCTATTGGATTCTAATTCTTAATTAGTAAAAAAAATCTTTTTTTAATTTCTTCCAAATGATTTATTTGAAAGAGTTTGAAATATGCTTTGGGGACTTGAAGTTCAGAAAAAGGCATTACAAAGTGTGAACAATTGCACAAATTTTGACTTGTATATTTTTGTTGAAATATTAATTTAAGTTAAAATCCGAAAAACATGTTCTTCTTGAAGTTTTTGTTATATAATTTACCATTTCTTTCAAATAGGATTTTTGCATAACGTTTTAAATCTGTTTTGGCATTAGGTAGCAGTATTGGCGTGTTTTATATTAGGTAACTTTTTTCAGTTTTTCATTTTTGAACTTCCGCGATTTTAATCAATGATTCGGCTCCACTCTCAATGCGAGGTCTTGTTGTGTTCTAATATAATTTAGTTTTAGGTTTGAATGATCGTCGCACTAGAGCTACACGAGTGCTATTGGCGACGGGCGTCGTATTTTAGAACCACAGTCAGGTGACGAGCCAGCACCTGAGTAGGCACCCAACGCAACCGTTAAGGACGACATCGTACGCAGTGTTAAGACTTTGAAGGATATTTAACGTGCACTCCCTTACACGGGGTATTATTCGTCGGACATTTTTTGCTGCACGGGCCGTTTATCGGTCGGCAGCTACTTTTTGGCGATGCCCGGACCCGAACCTGGGACCTTTCGTATGCTAAGCGTGTGCTCAACCGATTGGGCTCCCCAGCCCCTCAAATATAGTTAAGTGAAGTTAGTTTGAAATATCTTCGCACTAGAGCTATATGATGGCTATTGGCGACGGGCGTCGTAGTTTACAACCGCGGTCAAGTAACGAGTCGACATCAGGGTATGCACCCAATGCAACTGTTCAAGGAGCCATCGTACGCAGTGTTGGGACTAATAAGAATATTTAGCGTGCATTCCCAATGCAAGGGGTATTATTCATCGGACATTTTTCTTCACGGACGATTTATAGGTCGGCGGTTGATTTGGCGATGCCCGGACCGAACCTGGGACCTTTCACATTTAAGGCAAAAAAAAAAATGCCTTAACCGACTGATCTGTTCTGTCTTCTTTATGTGCTTCATTTTCTTATTCCTGTAATTTATCAAACCTTTATCGCTGCATACTCGGCATACCGAATATCCCGTATAAATCCCAACCAGTAGTTTCCGCGTTCGAATCCCGGTTGGTAAGCGCATGGATGATTGACTTGTCAATACAATGTTAGGTTAGGTAAGGTTTGAATTATCGTCGCACTAGAGCTACACGAGGGCTATTGGAGAACGGGCATCGTATTTTGGAACCACAGTCAGGTGACGAGCCATCACTTGAATAGGCACCCAACGCAACCGCTAAGGGCGACATCGTACTCAGCGTTCAATACAATGTTAATTGTCTACATGTTGGTCTGAATTTGTGTAAAAAGATGTCCATCCTCTCCGGACGCTCTGGTAACCTTCTTCCATAGGATATCCATGATCACAACAACAGCATTAAACCTTATTAGTTTCAATTAGATTAAATTTTCCCTAACTCCTAGAAGATAGCTAATTATTCGAGGTAGCATCCTTCAAATCCAGATTGCCGAATTATTTTCAAAGAAAATTGCAATTTGAATGTTTTAGATTATATAAGTTTCCAGTTTTCATTTTTGTCCATCGGGATTTTATTGGTTGTTTCAATTTTACTCTAAATGCTCGATAAAAATCTCAGATATTTAGTAATGGGAATTTATTCTAAGTGTCTTCCATTTTGAGTTTGAAACAAGCATGAGAGGATTCACTAAAGAAACCACGTTATTGGCGCAAATAGTTTATTTGTTGCTGTACAAATTATACAAGTTTCGGCTCGTCTTCTTCAGAAAAACACTACACAACTATAATAGTGCCTCTTATAAAAAAAAAAAATTTAATTTTTTTCAAAAACTTCATTTTATTTAAGACAGTTTTTCTTTGCAAAATTGGAAATTTTTTAATCGTTACGTCTCGATCCTCATGTTGGCGCATACCCTTCCCTCCCCCTCTGAGCGTATTCAGGTGTTGGCTCGTCACTTGACTGTGGTTCTAAAATACGACACCCGTCGCCAATAGCCCTCGAGCTCTAGTGCGACGATAATTCAAACCTAACCTAACCTGAGCGTGCCGTAATTTATGTACGTCCCCTTAACGAAAAATTTAATATTTTGAAGCATATTCAATATATTTACTTTCAATGATCTTTCAATATTACTTTTATGATGTGGTTTTTTAATCTATCAATAACATTTGTTATAATTTTCAAAAAAGGATACGAATGAATTTTAAAAAATACACTTTTGTCAAACATATAATTTTTTTTGTTCTGAAAAATAATCGTATGATAATTTATGTAAATATATACATCGTAATAAAATGTAAGTTTTTAAAAGAAAATTGTGTGGAATATTTTTGAGAAGAAAAAATAAGGCATTAAAGTGTTCTTCGATTCCAAGCACCACAAACAACCATTTCACCGATCAAACTGAACCGATTCCAAACACCACTATACAATTTCGATTAAGGGGGTATGGGACACTTTCAACTTTTTTTTTAATATTGCAGATATCAATATAATTTTTTTCCATCAATGTATACTAATTATACTTACACTTTTAGATAGTCAAAGGTTTTAAATTATCATTATTTATTTTTTTTAAAAATAAAATGTGTCAAAAAGTGATGTCTCTTATTTTTGTTATAAGTCAAAAACTTATTTATTGGCTAACAAATATTTAGCATTTTCATAAACAGAAAAATGTATTTAACAAACTGTCTTTACCTATTTTTCTTATTTGAAATAGTTTTTTTAAAAAAATTATTGAAGTTTTTTTTTAATAATTTCACAGGTTCACTTTTTTTTATAAAAACTAATAAATAAAAAAACAAACTATTTACAACTAATCCCTAAAGACAAATTAAAGATTTATGTTTGAAAAATATGAGTGGAAAATTTTGACCCTCTAAGGATAGTAGATTTTGAGTTATATCAATTTAAAGTCAAAAAATCATCGAAAACACGATCAAGGAGAAAAACAGCTTTGAAGTTTATCCCTTTCCTTACTGAAGCGCTCCAAACCGACCGAACAACTAAGGATTCGATAACGTTATTCCTATCTAATATTACGAGGAAGCAAAGATTATAAACGTGGTTGGCCAACACAGGTGTCATGACACAAAAAACTACACCATCTCACGTTCTACTGCAGATATAAATAAAAAATTTGTTTTAAATTATTCTAAAATATTTGTGTTATTTTTTATGATAATAATAATTTTTTTGATTTTTTTGAAGATTTTGTGCAGCAAAAAAAAAGAAGTGCCATGCAAGTGCATATTTCATTAAGGGGTCATAGGAGTCTTAAAAATGTGCAAAGAGGGTACTACAAAGTATAGTTTGATCTTTCATGTAATTTTTTAACTACTCAATGTATCAGTATAATTTTTTTATATGTAATTCTATAAGATTTATTTAATATAAAACAAATTTTAAAATTTATGAAACTTTAGTCAAAACTAAAATAAATGATATTAAACATAAAGCTATTTGAACACATTGTGATTAGGCTTGCGCGGCAAATTGGGAGGTCAAAATTGAAAAAAATTACCAGGAAAATGACTTTATATTGTACAAATATGTGCAAACAAAGACTTATACCTGAATTCTCAGCTCAATTTTAATTAGAAATTATTTAAAAATAAAATTTTAAATCAAAATTTTAAATTTTTTATTAATTTTTTTAGAAAAAAGTTCTTAAAATAATTTCTAATTAAAATTGAGCTGAGAATTTAGGTATAAGTCTTTGTTTGCACATATTTGTACAATATAAAGTCATTGTCCTGGTAATTTCTTCAATTTTGACCTCACAATTTGCCGC
The DNA here is from genome assembly GCA_023701765.1 of Hylyphantes graminicola. NCBI lineage: Eukaryota > Metazoa > Arthropoda > Arachnida > Araneae > Linyphiidae > Hylyphantes > Hylyphantes graminicola. The sequence continues at coordinate 66,978,771 of CM043117.1, forward strand.
GCAAGCCTAATCACAATGTGTTCAAATAGCTTTATGCTTAATATCATTTATTTTAGTTTGGGCTAAAGTTTCATAAATTTTAAAATTTGTTTTATATTAAATAAATATTGTAGAATTACATATTAAAAAATTCTACTTATATATTGAGTAGTTAAAAAATTACATGAAGGGTCAAACTATGCTTTGTAGTACCTTCTTTGCACATTTTTAAGACTCCTATGATCCCTTAAAGCATCAAATAAACCAAGATTAGTATAAAATACATTCTTCTCGCAGGTATAGCTGTAAACAAGTTGACCTGCAAACCCAGAGATCCGATGCCAGGATCGAATATAATCCTTCTATAAATCATAATATCAATCAAATATCTACCGTATAGAGAGGGTTTGTGCACATTAAATCCATTGCGGTGCAATGTTTCATAGTCTTGCACAATATTACGAATTGGTTCCCGGTCAGATACAAGCATCGTCTTTCTGACGGCATTTTAAAATTACGAGGCACGTCGACAAAATTACACAGATAGATATAACACAATGTTTAAATAACTTCTAATATAAATTCTAAAACCGCGTGCAGTCGAACTTCAATTATCCGAAGCATGAATGATTATTCGAATGTCGGAAAAAAAATTGCACCCGACCCACCTACTAATGTTTGTCTTTGTTGGATGTCATACCTGATAATATTTTTCTACCAACCAAAAAATTACTAGGCATGACATCCAGCAGAGATTACAACAATAGGTAGGCAGGTATAAATGTTTACATAATAAACTTTTGTACCAACTGTAACTGCTTCCCCTTTTTGTAGTCACCTGTTATTTATGCAAATTATCTTTTTTTAATGCGTATAGTATAGTGTAGTAACTGTTTGTATATTTATCAATCACTTCTAAAAGAAACCTACAAATTTTTACATAAATTGAAAAAAAAATTACTAAAGCTTGTAACTAACTTGCCAAACGATACTTTATAGCTTGGATTTGATTGGGCTGATTACGACCGAAACTAGAATTTACGTGGGGTGTTTAAAGATCAGGCGTAGCTTTCGTGCGACGTTATTCAAATAACCTGCAAAGTGAGTCATCCCGTCTTCTCATAGGGAAAATGGTTGGTTGGTCCATGTATTTCCGGGTTGTGTGCTTGATCAGATACCCACCTATAAACCTCGTCAAGTAAGACAGACATAGACAGATTTTTTACTGGCACACAGATAGAGAGGAATTGCACCCAGGGCGACGGCGGGAATTTCTCGAAGGAGGTGTGAGATACGTTGACAAGGGGAGGAGCTTAGGAAAGGTAGTTTAAAACTGACCAATCAGCTATTTATAGAAGGATTGAAAAATAAGATGAAAACGTCAATCAATGAATTAAGCATTTTGATTTGCTAGTTTCCGAATTCTCTGAACCTCCCTCTATAGCAGTTCCGATATCTTCACCAGATGTCGCCCTCGGCCACAATGAGTTGCCTGCTCGGTATGATCCCGCCTTAAGCACAATTTGTTTTAAGAAAATTCATACATCTTAAGAAAATATAGCTTGTGGGTTTATGACAATGTGAACACATCTGTCATTATATGAAAATTCTACAAAAAAAATTAGGTGACTTTATTTTGCATTGCTTTGGGTCTTTTGGGGGTCCAAATAAAAAGTTTTACAAAAGCCAAGTGAATGAACAGTACGTTTACCAGTGAATGAACACAAAAATGACCAGTCAACAAACATGTTGGATTTTAATTCATGAGAAGGACAACTTATCAGATGCGAGATAGCTTCCTACTAGATGAGAGGAAGTCAGTGTTGCCAATCCATCCAGTGGAATGACTTTTAATCCTTACTTTTGAAATGTATTTACCAACTGTTCATTCACTGGTCAGTCTACTCTACACCAGCACGATTGTTTAATCTAGGACTTAAGGGTTAATCCTTGACCAAGACCAAGTAATTCCCATTCATGAACACGTGAAATAATTTGCACTCGTCTCGTTCGAAAAAGCGCATGGACCTCAAAGGTCGGACTGGTCACCATATCTTATCTCGTATTTAGGGAACGGTATTCCAACAGCGAAATTCTTTGATATTCTGATTCGTGAGAAGCATTGAAAGAACAGAGAATATTCTAATATTTTTGGAATCGGGATTGTTGTTTATGTGTGTACAGTTTTAAAATACCCAAGATGATATAGGATATTTTCGGTGATCGAAATTCGGTGATCCGGCTAGATGTCAAGTGCAATCTCTGCTTGTTTTAGAGTAAGTTTTTAATATATGTAATTTGTCTGTATAAATATGATTCGGATATAATTAAATCCTCTAATTGTACTTCGTAACTCGGTTGAATGCTCGTAAATTCAATTATCATTGACATAACTTTGCGTCGGCTGCTACTTTGAGCTGTTTGTAATTATGTAAGGCGTTTTTAAGTTAATATTTCTGTTTTATTGGACGTCTACTCAAGATTTAAAAAAATACTTGTATTTTTTGCATTAGTTTAGTTGTGGTATTTTAATCTAAAAGCATCATATTTGTATTGTATAGTTGAAAATAACCAAAACATTCTTCAGGTACTTGTCCCATCGCAGAAACATAAACTTAATCCCCAATATAAATTTAATGTTTTTCGTTTTTTTTTTTTTTTTTTTTTTTTTTTTGCATATTGACGCAAGCTTTTCTTGTTACTGACTAGAAATAGACAGGTGGGAACTTTGAAATCAGATTATATAGAGCATTGCAAAAAGCTGGAAAATATTGATTTGCAATTTTACGAAAAGAAAATTGGTTTGTTTCAAGTGACGTAAATCATTTCTGATTTCATTCATGAATTTAATTGTAGTTTTCGATGATTGGCCTTTTGTCACAAATACAAAGATTGTCGACCAACAACAGGCCAGAGGCCCAGCAAGGTTGATCCAAAATAGAACTAATTCCTTACCATTTTCCAATAGCTATCGAGACTCTTCTTAAAATCTTTCACTTGCTAATACACAACGTATTCTGGTAAAGAATTCCACTCGTTGACGACTCTATTATAAAAATAATGTTTCGTTACCTCCTTTCTAAAGCATGACTTATTCAACTTCTGACCATGTCCATCGGGTCCGGCTGTTTAAGGTAAAACCCAAGCCCTCCATGTCTCCCTGTTTTACGAACTTAAATAACTGAATTAAATCACCCCTTGTTCTCCTATTTTCCAGGGAATACATGTTTAAAGATCTTAATCTATTGACATAATCGATACCTGATAAACCCTTAATAATTTTTGTTGCCCGATGCTGAACTTTTTCAATTAACTCCATCTTTTCTGAGGAAGGGGGAACCAAAATTCAACAGCATATTCCAGATGTGGCCTTACCAAACTAATATACAATGGCAAAATAATCTCCTTAGATTTAGAAGTGATAATTTTTCTAATATAACCCAACATATTCGATTGGCTTTCTTACTTGCTTCAGCACATTGTTTACTCATTTTAAAATCATTGCTCACAAAAACTCCTAAATCTTTAACAAACTCACTATCTTGGATACTCTCTCCCTGTAAAAGATAAGAAGGTTTGGCATTTATTAACACTGAACGACATACTCCACCTTGAAGCCCATTCAGTAATTTCTGTAACGATTGTAATTTCTCAATTTGCTCGACAGAATTTACTGTACTCGTCACTTTTAAGTCATTTGCAAAAATACTTACCTTGCTATTCAACCCCAGCTGATATCGTCAATAAACATAATGAATAAAATTGGCCCTAGTACCCAGAGCCCTGAGGCACTCCACTTACAACTTCATTCCAATCAGAGTACTTACCATTAATGTGAACCCTTTGTTTTCGATTTGCCAACCAATTTTTAATCCACGCGATCACGGATGTCCCTAACCCGAATCTATTCATCTTAAATAGCAAAACTTCATGTGGAACTTTATCAAAAGCATTTTGGAAATCAATGTTAATAACATCAACCATATACTGTAACGTCGCGGTAAGCTACATTAAACTACAAAGAATTTCGTTTTGGATTACAGTTTACCTAAACAAGACACACTAATTAACCAATAGAGACCTTATATTAATTCCTGCGGAACTGTCGCCACTCAATATACGTGTAACATACTCTTTGAAAAGCAATAATGTGACAAATACCAAGATTTTAAAAATGCTATTTAACTATGAGAAATTAAACGACTGACTATTTCTTTTATTGAAGCTCATTTTCAAATTTATGTTAATATGTATAAATGATTTGACAATCGCAACGTTAACTCAACTAAAAACAAACAGCACTAAAAATTTAATTAGTATGATGTACTATATCAGTAGAGGCCCCGTCGCGCAGTGGTAGTGATTTGCATTGCCGTACCACAGGTCCGGGGATCGAATCCCGGACTGGGCGATGTTGGACCATTCTTTTACCCTTGAGTGGGTCGAGCATGCTTGGGAACTAAACACTGGGGGTTCCACTTGAGGTTGACCAGCTTACCGGGAAATATGCATGCACCCCAGAGCCCTTGGTCACGAAGCTGAATTGGGCACGGTAGGCCTTGGTAGGCACTAATTGGCTGTTGCACCAAGGAGTTTGTATCAGTAGAAATGGGGCTGGTGTCCTACATACAACATTGGACACAAGTCCTTTTCATCACCCAAAACAAGGATGTGTTTCTACAATATTCAAGATACATTTTATCTCTTTGGATTTCCTAACATGAGAGCGTAATGTGTTTGGAAATACTAATGTTATTTCTTTCGTTCATGCCATCAGAGTTCTTACACAAGATGTGATGTCACTTCGTAAAAAATAAATCAGTCTGATAAAGCCCGATTAAGAAATAAACTAGACTCTTCTGGTTATTAAGCAATATTCAGATTATAAATATCGATTTATTTCCATCGTTGCGGTAATTCGTCGTATTTTGGTGTCGGATGATTGCAGTAGCAGTGTTTAGTCGATTGTATCTTTACAAAGCGACGGAAGCGAAAACCGTACTTGCGATTTTAACCCTTAATGTAACGACGGTACTTGTAAGTACCACTTCAGAAGCCGTTATTTCACTTTTTAGCTTCCACACTACGTTCATAACGTAAAAAGTGGAGGGTTTTATAATCGATCAGTCCGTCTGTCTGTCCGTCACCCACTTTCATAGCTCAAACTACAAATGCTACGGCCAAGTGTGATACGTCAAAAAAATTCAGCTCATCAAAATTAGAATACATTAAAAATTTCAGAAAAGAACTCTAATTCGAAGTACTTCAATTACTTTAAAAAAAAAAACCTGCTAAATTTAATGCTCATTTAAAAAGCATAGGAAGCCATTTTTATTAGAATTAAATCATCATTGCCATTCGCAACAATCGCTCGAGAAGCTGTAATTCTTTCAGACACAAAAATAAATTTATTTAATTTATTGACATTGATCAGTTTAAAATAACGTCAAATATATTTCACTACGAGATTCTTTGCATGTTGATATGAAATTTTTTCATTCTATTTAAAAACGAAGAGTATTACATGTTTATTCATTGAAATATAAATTCATTTTTGCTAACTATATAAAGTGATAATTATTTAATTTTTGAAATAAAATAAGTGATTAAGATATTATACAATAAAAGTTGTTGTGTTTGGCGCCTTTTTACCTGTTAAACACAACTGATGTGTGGAAGCGGGTTAAGTGACAGATTCTACTTTACAAACCTACTTTTCATTGTTCAATTCAGAGAAAACTTGGATAAAAAGACCTTTTAGATTTACAAACTCAATTTTTAACACATTAAAGATTTTTTTAAAAAAATTTATAGAATTTAAACTTTTACTTTAGTTTCCAGCGCCAACTCTAATGGACGGACTGTACTTATAAGTACGTACAGCTGTGGAAATAAAAAAGTACCCACTTGAGGTTATTTCATCCGTTAGTCACCCTATAGAATCGGACCTTTTTGAGATTGTGTACAATTAACATTCTGATTTAATTGCACGATACAAAATTTGCATAAGGGGCCGTCTTCATATTAAAAATATTACGAACTTTGAAATTTCCAATGGCAACACCCAATTTTAATAACTTAGAAATGTTAAGCACTCTTGAAAACCCTTAAATCTAAGTTTTTGTTACATTTGGATGAATATTTGACGAGCTATTTAATCGAATCACTTGTGGACCTTTTGGGGACCATCTCTAAAATGACAAGCAAGTATGCATGCAAGGTCGTCTTTATTTATCAATCAACGTAATCTTATACACAGTCCCCTAAAGGGTAATTAAAAAGTATTTTGTGATTTACTCAGCAAATTATGAATAAAATTTTTAAAAAATTGGGATTTTGCTTAAACTGCCTGTCTTAAATTTATTTCTTTAGAAATAATAAGGGGTTTCTATTCATATTTTTTAAAAAAATTAATATAATAATTATTTAAAAATATAAAAATTGTTTTAAATACCCCAATATTGAATGCATTTTATTTGGGTTATTATAATTTCATTTCAGTAAAAAATTCGTTTCATTATCTTAATTATTTATAGATTGGGATAGTTTTTTATGTGCAACTCATTTAACATTATGGGACCTAAACTTTGCACGTCTTTAACTCCCCTAATAATGCTTAAAAACTAACAAAATTTGGCATTTCGTATTAACATGGGTCATAGATTTGAAATATGGACTCAAAAAGGGGTGTTACTATTGGAAATTTTAAAGTTAGTAACATTTTTAATATGAAGATGGCCCCTTATGCAAATTTTGTTTCATGCAATTAACTCAGAATGTTAATTGTTCAAAATGTCAAAAAGGTCCGATTCTATAGGATGACTAACGGATGAAATAACCTCAAGTGGGTACTTTTTTATTTCCACAGCTGTACCACTTAAAACCGTTGTTTTACATTTCATTTTTCATTTGTGGGAAAATTGATAGTAGTGGCTTTTTATTAATGTAGTATGCGGTTTCAACACATTAAGACTAAAAAGATTAAATAAATTCATTTAACAAAATGTCATTGTTAATCAGTGTAATTTATTAATTATAAGAATAGATAGATGTTTAAAAGAAAATAAATTCGGGAAGTAAAGGGCATTTTATGTCCCAACTTTTATACACTAGTTATTTGCAATAGCTTTCATTAAAATATTTAAAGACAAAAAAGTCAAATTAAATCTTAATTCGGGGCATGAAGGGTTAAAACAAGTAGTGATCATGTTAAACGCTTGCCAGTCAAACTCTCAAAAATATGCTCCGTGTGTTTAAAAAAAAATACCTTGATGAACCGGCCATTGTCAAAATAACTGCTGACCTATAAACGATCTGTGCAGCCAAACTTTCAGACGAAAAATACCGGGGCAGAGGTAGAACAAGTTAAATATGATTCAACGCAGCGCACGATGTGTCTTAAAAGGTTGCGTTGAGTGCCTATTCAGGTGTCGACTCGTCGTTTGACTGTGGCTTTAAATTATGACGTCAATTATCAATTGTCCTGGGGTAGCCTCTAGTGCGAAGCTAATTCAACTCGACTCGCACAATGTCGGCACAAGGTCGCGCTGAGTGCCAGATGAAATGTCGGTCTCGTTACTTGACCGCAGATCTAAATTACCAGTTCAGTCGCCAATTAGCTCTAGTGCGACGTCAATTCAAGCAAAACAAACAAATTCAATGGCTAGGATTTTATGAACTTTTCTCCAGTGTGAAGATCAAGGACTTTCCTAAATCTGGAGACGCATCATAGATAAATGTTATTCAAGACACAAAGTACACTGAATGAACTACACTTTTGCGTAGAGCGGCCAAATTTGGCGTCGCGTATTCATATTTTTAGACACTGTATGTTTACAAGTCCACGCATCAGGATAGACACTGTATGTTTATAGAGCAAGTCCACGCATCGTGTGGAACAATGTCCGCATCAACACAAATCTGATTAAGCCCTTTATAAATAGAAAAATTGCTCTCTTCAAGAAAAAGCGCGATATATTTATACGATGCATCATGTATTGACGCAGTTCTTGCCTCGACTTAGTGATTTTTAATCAGTTGTTTTCGTTGGTTTTGATCAACTTGAAAGCATCTTGATGTAATTTTAAATTGGAAGATGTTTTAACTAACTTTTCTATTCAAGTTATTTTTTTAAGAAAAATTAGTTATTGACACGGTAGATATTTCCGTCAATCTGCTTCCCCCCCCCCCTCCTCCCTTTATTTAAAAATTACTTCCATCCAATTTTGGTTGGTTAGTAGACATATATATCTAGAGCTTTGTGTGCTTGGCTCGCTAATAAACCTTCTTCAAGTAAGACAGACACAACACACACATAAGATACTGGCGTGAAATGTATACACGCCAGTATCTTTGCAACTGTTTTACAAGTATCCAAGAACCAAGAATAGAACCTTAGATCGTAAAGGAGCAGGTTTTGTGAAGTACTGCAGTTCGATTTCACCCAGATTTGCTTAAATAGTGGATCCATTTTTAGAATTGAATTGTCACCCAAAGAGGTATTGATTTGGTATGGACACTTTTAGGACTTTGTGACCACGACGGATTTAACGTGCACCAGTCCCATTAGCGCACACGGGGGGGTCTTTGGATGGCAGCGAGACTCCAACTCGCAACCTTAAGGATGCCATTCCAAGACCTTACAGACCAGGCTATCCCGACCACCAGTCCAACTTTAAAATTCGTATTTTGTTTGAAAGTTATGAGATTGAGAAGTTATGAGATGATGGAAGTTATGAGATACATATCTTTTATAGATTTTGCTCGACTGTCCTTATTGTACGTCCGTCTTTATGACCATCTGTCCATAACCCTTTCAAACTCCATTATTACTTTCCTATTTTCATTCTTTCGTTGTTGTTTTTTTTAGTATGTAACAACAAAATATTTTCTTGTACTTTTCGACCACCTGTCTGCCCGTATATTATAAGAATTTCTGTGAGTATTTCCGTAAAAAAAAAAACTTATTATAGTTTTTCGCTGAACTTCTTGTATATTCTCAGTTTTAATTGACGATATGTGATGTAATTCTTCTCATAATTTTTACGTATTTGCCTAAATTTGCGGGTTAGAGTCCCGGCAGCCTCTTCGTATGTTCCGGATGGGAAAATCAAAGACGTGGATGTCATATGATTCTGTGGCATATAAAAGGTCCCAGGAGTGCCCATTTGACTTGGAGTTCTCTGGGCAAATTTAAATCTCGGCGTTCTTTAACAACCACAGGGAGTATTTTGAGTAGCTTGTTTTTGACTATATACAGTAACACACAATTTCAATTCGATGGTGCAAATATCTATGCATCATCGAAATGTATATAATATGCAAAGAATAGTAATATGCTATAATGCCTATCATGCAAAGTCATTAGGTGTTTTAATTATCTCAAATCGTTAATTTAAAATAGTAACTTTTAAATTGCAACTTTAGAATGAAATTTTTTCACACGATAAATTTCAACTTGTTTTTGTAGTGTCTATAAAATTAAGACTTATTTATCAAATCGAATCTACCATGTACAACTTTCAAGGTTAAGGCACAATTTTATCAATTTAATCTTCTCAATCATTTGGTTAAGTTTTGCTTTCTAAAAGTTGTCTGATTTGCTCCTTCTTATCTGAAAATTAATACACGTGATGGACTCGTGGTCTATGTGAAATGTATACACGCCAGTATCTTTGAAACTGTTTTACAAGTATCCCCAAGAACCAAGAATATATCACCTTCGATATCACCTTATATCTTAAATGAGCAGATTTTGTGAAGTACTGCAGTTCTATATCACCCAGATTTGCCTAAACAGGATTTTATGTGCATTTAGGATTTGGTATACCATATAAAATTCAGGTAAATATCGAATTTTAGTTTTTACAAAAATGCAGCAGAATTTAAATGTTTTATGTGCTCGTATTTTAATACATGTGATGGACTCGTGGCCAATGTGAAATGTATACACGCCGGTATCTTTGCAACTGTTTTACAAGTATCCAAAAACCAAGAATAAAACATTATCATAAAGGAGCAGGCTTTGTGAAGTACTGCAGTTCGATTTCACCCAGATTTGCCTAAACAGGATTGGATGTCCATTTAGGATTTGGTATACCATATAAAAATCAGGTAAATATCGCATTTTAGCTTGCACAAAAATACCGCAGAATTTAGATGTTTTATGTCATCGTGGTAAAAAATGCTTCTGTAACTACAAAAGTGTGTAATTTCGATTTTTGGCGGGAAACTGCCATTTTCGAATTGTATTTTGTTCCTTGTGAATATAGAAGCACCCATTTAAATTCGATGATGCTCTATTCCAACAGTTCAAGTCTTATCCTCTTGCGGCCTGGGGTCCTCATTTGGGGACCTTTTTTAAAACCTCCAAACAAGCAATTAACATGTTAATTAGTTTTTAAATTGGTCCGAAAGAAGGAAATCCGAAATACAGTATTCAGCCTTTGATTACAGGTGTCAGTCATTTATTTCTATAAAAAAAATGAGGTTGAACAATGGACAATACGATATTCGAGTTCTTAAAAAAATAACTTTAAACTAGTTATTTCTTTAAACTTTTCAAAAAATTATTTTAATAGTTAATTTTAAAAGCATTTTGAATTAAAAACAATGTTAAAAATGAACTACTAACTACAAATAAGTTAGACGGCTTTTTTTTGCATTTATACCACAAAAAATGTTTATTTTTAGAGCTTAAGACGTGTCTCTCAGTAATTATTAAACATAATTTTTTTTAATTACTTTGCAAACATATTTGTATGAAAAGTATGTTTAGATGAAGAATATACGTGTGTAGGATTTTGCTGATATCTTAACACTTTACCTACGGGCGTCGACTGACCCGTAGACTAAAAATCTTCTAGACCAGCAACTTAATCTAATGCCTAGCTCTTCTAACGTGTCGAAAGCAACTAAAACACTATTAAGGGTTGATTTGTTGATTGGCATAATTGTACTTTCAATTGTAGGGCTACTGTTTCTTCGGAAAGTTCTCTGTTAAAAAAAAGTTACCCACCAGTGATTATTTCAACCAAAGTCATCCTTTTACATCGGACCTTTTTGACTATGTGAACAAATAACATTTTGAGTTAATTGCATGACACAAAATTTGCATAAGGGTCCGTTTTAATATTAAAAATGTTACGAACTTTAAAATTTTCAATAGCAACACCCAATTTTAATTACTTAGAAATGTGAAAAACTTTCGAAAACCCCTAAATCTAAGTTTTTGTTACATTTGGATGAATATTTGACGAGTTATTCAATCGAATCACTTGTGGATCTTTGGGGGACCATGTCTAAAATGACAAGCGTAGTCAGTCTGTAGGTTTATTAATGGAGAAAAAGAAGCACAAGGTCAAATATCTTGAGGATGGGCCAACGAGGGATATAAAAGTCAATGAGTAGCTGTATATATTCAAAAATAAAGTCGAAAATAAGTTGTAGTAAAAAATAGATCCCTATCGTCACTTGATAAGGATTCCAAATTACGAGATGTCATTGGCTCTGTTAAATCTCCTAAAGGTGACTGCAAATAGGCAGCCGGAAACCTACATTAGTTCCCTTAGACACAAAGGGGGCGCGCTAGTTTCTATGTCAATTTCAATGTAGAAATTCTAAAATGAGAGTTTGAAACTTAGAGTGTTCTTAGTCTATGGGTCAGTCGACGCCCGTAGGTAAAGTGTTAAGAGGGGTTAAAGTAAATATGCAGCTAGGTTAGCAACAACAGTTTAATAATTCTATTACTTATGATCCTAACCTTCTGTAATTTTTTTTATTAAAATATTGACCATATATGTTTATAGTAGTTGCTATTGTTGTATTATTCTCATGTTATAGCATTGTGGTTCTCAATTCTTTATTTTTTTAATGCCATGTTTGTGCCGTATCCTTCTTTACAGTTTGTGGAAGCGCAGTTCATCCGCCTTTTCCTATATCGATTCATTTAATTGTTTATGAACTGTTTTCACGTAAAACTGCCATTTTATTTCCCACGTGAATAAAGACTTGCGGAACTTATGTAGTTCTATTGTGACGATAATTAAACCACCCTTAAAGACGCCGCACTCCATAGTTAAAATCCGATGGTATTAAAATACTAGTTATTGGGGTGAATATTGCTACTAGTATTCATTATACTATTAAGCTGTACCACTACCACATTATCACTAATTCCAGCTGCCAAATCTTTAGTTACCTTGTTACTGTACCCCAAAAAACTTCGCCTGGCGATGTTTTAGACTGTCAGTCTCTTAGAGCTTATGTATCAGTTTCGAAATCACAACTTTTGGAAAATAATTGCTTTGTCATGTTATCCCATTTTCACCAGGTATGGGAATCATTCATAACATCAATTGAAAACAAATCGAAAAGAAAATAACATCTGGTTATTTAATTATTGATTGATATAGTTTTAAAATAGTGTCGCCATCTGCTGGGTTTTTAGGGCACTTAACATGATAAAGCAATACTTCTGTGGAAGTTGCGATTCCAAAAAAAACTATAGCAAAACCTCTATGGGTCTGAAAATCCCTCGTAAATTACGGTCTACTCAGCTACTAAGGCCGAAAAATCTCTTCCAAACAAGCTCAGGGACGGAAATTTTGACATCATAGTTCCGAGTGACGTTGCTCCGAAGATGAAGACAGCCTGTCTCGAAACCTGTTCCGAACTAGTTTCTCGATTTTCGGCACTCGGAACAGTGGCGTCAAAAATTCCGTCTACGCTCATGTTTGGGAGAGCTCCACTGGCCTTGTTATTGAAGTTGACCATGCTTAAATCCGTGTTTTTATTTGCAGTTTCTGGATCTCCACTTCAGCCCGCCCTTCTCCCAGAGCCATCCATGTATCTGTTTGTGAACGTGTGCCTCAACTCGTCGTGCGGTTGTTGGATCGGCAGCTCCAACGGGAGGCGAGTGTTTCAGCTGGACCTCTCCAACCGTAGGTGACTCAGGGACCCAGTAGTCTTTCAGCGGTTATGGCGGTGGACTTCTACGCTGGATGTCTTGGAGGTGGGTTGGATGCATAGAGATCTTAATAAAAGTATTAGAGTGGAGGTCACGTGACCTATCAATGCTAACGATGGGACAAGCCTGGGGGCCGCCATCTTGAGTCCGAGACCAACTTTTTTAGGTAGAAAAAAATAAATTTAATTCTAAAATATTAAAAAAAATACCATAAAAATACTTGCGGCATTTTGGAATATTTTTAGTGACTTTAAAAGAACTTTTAACGCTTTTCTAGTATTTTTATAATATTTATTTTGTAATTTTAGAATTAAATTTTACTTTTTGCCTAGCATTCTTTTTCTTTATGTGATGGCGACACTGGCAACTTGCAGCCATCGCCGTCACATTAAGAAGAAGAATACGCGAAAAATAAAATTTAATTCTAAAATTACAAAATAAATATTATAAAAATACTAGAAAAGCGTTAAAAGTTCTTTTAAAGTCACTAAAAATATTCTAAAATGCAGCTAGTATTTTTATGGTATTTTTTTAATATTTTAGAATTAAATTTATTTTTTTCTAAGCGTTTTCCACTTTAAAAAGTTGGTCTCGGACTCAAGATGGCGGCCCCCAGGCTCGTCCCGTCGTTAGCATAGATAGGTCACGTGACCACCACTCTAATACTTTAATTAAGATCTCTATGGTTGGATGAAGGTCCTGATGAAATTCGTGTAGCGTTAACTGTCAAAAAAAAATCCTATAAAAATAACGGGCAGGTTAGGTTAGGTTTGAATTATCGTCGCACTAGGGCTGCACGAGGGCTACTGGCGACGGGCGTTGTATTTTAGAACCACAGTCAGGTGACGAGCCAACACCTGAATAGGCACCCAACGCAACCGTTAAGGGCGACATCGTACGCAGCGTTATGACTTTGAAGGATATTTAACACGGGGGATTACACGGGGTATTATTCGTCGGACATTTTTGGCTGCACGGGCCATTTATAGGTCGGCAGCTATTTTGGCGATGCCAAGACCCGAACCTGGGACCTTCCGCATGCTAAGCGAGTGCTTAACCGACTGGGCTCCCCAGCCCCTAGTAACGGGCAGGAAACAGCAGAAGAGGTTCCAGTCATGCACCGTTAAAAAGAACACTTTACTCAAAAACCATAGGTTTTCAGGATATGTATTTCAAGTTTAAATAGGGTAGACTGACTAGTGAGTGAACAGGCCCCAGTGAATGAACAGTTGGTAAATACTTTTAAAAAGTAAGGATTAAAAATCATTCCACTGGATGGATTGGCAACACTGACTTCCTCCCATCTCGTAGGAAGCTATCTGACATCTGATTGGTTGTAATTCGTCATTAATTAAAATCCAATATGTTTATTGAGTGGACATTTTTGTGTTCATTCACTGGTAAAAGAACTATTCATTCACTTGGCTTTTGTACCACTTTTTATTCGGACCCCCAAAAGACCCAAAGCAATGCAATATAAAGTCACCTTTTTTTGTAGAATTTACATATGACGGACGTGTTCACATTGTCAGAAACCCACAAGCTATATTTTCTTGAAATGTATGAATTTTCGTAAAACAAATTGTGCTTCATTCATTGGTTAGTCTGTGGTGCGCGAGCAGCCAAGATTTATCTACCTTGATCCTGGATGGCAGCACAGCGCGTTGCTAGGGCAACGTAACTTTACTTCTCAATAACAAACTTGCTGGCCGTCGTGTTCCATGAATTTCAGAAGCTGCTGAACTAGTATCTTAGGCTTATAATTTAAGTTTTGTTATTTATAATTTAAGTCTCTAAAATAATCTTTATTTTGTAAATAGTTGTAAATATTAAAAGCCTTTCCTCTCGACACTTTCCCTCTATCATTTCGGCCACCTAATATATAGCATCCATCCTAACAACTGTTGATCCTGGACGTGATCTCTTGTGGCTGAAAGAAGGTCTGTGATTTTAAATATAACTATTATTATTTGAATTGACTTTTAATAATGACTGAGAATACCGGCGAAAATTTAAATCCGCCAATTCTAGATACTAATTTAGAGGTAAATAGAGTGTCGATAAAGCCGCCAACTTTTTGGCGACATAAGCCTAAGCTATGGTTTTTACAACTTGAAGCGCAGTTCGCAAATTCGAATATTGATCAAGACGTAACAAAGTATAACATTGTCGTAGCTTCATTAGATGTAAATGTTTTAGATTTTGTCGTGGATATTTTATCGAATCCTCCAGCGCAAAGCAAATACGACGTATTAAAGAATGCATTACTCGATAGATTGACAGATACGGAAGAATCTAGGTTAAGAAAAGTTTTGACAGAACTTAATCTTGGCGATAAACGTCCATCTGACTTGTTACGACAGATGAAGGGTTTGGCTGAAACAGCAATTTCTGAAGAATTGTTAAAGTCTCTTTGGCTTCAGAGGTTACCACAACAAGTTCAGGCTATACTTTCAATAAGCTCTGATTCTCTGGATAACATTGCAGCGATGGCGGATAAAATAATCGGTATATATAGTGCTACAGAATTATGTACAGTGAGTAAACCGATCGAAAAAATTCCCGAACCGAATAATGCCAAGGATGAGAAAATTAGTTCTTTAGAAAATAGCATAGCAGAGTTAACTAGAAAGTTTGACGCATTCACGGCAAGGGGTCGATCGACAAATAAATCTGCAAATAACCGAAATCGCAGTCGTTCGAGATCGAAGTCTGCGAGTTATAAGCTATGTTGGTACCATTACAAATTTGGTAAAAAGGCTCATCAATGTGTAAAGCCATGCGAGTTTGAAGAGTCGGCAGGTACTACGGGAAACTAATGGGCCAGTCGCTTGAAGAGGCCAACGACTACGGCCAGATAAACTGTCGCCTCTTTCTCTTTGACAAATCAAGCATGAGAAACTATCTTATAGACACTGGCGCAGATGTGTCTGTAATTCCACCGCCAAGACCAAATAAGCTGTCCCCTTCCGATTTTAAGCTGTATGCTGCGAATTCAAGTTCAATAAAAACTTACGGCAAGCAACTTGTCAGCTTAGATTTGGGTTTAAGAAGACATTTCAAATGGAATTTCATCATAGCAGATGTCTCCAAGCCGATAATTGGCGCGGATTTTCTTAAGGCACATGGACTCCTGGTCGATATTAAACAAAAGCGTTTGATTGATCCTTTAACAGCATTGTCAGTTCCGACTAAAACCGTTAAAGGCACATCTTCATTTTTGACACCCATCGATAGTAGTCGTTTCGAACCAGCTATAAATTCTCTTCTGCAGGAATACAAAATTTTATTTTCAGAAAATAAGATGCAACAAAATAACGTGAACGCTAGCCATAATGTCACCCATGCCATTGTAACTAAAGGTCCTCCTGTGACATCTAAAGTTCGTAGATTGGCGCCAGATAAACTAAAAATCGCCAAGGCAGAATTCGACTACATGCTTGAGCAAGGCATTTGCCGGCCATCTAGCAGTCCCTGGTCTAGTCCATTGCATCTGGTCAAGAAAAAGGACGGAGGATGGAGGCCATGCGGAGATTTTCGTGCTTTGAACGCAGCTACATTGCCGGATAGGTATCCTATACCACACCTACATGATTTCACGCACCAATTAGAAGGTACAACTGTATATTCCACATTGGACCTTCATCGTGTCTATCATCAAATTCCGATGGAACCGTCTGATAGAAAAAACGGCAATTTGTACACCGTTCGGACTGTTCGAATTTCCCTTGATGACTTTTGGTCTTCGAAACGCAGCGCAGACATTCCAGAGATTTATGCATTCTGTGCTACGTGGTCTGGAATTCTGTTTCGTCTATTTGGATGATATACTAATTGCATCTCGCTCTGAAGAGGAACATTTAAGTCACCTCAAAATAGTTTTTGAGAAATTACAACAATTCGGGTTAACATTAAATCTCGGTAAATGCCACTTCGCTCAGCCTGAGGTAAATTTTGTTGGCCATATTGTATCTCAAAAAGGAATTCGTCCAACGGAAGAAAAAATCAAAGTCATCGAAGATTACGAAAAACCGAAAACTGTCAAACAACTTAGAAGATATTTAGGTATTTTAAATTTCTATCGACGGTTTATACCTCAAGCAGCTCATCACCAAGCAAGCTTAAACGATTATTTGAAAAACAGCAAGAAGAATGACAATCGTGTAATTGAGTGGACAGATGAAGCTTCAAACGCCTTTGCAACATGCACAGAACTGTTGAAATCGGCGGTAACTTTGGCGCACCCAATTTCATCAGCTAAACTTGCTCTTATGGTCGACGCTTCGGATATAGCAATAGGAGGAGTGGTGCAGCAACTAGTGGCTAATGATTGGCAACCACTTGGTTTCTTCTCTGTTAAACTAACACCGGCACAAAGGAATTATAGCACATACGACCGTGAACTGTTAGCAGCATATTCTTCTATCAAGCATTTCCGGTATTTGTTGGAAGGTCGGGAGTTTACCTTATTCACCGATCACAAACCGCTGGTGTATGCATTCCAACAAAAACTAGAGAAAGCATCCCCTCGCCAACAAAGGCATTTAGAGTACATTAGTCAGTTCACGCTAGAAATTCAACACATTTCAGGAAAGGACAACATCGTTGCTGATGCACTATCAAGACTGGAGGAGATAGGAATATCACCCCAAATTGATTTTGAGACTTTAGCTGAGGCGCAGGAAAGTGATGAGGAGTTGAAAGAGCTTATGACTTCTCGGAACTCTTCACTGAAGATCGAACTCATTCCAATTTTTGGTTCTACTCGCTCATTGTATTGTGATACAACCGCTAAAGTTAAACGACCTTTCGTCCCAGCTAACTTTAGAAAAGCAGTTTTTCAAAGCATTCACAATCTTTCACATCCTGGAATCAAAGCAACTGTTCGATTAGCAAAAGCAAAGTTCATTTGGCCTTCAATCAGTAAAGATATTCGTAATTGGACCAAAAATTGTTTAAAATGCCAGAAATCTAAAATTTCTAAACATGTTCATTCTCCATTACAAGAATTTCCTACCGTTAGTCAGCGTTTTCAAGACATTAATCTAGATCTGATTGGTCCTTTGCCATCATCTGAAGGATTTCGATATTGTCTCACCATAATTGATCGCTATACGCGGTGGGCTGAAGCTATTCCTCTACCAGATATTCGAGCTGAGACGGTTGCTGACGCCTTATTGAAGAACTGGATCTCTCGCTACGGTATCCCACAAGTAATTACAACTGATCAAGGTGCTCAATTTGAGTCCCAATTATTTCAAGAGCTATCAAGATTTCTTGGTTTTAGAAGAAATAGAACGACCGCATATCATCCGCAAGCCAACGGCTGTATTGAACGCTGGCATCGTACCTTGAAAGCCAGTATAATGTGCCACGAAAATCCGAGTTGGACAAAGTCACTCCCGATTATTCTACTTGGATTGCGCACGACCTTGCGTGATGATTGTCAAGCCACCCCGGCGGAGCTCTTGTATGGTGAAAATATTAAGTTGCCATGTGATTTTCTCGAATATTCAAATACTGAAGCACAATCAGATTTTGTGAAGAATTTGAAAAACACCATGGAGGAATTAAAACCCATTCCATTTCATCACCATTCAAAGCAGAAGCCTTTTGTATTCAAAGATTTGAAAACATGCTCTCACGTATTTGTCCGCACAGACAGTGTTCGACACAGTCTACAACAACCATACCATGGACCATATGAGGTTTTAAAAAGAACCGACAAGATTTTTACTCTCAGGATGAAGCAAAAAGACGTTAACATATCTATAGACAGAGTTAAACCATGTTTTTCGGAGAATTATGAGGAACCCGAAAAGATTTCAAAAACACCTGTGCTTTTGGACAAGAATCCTGGAACTGTTTCATCACCGGAGAAGAACAATGTGAACAAAAGAGTTACATTTAGTATTCCACCTCAAGTGACAAGATATGGACGCACAACCCGCATTCCAGATCGTTACGCCTGCGCATGAAGTTTCCATCGTTCGAAACTCACTAGGGGGGGAGTACTGTGGTGCGCGAGCAGCCAAGATTTATCTACCTTGATCCTGGATGGCAGCACAGCGCGTTGCTAGGGCAACGTAACTTTACTTCTCAATAACAAACTTGCTGGCCGTCGTGTTCCATGAATTTCAGAAGCTGCTGAACTAGTATCTTAGGCTTATAATTTAAGTTTTGTTATTTATAATTTAAGTCTCTAAAATAATCTTTATTTTGTAAATAGTTGTAAATATTAAAAGCCTTTCCTCTCGACACTTTCCCTCTATCATTTCGGCCACCTAATATACAAGCATTCATCTTAACAAGTCTACCCTACTCTATATTAATTTTTGGAAAGGCAGAATCTTGAAGGATATTTTTCTTAAAGAGTGTAATTATTATGAGTCAGATCTTGGTATTTAGTGAAAGTCCGTAGGCTGCCTATTTCTAGCCTAGTAAGATCTAGAATATAGAACTTGGATAAAATTGTGACAAATCCTCATCCATTTTCAGAGTACAATCTTAAAACAAACACTCCTAATTTAGCTCAGTCTGAGTGGGTTTCACTCCTCCAGACTGGAAAATACACTTCTCCTTTTGGAGTGGATCCTTTGTGTGTTAAACCTCCAACAGGATCACTCCAAACGAGTGATTTTAACTCAGTCTGAGTAAATATGCATGCCTTTACGGTGTCGAAAATGCACTTCTCCAACTGGAGTGGATTTCACTCGTTTGTTTTTGAGAGTGTATACCAAATTTTTTTTATAATTCAACCAATGGTATGGTTATTCCAAACATCTATCATTTTTGGGTTTTTGTTGTTTTAGAAATACATATATATGCGCCTTTTCACGATTTAGAGTTAGAGATTAGTTAGAGATTAAAAGATCAGAAAATGATACTACGATTTGTAAATTCACCTAATCTCAATTGTCCTTTTACTATATTAACTCAACTATCGGGATTTTCAAGATATGATGTTGCCCTGTAAACAGTGATTCATGATCTTTGGATTTTAGCAATAAGTCTGCTGGTGTACTCTGTTTGAATAAAGTGAATTGAATATAAACAGTTGAGAAGTCCTTACACCAAAAACCAACAATATCTTTAGTTTTAAGCTACTGTGCGATCGATTTTTTAATAGTGTGGGTGTGATCCATATTATGTCTAAAAAACTTTCAATTGATGATTTTTTGTGTGCTTTCAAGTACAACAAAAGGAGACTGTTTTCAAAAATATAAAGGATCAACAAACAGTAGACAGAAAGTAGACATATAGGAGAAGATGCAAGAGATAGTATTTTCCCATTGTAATCAAATTAGATCCAAGATCATGGTGATTACATTCCCAGTCCAAAATCTGCATTTTGGTCTTTAAACAAGAGGGTCACTCTTAAAACAAACGAGCGATTTTAACTCAGTCTGAGTTAATTTTACTCCTCCAGTCTTGAAAATGCACTTCCCCGAAAGGAGTGGATCCTTTGTGTGTTAAACCTCCGATAGGATCACTCCAAATGAGTGATTTTAACTCAGTCTGAGTTAATATTCACTCCTTTCCAGTGTCGAAAATGCACTTCTCCTACTGGAGTGGATTTCACTCTTTTGCTTTAAGAGTGATACAAGGTGAATTAAGGCTGTATGGAATATGTAATTCCTATTCATTCCTATTTCGACTTGCCAAGAAACACTGTAAAATAATATTACATATCGAGGTTACTTTTCACATCACAGTTATGTGGTGTTAGTTTCACACATCACATTGTCGTCTTCATAGAGTAAAGAGTCACATAAACATCTCACAGCATTCGCTTTTAAGAGGGCTTTTAAAACTTCCAAGAAACGTTATAATATATACATGTTACTGATAAAATAGTTCATCAAAAAATTTCTTACTCGATCAATATCGAAATATCAAGCTTATTTCTTGTCTGATAATGAAATCTTGACCTAATTCAACACTTTTCTTGGTAGTAAGATGATCGCGGAATTTCAGTTAATTTTTTTTATGGGCATAACTTTTCAAACGTTTAATCATTTAATTTTTAAACAAGGCCTGTTTTGTTTTAAAATTGTCCATTTTGTAGTACACTCTTAAAACAAAAGAGTGAAATCCACTCATATAGGAGAAGTGCATTTTCGACACAGGAAAGGAGTGAAAATTAACTCAGACTGAGTTAAAATCACTCGTTTGTTTTAAGAGTGTAGATTTCGATAAATTTAGCAATTTTATTTTAAGATATAGAAGAAATTATTTTTTCACAAATCATTCAATAAATTTTTTCTTACCTTTTAGGGTGTGCAGGAGTGCTTGTAGGTCATCCTTTCGATACAGTTAAGGTAGATATTTCCCTGTATTTGTGTTTTTAAATACTTTAATGCAAAAAAAATCTTACTGAATGATGTGTAATTACAAAATTATAAATAATCTTAGCTTTAGCTCTTATTTTCAGGTTCGCCTACAGACACAAGACAGCAGCAACAAGTTATATCGTGGAACATTTCATTGTATTTCTACTATAATAAAGCAAGAATCGGTGAGTTGTCATTAATTTTAAGACAAAAAAAGGACTGGTTTCAATAATACTTGAATATTTTTAATTAATACAAAATTTCTTTTAATTTTTTAAAACTATTTTGTAACCAAGTAGAACTTAGTAGCAATTTGTGTGTTATTATTAAATTTATTATTATTATATATTTAAAAAGTAAAACTTTCTCCGTATTTTTTTTTAAGTTGAAAAGTCAAAGTAAATTGTTGTCAATGGTGTTATAGGTAGTTTATCATTTTATTTCTACAAGTAGAGACCACGGTTGCCTATAAGATGAGGTTTTTGCTAAGCTACTTTTTAACAACGAGTGTTACAATTCGCCATAGTGATTTTAAAGACTATATGTGGAATTTTACTATATGTGGAATTTACTCTCTTGATTTTATCAATCTCTACGAAATAAAGACGGGCGCCAATTTCAAACGAACAAACAGTTCCCATATGAAAGTAAAATAAATAGCAAACCAAGTATTTATTCTTCAAAATATAACTTAAGATAAAACTCGAACCACAGGTTCAAGGATTTAAAAAAAAATCTTAATCAAGATGATGCTTCTCAGACGAAAACTCATCATGGACATAACTTTCATTTAAATTGATAAAGTCCTTTTGTATTCACTTAGATTTAGTTACTATAACAAGACATATTTTCTTCAACCAATAGAAATAACGAAATGAGATTGCAAAGTGGGTCTCACTGTCCATGACGTTGTATACAAGAAAAATCAAGAGTTTGGCCGGACTGAATTGCTAAATATATGTAAAAAAAGTCAAGTCCTACAGAAAGATAACTATACACGCTTTTTCTTTCAATAAAATGTTTAAATGAAGAATCGTGATGGGAAATTCTCTAATGAACTTGGTCTCATTTTGCACTTAAGCCACAATAAGCAAAAGTAAAAGTAAATAGTCAAGCTTATTTATTTTTATATCTTCCTTGCAGTACCAAGGCCTGTTCAAGGGCATGTCCTCCCCCATGGCGGGTTTGGCCGCAGTCAACGCCATCGTATTCGGCGTCTACGGCAACATCGTCCGAGCCACTTCATCCTCCAACTCCTTACATGCACAGTTCCTGGCCGGTTCAGCAGCTGGTCTGGTACAGAGTTTCGTCACCAGCCCCATGGAGCTGGCCAAGACCCGCATGCAGCTTCAAGGCCAGGACAACCTCCACAAAGCCTTCTGGCAGAGGAATAAGGTCATCTACAAGAACCCTCTGGACTGTCTCATCAAGGCATTCAAGACGGAAGGCATGAAAGGGCTGTACAGAGGACTGGGCTGTACCATCCTCAGGGATGCCCCGGGATTCGGCGTGTACTTCTCCGGGTACGAGTACCTCACCGGAAAAGTGACTGATTCCAAAGGGAATGTCAGTACCTTGTCTTTGCTTGCTGTCGGGGGACTGGCGGGTGTGATGTCCTGGGTGGTCATATATCCTGTCGACGTGATCAAGTCGCGTCTCCAGGCCGATGGCATGGCTGGCGGCGAAAAGAAGTATAAAGGCCTTCTGGATTGTGTTAGGAAGAGCTACAGGAGTGAAGGATATAAGGGCTTCACCAAGGGCCTCAACTCGACCATCATCAGGGCTTTTCCAACGAATGCCGCCACTTTCGCCGTCTTCACTTGGGTCTTCATGATCATGGAGAGTCCTTCGAATTTGGGCATGCAGAACACAGGCGGGGTACTGATGCTCGATCAAGAAGTGGCATGTTGAGTTCCTCTTGACTAATAAGTGCAAAACATTGACTAAGTTCTGGTAAACTCTTATCGTTTATGACCTGCTTAGGATTGACAGATACTTCGTAAAAATTGTAACTTATCCCTTTCCGACCGAGCTATCGCGATCGCGCGGGTATTAAAGAGAACGTTCAAGCTCTTCAAAAATATCGATTACCGAAGCAACTGACTTGTACCATTCTTTATTTGTATAAAAAATGACTTTTTAAGTAGTTGCTGGCATTTAGGAGGACTGCTTCACGCAATTTTTTCGATAAAACTCCAGATTTAGTCTCATAACTTCAATTCAGCGCAATCTAACCGCCGGTCTTAAAGGGATATAGACACGCATAAATATTTACGACTGTTCATGTTTTTATTGCATGGCATAATTTGGTGGCCAGTTACGAAAACAAAAAATTCCAATCAACAAACTACCAAGTTTACGTTCCATAAGCCTGAATTCAGAGTTGTAGCCGTGAAATGCCTGAGAAGGGTACTGATGCTAAAGGTTGTGGAGTGTGGACCCACCTGATTAAAAAAAACATTTCAATTTTTAAAAAAGAAATCTTGGGGTAATTTTTAAAAAAAAATCCAGTTTTCCATGACTCTTATCTAAAACTGTTAAAAGTATGAGCACAACCCATGAAGCTGGTTTTTAGTTATGGAAAACTAGTTTGAATTGTTTGTGCAATTTTATCGATTTTGAACTTTAAACAACAAATTCATGACAAATTCAAATTTGTTTAACGAATTTGATGCAGTGTTTTTCACACAGTTCCTAAATTATAAAGAGATTTTTTATAGCAGATCATACTTGTATTTTTCTGCGATTACAATGCAAAATTTGACTAATTTTTTATATGAACTGAACCCCTGTATATATATTGATACTTCGCATTGAAGTTACACATTGTATATATCTAAATTGTTTTATGACTGTGTGTGACGTTATAATTTATGACTTTTTTTTAAATAACCACTTTATAATTGTATAAAGATTCATTTATCAAGATCTGATTTTATATACTTGGAAAAGGAAAGTTCATTTTTAAAAAAGAATTTATTGTATACGACAGCAACTATTTTGTCTTCAAACTACCCAAAGAAAAATTTACATAAGGGATTAGCACTCTTGACTGTTTCTTGAATACTTTGTACTGCTTAAATACAAATTAAAAATTAATATTTTTATGGCTGTGTACTTGATTTTAACCTCTTGTAACCCGGCGTCCTCATTTGGAGAAATTTTTTGAACCTCCCCACAAACAACTAACACTTTATTTAGCACTAAAATACGACGCCGTCGCCAATAGGTTAGGTTTGAGTTATCGCCGCGCTAGAGCCACCCGAGGGCTATTGGCGACGGGCGTCGTATTTTAGAACCACAGTCAAGTGACGAGCCGACACCTGAATAGGCACCCAACGCAACCGTTAAGGGCGATATCGTACGCAGCGTTAGGACTTTGAAGAATATTTAACATGCACTCCCTTACACGGGGTATTATTCATCGAGCATTTTTGGCTGCACGGGCCGTTTTATAAGTCGGCAGTTATTTTGGCGATGCCCAGACCCGAACCTGGGACCTTTCGCATGCCAGGCGAGTGCCTAACCGACTGGGCTCCCCTGACCCCACCGTCGCCAATAGCCTTCGTGTAGCTCTAGTGCGACGATAATTCAAACCTTACCTATAAAGCCTATTTCACACGGTGTTCCTTCTGCACGGAAATGCTCTGACAGGGTTGTCCGACTGCCCAGATTCTGACGTCACACGGTCCTGGAGGTTGGGTTTTGGGATTATACAGAAATTTGTATTTTCCTCACTTCTATCAAATCATTCTCCTAGGCACCAGGTTATATGACTTTTCTGTTACTCATTTTGTTCGAAACATTTTAGAGTTCAGCGTAAACTAACTACAAACTATCAACATTAGCGAGTATAGACAGACAAGATTTTTTTCATTTGGCAAACTCGATTCCGCCAACAAGACGACAGAGCTATACTTGATGCGGATTGGCTACCTATATCTCGTCGCAGAACTTATCGTGCCCTGCACGTAAAAATTCCCCACAGTTGTTTTTCATGGCATTCCTATGGAGCACCGCCTGAAATGGGCTTTACAAGTCTACTTTTATACAGAGTGGTTATAAAATAACGCTCGCTATTCGGAGGGGTCTGTAGCTTGAATGAATAATCCAAATGCAAAAAACTTCGAGACACTTACTCATCAAGGGGGGAAAAGAATAGAATCATAAAAAATAATAAAAAAAAACAATAAAAAAACTCGTATCTTGAAAAGGGTTCTAAATTACGGGGCGTAGTTAATCATGGCCAATTACAGCCAACACAGCTAAATACACCTCGTAATCTAGAACCCTGGTCAAGAGACGAGTTTGTTTTTTATGATTCCATTCCCCCCTCCCCTTCTTGATTAGTAAGTATCTCAATTTTTGATGCATTTGGATTATTCATTCAAGCTACAGACCTCTCCGAATAGCGAGCGTTATTTTATAACCACCCGGTATTTGAGAGAGGACCGTCCATAAATTACGTGATGCGATTTATTGAAAGAGAACTCGTATACAAGCGTTTTATTTTATAAAAATACATGAATACCTATAAATGCACAATAACTGGTAACAAAATAGGGAGTTATTTATAAAATATTTTTAAACATAAATCCTCGTAAATAGAGCAATAAATATCGACAACAAAATAACAGCAGCCGACCACATCAAAGTCACCAAAATCTGAAATATCCGAAAAAACACATTAGATAAATCTGAAATATATGAAAAACACATTAGATAAATCTGAAATATCCGAAAAATACATTAGATAAATCTGAAATATCCAAAAAAAATACATTAGAAAAATCTGAAATATCCGAAAAATACATTAGATAAATCTGAAATATCCGGAAAAAATACGTTAGATTTAAGTGTTTAAATATAATTTTCCTAATAAATATCATTTCCTAATAGGATTTCAGAAATGAAGCATAATTTTACTCTTAATGTAAGGCTGCCAAAATATTACACAACCCTTATCCACCAAAAGGTACCTCGTGGGCTGGGGAGCCCAGTCAGTAAGGCACTCGCCTAGTATGCAAAAGGTCCCAGGTTCGGGTCCGGGCATTGCCAGAATAACTGCCGACCTATAAACGGCCGGTGCAGCCAAAAATGTCCGACGAAAAAAACGTGTAGAGGAAGTGAACGTTAAATATTCTTCAAAGTCCTAACGCTGCGTACGCCTGTAACGCTGCGTACCTTGACGGTTGCGTTGAGTGCCTAATTCAGGTGTCGGCTCGTCACTTGACTGTGGTTCTAAACTAGACGCTCGTCGCCAACAGCCCTCGTGTAGCTCTAGTGCAACGATAATTCAAACCTAACCTAACCAAAAGGTACAGCTGTGGAAATAAAAAAGTACCCACTTGAGGTTATTTCATCCGCAAGTCACCCTATAGAATCGGACCTTTTTGAGATTGTGTACAATTAACATTCTGAGTTAATTGTACGATACAAAATTTGCATAAGGGGCCGTCTTCATATTAAAAATATTGCGATCCTTGAAATTTCCAATAGCAACACCCAATTTTAATAACTTAGAAATGTTAAGCACTCTTGAAAACCCATGCATGCAAAGCCGTCTTTATTTATCAATTACACACGTAATCTTATACACAGTCCCCTTAAGGGTAATTAAAAGGTATTTTGTGATTTACTCAGCAAATTATGAATAAAATTTTTTTAAAAATTGGGATTTCGCTTAAACTTCTTGTCTTAAATTTATTTCTTTAAAAATATTAAGGGGTTCCTATTCATATTTTTTAAAAAAAATAAATATAGTAATTATTTAAAAATATAAAAATTGTTTTAAATACCCCAATATTGAATGCATTTTGTTTGGGTTATTATAATTTCTTTTTAGTAAAAAATTCGTTTCATTATCTTAATTATTTATAGATCGGGATAGTTTTTTATGTGCAACTCATTTAACATTATGGGACCTAAACTTTGCACGTCTCTAACTCCTCTAATAATGCTTAAAAACTAACAAAATTTGGCATTTCGTATTAACATAGGTCAGAGATTTGAAATATGGATTCAAAAAGGGGTGTTGCTATTGGAAATTTTAAAGTTAGTAAAATTTTTAATATGAAGATGGCCCCTTATGCAAATTTTGTGACATGCAATTAATTTAGAATGTTATTTGATCAGTAAGTCAAAAAGGTCCGATTCTATAGGATGACTAACGGCCAAAATAATCACTAGTGGGTACTTTTTTATTTCCACAGCTGTACCTCAAAGTGAAGACTTTTTTTCGGTTTATACAGGGTGGCCCAAAAGTAGACTTACAGTTAATGTCGGTTTAAATGTACAGCTGTGGAAATAAAAAAAGTACCCACTAAGTGATTATTTTGGCCGATAGTCATCCGATAGAATCGGACTTTTTTGACTTTGTGAAAAAATAACATTCTAAGTTGATTGTATGACATAAAATTTGCATAAGGGGCCGTCTTTATATTAAAAATGTTACGAACTTTAAAATTTCCAATAGCAACACCCAATTTTTATAACTTAGAAATTTTAAGCACAGTAAAAAATCTGTAAATCTAAGTTTTTGTTACATTTGGATGATTATTGGATGAGTTATTCATTCGAATCACTTGTGGACATTTGGGGGACCATCTCTAAAATGGCAAGCGTAGTATGTAGCTTTATTGAAGGAGGAAAAGAAACGTAAGAATTTCACGCTATTTAAGGTGACATTTTCCAAACGTTGGCAAATGCCAGGGAAAGGATGCTATTACATTTGACTCATTCAAGTTTACATAATTATTCTACTTAGAAAGAACTACTCTAGAACATAAAATATATTTTTATAAATATAATCAGCTTTTTACCTTATCTTGCATTTCTTTGCGGAGAATACAATGAGAATATCTTAGTTTAGAAAACGTAACCTAAAAATAATACATCACTTTTTAAAAATTACTTTATCATATATTTCAATCAACGGAGACATGCATGATCTAAAAATTGAGAACAATCTATTGAAAGCTATTTTGACACAAGCATAAGAAAGAATATTATCTTTACATTTTGGAATATATGTTTTCAGTTTAGAAATTTTAATTAAAAAACATGCATGATCATGCATGAATATGCAAAACATGTGTGATTTCAACATAGTTGCTTTAGAGAATATTGGGTCTCAAAATAAAACGAGAACATCCAATGATTTTTAAGAGCTTCAACTTTAACAGAGTATATCTAACGAAAATAAATTTGCAAAAATACTTTTAACTTAATTAGTGTTTGTGGAGTGTTTACCATTGTGTATAGGGGAACCCATGTCTCTGGAAATATGGTATTGATTAAATTATCCACCTTCTTTCTCAGAAGAAACGATTTCGATGTTACCAGGTGCCTCATCTGAAAGATAAAACAAGTTGGTTTGTTACAGAATCTGTCACTTACACCGCTTCCACGCAACATTAACGCTCAACAGGAAACACGTTAATAAAACCTCAGAAAAAAATTCGGCAAACAGGGCCTTTAGCTAGTTCTAATTCAAATCAAACTTTTATAAGCAAAAATTAATAATTTTCTTTAATCTTCTTTTGCAGATTTGATAATTATTCTTTATCGTTTGCTAATATTTTTGAAGTTCAAAGAATACTGATGTACTTTTTAAATAAATACCTTTTTACAGCCACAAGTTTACATTTCGAAAAATAAATTAGTAAAATTGTTGCTTTAAAAATAAAAGTAAAACTTTGCATATTTGTTATGCAAATTTAGAATTTTTTATGCATCTTTCCTCATTCATATATAATGGACCTTCAAAATAACTTTATTGTGCTATTAGAA
This sequence comes from Hylyphantes graminicola, assembly GCA_023701765.1. Taxonomy (NCBI): domain Eukaryota; kingdom Metazoa; phylum Arthropoda; class Arachnida; order Araneae; family Linyphiidae; genus Hylyphantes; species Hylyphantes graminicola. The sequence goes on from CM043117.1 coordinate 67,007,841, forward strand.
CAATCCAAATTGAATTATATCACAAAAATAAGTATTTTTTCAAGAATTTTATTTCTATTTTAAATAAAGTTTCTCGTGCGTTTGATGTAATAGCAGCAGTGAAAATATTGAATAAAAATGGAATTTGCATGTTATTTCAATGTAGATTCAATTTTTAGTTATTTAAATTTTAAATAAACTTCTAATTTAAATTTTGAAATGTAGCCTAAACTGCTTTTTTTCTTCAAAATGGCGTATCCCACTTGTTTGAGAGACTTTTGGTTCAGTGGGTGACAGACGGACGGACTGAACGATTATAAAACCTTCCACTTTTTACGTTATAAACGTAGTGTGGAAGCTAAAAAATTTATTTCATCTTTTTTTTAAAATGCTTTATTGGCAGTTAAGCATTTGCGGACTCAGCATATTCTCAGAAACTGAGAGCCATTTTGTGGGGCACCATATAGAAGGCTCTCAGATTGCAATGAATCAGAGCTCTTTGTAAATCTTAAGGGTTGCAGAGTTAACCCAAGACAAAACCAAATAGGTACTCAAGAGATCTTTTACGTGTCATACAATCATACGGCATGCATGCAGACCATTTTCCCATCCTGAAAATCTGTTGACTCAGCCGGGGATCAAACACGCAATCTAGACCTTATGAGACTTGCAAATAATACTTCACTGGCACTGACACGACATCTTTGTTTATTCATTTAATTGAAATACGAGTATTATTTAGCCACGTTCACTGACTACAGGGTGGTTATAAAATAACGCTCGCTATTCTGAGTGGTCTGTAGCTTTAATGAATAATCCAAATGCAAAAAACTTTGAGACACTTACTAATCAAGAAGGGGGGGGGGGGAATGGAATAAAAAAATCGTCACTTGACCAGGGTTCTAAATTACGAGGCGTAATTGGATGTGTTGGCCATAATTATCCATAATTGGCTATGCCTCGTAATTTCGAACCTTGGTCACGAGACGAGTTTCTTTTTATGATTCCATTCTTTCTCCCCCTTCTTGATTAGTAAGTGTCACAAAGTTTTTTGCATTCGGACTATTCATTCAAGCTACAGACCACTCCGAATTTCGAGCTATTTTATAACCACGCTGTACTTCAAAAATGCGTCTCGTATATGGTTAATATAGTTTAATTTTTTAAAACTGGTACTCACTTCTAAGTAGTTGTACATCGACAAATCACAGATGGCCTCTGCATCTTTCTGTCGTTTTTCTGTGTAGGCTGGAAGAACTTTCTCTGAAATCAGAAAAAGGATTCAATTAGCTAATTTGACGGAATTAAAACTTTTTTTAAGGTTTTGCACTCCAATTTTTTTCTTACAATTTGAACTTACTTAAATCGTAGCTGTAGGCGTCTAAAAGATCAGCCAGGATTTCGCAGTCTTCAAAACCCTGTACCAGTTACAGATTTTTTTTTATTATTTATTTACACGAAAAAAAATACAAGAAAATACTAAGCCATATAGTGCAGCAAAGAGACCTTTACTGGGGGGGGGGGCGAATTTACAAATATATGAATAAAAATAATGAAAAACTCAACATTTAAAAAAATATCACAAAATATATCACAATACAATAGATAATAATCTTAATACGAAAAATGGTACATATCCGGCAAAACTGGTTAAACACTGTTCGGATTTCAATAGTGTTTTCGTTTATACAAATTCTCATAATTAGTAGCATTTTTTTCAATCAAAATGTTTGCTTCAAATCGTTTAACCTCTGCAAGATGCCTAATTATTATGCAGTTTAAGTGATAAGCAAGAGAAGATCTTCCAAACACTTGCAAGAAACCACACTTTCCGCCATGTTCGGAGTATAGAAATTCCAATTACATTCAGTAGTATTGATCATAATCAGTAAATCAGGAAATATGTTTTGAACTTTATGTATTAGTCGAAGCGAAGCTGATAATAGATCATATTTTGCTATCTACATATGAGAATGATTAGGTCAACACAAGAGGAATATAAATATATATTTTGATAACCAGAACTTCGAAAAGTTATCAAATAAAGAAATTTGGAGCAAAAACTATACGTTTTTACAGGAGAGACAAAAAAGGTGAGCTTATTTCTTTCTGAATTCAGTAATTCGAAAGATATGTAACCAAACATGTCCACAACACACATGGAATAAATTATAACAATCGATTTTTCAAAACTTTATCGGTTGAAAAAAGTTAAAATCAGTTTTTAAACACCTAATAATGCAGTCGTGAAGAATTTATGGTCGATTTAATTCATAATTATTATTTTTTTGGAGGGAATTTTTGAATTTTATTTTTAATGTTTTCATCTTTAAAACAAACATTATTTAATTCTTCAAAAGACATGATTCTTCCATCTAACGATAAATAAGTGCGAGCTTAAATTAGTGAGAAAAAAATAAGCTGATTATACGAAATGAAATAATTGGGGCTGAAATGGTTGAAACCACGTTTTCTCCCAATTATTTTGAGCAGTATAGTACAAGTCAGTTATGAATCTATGCTAGTATGTACAGAGAGAAATTACAAAGGAAGGAAAATTCACTTACTCCGTTCATGCCTTGTCCAAAAAAGGGAACGACGGCGTGCGCCGCGTCGCCCAGCAGAAGGACCTTGTCCTCAACGTGATGTGGATTGCACTGGAACACATTCAATGGGTTTAATAAGCTTAAGAGGGACTGTCAGTTCCATAGAGCTACACTCCGTGTCAACCTAACTTGTTAAAAACAAAGAGTAAAAAGAGGGTGAGGGAAAAGCGCGATTGGTCCATTAGTTGGAAACTCTTGTAAGGTAATATTTACATACAAATTGATCTGAATACAATTTAACCAAAATACACTTTTCATTCCATTATAAATTTTTCTCAAATAATATTAAAATCTGTTAGACTTTAAAGGAAATTAATGTTTTAAACATGTTTTCTCTATGGATTCACAAATTATTTATGGAACTCTTTACATACGCGGAAGGATCTTCTCCATAGCATATTTTTATTTACCCAACTTAGGTTCACAAGAAGTGTAATGCGTTAGTTTTGAGATAACAGATTTTGCAAAAGACTTGCTTTACCATGTTATCCATTTCCACCAGATATGAGAATCATCATAACATCGAAATGAAACAAATTTGAAATAAAAATGTTATCTAGTTATTTAATTACAAATTATTGAAGTTTTAAAATGCAATACCCAGAAGAGGGTGGCACTATTTTAAAACTTAATCCATTAATAATAAAATAACCGAATGTTATTTTCTTTTCAATATTGTTTTAAATTGATGTTATGATGATTCCTATACCTGGTGAAAATGGGATAACATGGCAAAGCAAGTCTTTTGCAAAATTTGTGATTTCAAAACTAATGCATTAGCTCTATGGGGCTGACACAGTCCCTCTTAAATAATGTGTGTTAAGTACTGTCTGAAATGCTTCCGATTACTTGTTGCACATGTAAAGTAAAAACAAATAACTTACCTTTATGCTTACCAGAGATGAGGGCGGAATTCTAAAAAAGTCGGTGATCAATTTTTCCCTACAGAATAATATGTTCTTTAGTAATTTACAGCACAAAAAAATATTTATCATATGCTTTTTTTAAAAAATAACAAAAGTTTTGAATTAGAATAGCTGTTTACTATTCAGACATGATGTGAAGGCAACTAGACATCCGTACTTTAGAAGTAATACCGTTATCCTCTTGCGACATGGCGTCCCCATTTGGGGACATTTTTCAAAACCTCCCCACAAACAATTAATACGTTAATTAGCTCCGAAATTGACCTGGACTGATAAAAGAAGATCCAAATATCAGTTTTCAGCCTTTGATAACAGGTATCAGTCATTTATTTCGATAAAAAAAATGAAGTTGAACGAGAGTCAATACAATATTAGAGTTCTTAAAAAAATTATTTTAATTTTTTTCCCAACTTTTCAAAAAGTTCTTTTAGTAGTTAATTTTGAAGGCACTTTGCATTAAAAACAATGTTAAAATAATTGTTAACTACAAATAGGTGATACGGAATTTTCTGTTGCATTTATAGCTCAAAAAAATGTGTATTTTTAGAGTTTAAGGCGTGTCCCTAAGGCGTGTTAAGGCTAGTAACTATTAAACAATTTTTAAAAATTTCTTCGCAAAATATACTTTTCAGCATATATTTGTATGAAAAGTATGTTTAGATTAAGAATATAGAGTAGAATTTTATTCGGGTCTGAGGTTAAACACAAACGTGTATGCTGGGAAATGTCTCAAAGGGTAAGCCTATCCGGCGTATGTAGAGAAATATGAAGCGTATGGTACAGCTCTTTGATGGAGTAGAGATCTATTTGCAAAAGTAAGAAGGTAACCTCACTGAATAGATATCAGACTTTATCCAACTCATTTAGTCTGGGGACGCTAGAGAGCGCGACGAGAGTCATAATACAGGGTGAGGCAAACAAAACCGGCCCCGAGGTGGAGATAAGAATACGACAGAAATGTTGCCAAGTCTAAAACCAATACAAAAACAGGTTTGCTTACTGAAGCTATTGATCGCTTCAATATTAAGCCCAAACAAACGCTTGGCGACTTATTTGCCAGCAACTACGCTACGCTTTTAGAAAGTAGTTGAAATGGAATATAAACAAGGTTAGTAGCGAGCTGATCAAGATTTAGTGATTATTTGATTGTTTCGGTTGTTATTTATCCTAGAGAATCGGACCTTTTTGTTTTTTGGTAATACAAAACATTCTAAATTGATTGCAAGACACAAAATTTGCATTATGGGACGTTTTCATACAATGCGAACTAAGATCTGAACTCGCCATTAGTCTATGAGTAGCTCTAATGTGAAGCAAATTCGATCCAACCAATGCAAAAACAGGTTTCAGGCGGTTTCAAGAATTTTTCTCGCCAAGCATTTCAACGTATTCCCATCTCTAAATCGGGGCCGGTTTTGTTTGCCTCACCCTGTATAACTGTGAAAGAAGAAAAGGTAAACTAAACTGTTACCGTGTCGATTGTATAGAAAAACTAGGGTAAACGAAAAATTTTGTAGTTTTTAAAGGGCACCTTTTATATAATTTTTGATTTGTATTCCTTAATATTATCTCTACACTCACCTTCCGATGAGAGGTATGGCGTCTTTAAAATGCTCCTCGAAGAACTTGATGAGGAGTTCCGGAGACTTGATCTGCTCGAACATGTCGAAGGGCATGAAGAGCGTGACCGTGAAGCTCCGGTCCTGGTTGGGGAGGGCGATCATCATGAAGTTGTGACGGGGCCAGATGTGGAGATAGTTCTCTGGGATGGCGAACTAGGAAGAATAGAAAGAACTCATTTGAGAGGAATTGTTTGTCTCATAGAGCATAATGCATTAGTTTTGGAATCACAGCGAACTAGGAAGAATAAAAAGAACTCATTTGCGAGGGATTGTTTGTCTCATAGAGCATAATGCATTAGTTTTGTAATCACAGCGAACTAAGAAGAATAAAAAGAACTCATTTGAGGGGGATTGTTTGTCTCATAGAGCATAATGCATTAGTTTTGGAATCACAGCGAACTAGGAAGAATAAAAAGAACTCATTTGCGAGGGATTGTTTGTCTCATAGAGCATAATGCATTAGTTTTGTAATCACAGCGAACTAGGAAGAATAAAAAGAACTCATTTGAGAGGGATTGTTTGTCTCATAGAGCATAATGCATTAGTTTTGTAATCACAGCGAACTAGGAAGAATAAAAAGAACTCATTTGAGAGGGATTGTTTGTCTCATAGAGCATAATGCATTAGTTTTGGAATCACAGCGAACTAGGAAGAAGAAAAAGAACTCATTTGAGAGGGATTGTTTGTCTCATAGAGCATAATGCATTAGTTTTGGAATCACAGCGAACTAGGAAGAAGAAAAAGAACTCATTTGAGAGGGATTGTTTGTCTCATAGAGCATAATGCATTAGTTTTGGAATCACAAATTCCGCAGAAGTGTTGCTGTGTCATGTTAGCCCTTTTCCTCCAGGTATGTGGGAATCAACATAACATTGAAATTAAACAAATTTGAAAAGAAAATATCGCCTAGTTATTTAATTTTTTTCTGGAGTTTTAAAATGCCAAAAACATACAGCAGATAGCGACACTATTTTTAAATTTTATCAAATTGTTCCCTGTACTCTTCATATATGAAGAGTACAGGGGAAGAACCGACTGATTAAAAAGGCGGACGTCCGCAATTGTCTGCTTGGCAGACATTGGCGGCAGAAAACCTGTTTCTCTCTTTTTCGCTTGGTCCAAGCGCCGGGATCGTCAATCGCCTGAATCTTGGTAGCTAGGAACCAAAGAGATAGTAGTTAAAGTATTAGAGTGGCAGACCACGTGACCCACAACACTGGTTTCATTGGGGCTCTTCTGGAAGCTCATTGCGCGTCCCGTCGTTAGTATTGGAGGTCACGTGATCTGTCATTCTATTACTTTAACTCAGTGGTTCTCAACCGGTGGGTCGCGACCCCCTGGGGGTCGCGAAGGGATCCTGGGGGGGTCGCAAAAAGTTTTTTAAAAATAAATATATATTTAAGTAATGTTTTATTCAATAATTTTACAACTAGAATGGAAGAAAGAAATCACCACACATTATTTTACTTTATATCTTGGTTAATTTACATTTCAACTTTTTGATGTTATTATTACATAATTTTAATTCTAGTACGTTACGTTGCAACAAGCTAATGAGAAACTTTTGCTTGTCGGAACTTTTAAATTCGTAACATAAATGGAAGTTTTCAAAATTAGAATTCTTAACTTTAGCAGCATAAACATTTAGTTTCATTAAAAATCCATTAATTTTGTCTTGGGTTTTGATTATTGTAATATTTCGACCTTGTAGCTCGGTATTTAGCTCATTTAGGTGCATAAATAAAATCTGTCTGCTAAGTAAGAAAGTTGAATCAACTGGGGAGCTAAAAAAAAACCCCGGCCAATTCGTGTTTAGCATCTTGCAAAAATATCAGCATTTCAGATCGCAGCTTAAATAACTTATTCAAAACCTTCTCAAGGGACAGCCATTGTAAAATAAATAAAAAAAAATACTCAAATATAATAGTTAATAAAGAGTACACCATGCGTAGGACGAGGGAGGGGGGGGGTGCGAAGTTTTTTTGTGGTATTAGGGGGTCGTCACCTACGAAAGGTTGAGAACCACTGCTTTAACTGATCTCTGTTATAGGAACTGATTTCCTTACGCAAGTTTAGGCGATCACTCGCAATCATCGCCAAAGTGGCCTGCTAAGGAAACTTCTCTACAAAATCAATCGGTTTTACCCCTGTATTATCCTTATTATGTGTATAAAAACTCAATCCAAATGACACGTAAAAGCCTTCTCACCTCTCCGTCGTCCGTGGCGGGAATGCAGAGCTCCAGGTACCCCGACTCGATGTAGGTCTGGCTGTAGTTGAAGCGCGGCATCTTCAGCATCTGGCGCCGGACCCCGGAGAAGGCCCCGTCGCAGCCGATCAGGAGGTCGCCCGACTCCTCTTTGGTTTCGCCGGCCGAACTGGAACCAAATCGTCACTTAAGTTCCCACATGTGCTCTCTCACTTCGCACAACGGATCGGATTTACTGTACGGTAACTCTTGGAGCAATTTTTTCGGATTTGGCGATATATAATTTTTTGAGGCAACCTATCCGACTTCGACTGATGATTCGAATTCTTTGAATTCGCAACAATGACGTTTTCCGGCAGATCTATCTGACCACTATTTATTAGCGGAGAATAGAGTGCGTGACGTCAAAGGTCGCCAGAATACGGACTTTTGGCGCGATTTTAGAAAGTTCACCGAGGGTTACCATACAGTTAATCTGATCCGTTTCGCAAAGAGAGATAGCAAATGGGGGAACTTAAGTAACAAAATACAGTATAACTTCAATTGTAGGAAGCAATGAAGACCTGATATCATTCGGATACTCAGAAACAAGGATAATCGTGTTATTTCGGTGAAGGGGGATTAGCGGCACAGTTGCTGATGTGTTAAACGTGTCCGCCTCGTAAGCCCAAGATCACGGGCTCGAGCCCCGGCTGAGTCATCGGATTTTCTGGATGGGAAAATCTTGGACACGCATGACATATGATAATGTGGCATGTAAAAGATCCATGGAGGTCCCATTTGACTTGGATTCTCTCGACATACTTTAACATCCACAGAGAGCTCAGATTCATTGTAAGCTGAGCGTCAAAATTGGTAGCGAGAGTCGCCAAGATAGTGCCACAAAAAATGGCTCTCAGTTCTGGGGAATATGCCGAGTCTGCAAAGGCTCCTCCAATGTTGCAGCCCCATTATACTTAACTAGGGGGCAAAGCCCCCTGCTCACTACCGCTCGCCAACCCCCGAGAATTGCTACGCAATTCCTCTTTGTTTGCGCCGCAAACAAACATGCAAGACCAAGATATTTTAGTTAAAAGGTCCCGACCAGCGGGGAGATTGCGCAAGACGAAATATTGAAGATGCATCGGCTTCGGCTGTTTTTACGATACGTTTACGGAAACTCAAGGCTGATGCCAACAGTTTAAAAATAAGCTAGTTTCCGTTGGACTGCTGCAGGGCATCAAGTAGATCTTGCGCTAAGCAACGATCTCTACCAAAGCCACGGGGCACGGGACAAAACAAGCACACCGCCTAAGTTACTATCAGCGTTTCTGACATTTCTGATTGGCTGAAGCCGTGTAAGTCACATGGCTTTCAAGCGTCCGACAATTACACTTTTACATTATATTTTGGGCTACGAGATCACCGTGATTGGTCTGAGCGGACTACTCATTAGCTGCGGCATCCGCAAAGGGTAACCCGTGAAGAGGCCTTTCGTATATATAGGAAACTTTGGACTAAAAATCTCTCAATCCCACGTAATAAATCGACAGGTCAATTAAATAGAAGTTCAAAATTTACCTTTGAACTTTGTATTTTCCGCTTTTTAAGTCGCAATCCAGGAACTTGCTCTTGAAATGAACCTCGACATTGGAATTCTTTTCAGCAGCTGAAAAAAAATTAATTTCTAAAATTATTTTTGGAAAAAAAGAGAGAGAAGTAGAAATACTATGAAGTAAAAAAAAATGTTCACCTGTTAAAAGCATTTCGTTTATAAACCTTCTTCCTACTGAATATATACACTGAAAAAAAATAGAAATTATTCAAGCAAATATAATAATACCATTCAAATTCAAGCTGTACGTTGTACACTACAGAAAATTTCAGTCAAACTTAAGTTTTAAACAAGAAGCCGAAATGACAGAAAAAAAGTAAAACTGCAGAAACTTCTATACTAAACAAGTAACTTTATAGCTGAACCGGTCACAGAACAGACCTGTAAAAAAAACATCTAAATACAGCATTTAATTCTATATTAACCCTGTAATGCATGAACTTTTTTTCATCCCCAAAAAATATATACATCTTTAATACTCATACATTATGGGGTAAAATGCTGAAAAAAAATTACTGCATTGGAATTCAAATAATTTACTTTTTAAAATTTTAGCCTTGTGTCAAAAACAAACTACAAAATTCCAATTTTGATAAGAATGACTAGAAAACTACTGAATATATTTTAGAATAACCCTCTTGAACTATAATTATTTTTCAAAACAATTTAGTTGTATTTAGTACAAATTTTATTCTCTCTAATTTTGACTACACTTTTACTACTGTCATCTATGAGGATTATTATTAACTAAAACTTCAAAATGGAATGTAAAAGATGAAAAAACACACAGATTTGTCGAGAGGGAGCTCTTCTTTAATAGAATAAAGTAGATTATGTTGCTTGTTTCCATATGGCAACAGTATGCATCAGAGGGTTAAACTTCTAAAAATCCTACACATTTATCATTTAAAAAAACATTTGTAAAAAATATTCTATACAGCCGGAGAAATGTGGGTTAGAAAATATTCAAACTACACTGCTCAAAAGAGTTAGGGGAGCACTTTGAGTACTTTTTTTTACTTTTCCAACATTTTATTATTTTAGTCTAAAAATCGAAAATTTGTGAAATAAATTCATTATGCATTCAGAATTAATGGTAAAAAGCAAGGGGGAAAAAATCTTAATTTTTTAACTAAAATTTAAGGTGGGGGGGGATTAGAATAATAACTTTTGAATAAATTACAAAAAAAAATTCAAACTTCATTCATTCAAAACTTCATGTTTAAACATCGAAGAATGCAAGCGTGAAGACTTTAGGGTCAATTTATTTCATGAAATTTTTTTGAGTGAATGTTATTTTACCATGTTTTTCATATTTTCATTTAATTAAAACAAACATTATTTAATTCTTCAAAAGACATGATTCTTCCATCTAACAATACATAATTACAAGCTTAACTTAGAGAGAAAAAAAAATCGCAAGCTGATGATTCCAAATGGAATTATTGGGGGTGAAAGAGTTCAAAACATGCGCTCCCCTAATTGCTTTGAGCAGTGTATATGACATTCCATCCATCACAATCCATACGCACCCTGCCCTGCTTGTCGTATGGCATGACCGTGGTACGGCCATACGTGGATTGCATAATATGTCAAATTTCGCTTTTATTTTTAAAGCAAGAATTTTACTAATTTATTTTTCGAAATGTAAACTTGAGGCTGCAAAAAGATATTTATTTAAAAAATACATCATTGTTCTTCGAACTTAACAAAAAAATAGCAAACGATAAAGATTAGTTATCAAATCTTCAAAAGAAGATTAAAGACAATTATTAATTTTTGCTTATAAAAGTTTGAATTAGAACTGAATTTGAAGTTTGAATTAGCCAAAGGCCCTGTTTGGCGAATTTCTTTCAGAGGTGTTGTTAGTGTGTTTCCTGTTGAGCGTAAAATGTTGTGTGGAAGCGGTGTAAGTGACAGATTCTGTAACAAACCAACTTGTACTACAACCCATACGCACCCTGCCCTGCTTGTCGTACGGTACGACCGTGGTGCGGCCATGCGCGTCGTGCAGCATGCGTCCGCGCATGGGTATGGCGTGGCGCTCGATCACTTCCTCCTCGAGACCCGCCATGCGCAGCGCGGACCGGCCGCGCGCGGACAGGGCCAGGTTGATGCTGCGGCCGGCCACGAAAAACTGGTCCCGGGGATCTGAAAAGACAGGTTTTCGGGATGGGAAAATGGTTGGTACGCATGTCATATGATTATCTATAATAATAAAAGAAGGAGTCTGTCTGTGTGTATGTCTGTCTGTGTGTATGTCTGTCTGTGTGTATGTCTGTCTGTGTGTGTATGTCTGTCTGTGTGTATGTCTGTCTGTGTGTATGTCTGTCTGTGTGTATGTCTGTCTGTCTGTGTATGTCTGTCTGTGTGTGTATGTCTGTCTGTCTGTGTGTCTGTGTGTATGTCTGTTGATCGCAAAAGACCTACTTAGACTGCTCTAAAAAATTCGAAATTTTTAATACAGGTTCCTTTTAATACCAACGTGTGCACCTGAGGCTTAGTTTTTTTAGATTTGATTGCGATTTTTAATTAATATAATTAGTTTCAAAAAACGTCTTCCAAGTGGGAGTGCAGGACCATAACAGGGTTTGAAAATACATGGACCGGGCCGAAACGGGGGCTTGACGCCATCCTCTATTAGTGTTTGCTTGTTAAGTGCGCATGCACCACCAAGAATTTAGTTTTGTTTTGATTTTGAGTGTATTTTAATAAGTAGGCAACGGGGCTCAAAACACAATGACAAGGCCGTAACAGGGGCTTGACGCCATTCTCTGTTATTATTTGCTGTTTTTCTTTCGCAGTTGCCAACACGAATTGAATTTAGTTAATATTAAGTTAGGTTTTGAAATATCGTCGCACTAGAGCTACAAAAGGGCTATTGGCGACGGGCGTCGTATTTTAGAACCACAGTCAGGTAACGAGCCAACACCTGAATTTAGTTTAGATATTGAGTGTATTTTCACAAGTAAGCATGCCTTTAAAAGGAAGCACTGCGAAGTTAACGGGTACCCTGTAAGGCGGGCCATACTGCTAGTATGTCATGTAAAAGATCCCTTGCGTACAATTTTTCTCTCTGCATGAGGCATTATTCGGTGGACTTTTTAGTGAGTTTTAAATGCGGAAAATTTTTTCAAATAAATTGCCACTTCAGCATTGTTTAACATTGTCACTGCATTTTTGAAAATCGCTAGTTACAACATAAATACAGTCTACTCTCTGGGGTCAAGTTTTATTTGTACAATTATATCGTAGATGACAGCACCAAAATTATTAGGCTATGTTAAGTGAATGTTAAGTGAGGGAAAATGTTTTCAATTAAATTGACCCCTCAGCATTGTTTAACATTGTCACTACTTTATTGAAAATCGCTAGTTACACCATACAGTCTACTCCCTGGGGTCAAGTTTTATTTGTACAATTATATCCTAGATGGCAGCACCAAAATTATTCGAGTTGTTTTTCATTCCTTGCATCTAAAATACCATTACTTTAAAATGTTGTCCAAATTATTACTATATTATATATCTGTTATTAAATATTTTAAATAAGATATTTCTAACATTGAAATCAGTAATTTAAGTGCAAAGAGCATTTTTATATTAGCATTGAAGAAAGTCCATTACTTGAGATCTACACTCTTAAAACAAAAGAGTGAAATCCACTCCAGTTGGAGAAGTGCATTTTCGACACCCTAAAGGCACGCATATTAACTCAGACTGAGTTAAAATCACTCGTTTGGAGTGATCCTGTCGGAGGTTTAACACACAAAGGATCCACTCCAAAAGGAGAAGTGCATTTTCCAGTCTGGAGGAGTGAAATCCACTCAGACTGAGGTAAATTGGGAGTGTTTGTTTTAAGAGTGTATCAGCAACTGTTTTCCCATATACTAAAAAAAAGCCCAATTTAATTGTAATAACTTACAAGAGTTCATGAAAAACAAGAGGTGTGTAACACTACGTAACTTTGACTTTCCAATTAACGAATCGGTGCATTTAAAGGCAATCCTATAAGGAAATTTAAATAAATTTAAAACCTAAAAAGTTCTAAGGTATTCTCCCTTTATACATGCGGAATTTTCTTCAAAATCTTATTATGACGTCTGACATGTACAAAAAACTCGTGTATCGAAATTGAAGTTCATAAATATTTTAGTTTGAACTGTAGAATAGTTTCAGTCAAGTAGTCAAACAAACAATGATTTCTTTAAACACTTTTTTTAGAATCAGCAACTTTCCAAACTTGTTTAGTTTGAAATATCGTCCCACTAGAGCTACACGAGGACTATTGGCGACGGGTGTCATAATTTAGAACCACAGTCAAGAGACGAACCGACACCCGAGTAGGCACCCAACGCAAGCGATAAGGGCGAATCGTACACAGCGTTAGGACTTTGGAGGATATTTAACGTGCATTCCCTCTACACGGGGTACTATTCATCGGACATTTTTGGCTGCACGGGCCGTTTATAGGTCAGCAGCTAATTTGGCGATGCCCGGACCTGAACCGAGGACCTTTCGCATGCTAGGCGGAAGCCTAACCGGCAGGGCTCCACAGTCCCTTTTCAAAACTTGTTGAAAATAAAATATCCATTTCGAATTTTCGACCTCTTCGTAATGCTTTCATTGCCTATTTTTTTATATTAGGTAATTGAAAATGAAATCATTGCATTAACAAGCAGATACGTTTTTCGTTTAATTATGAAATAGTATTTCAAAACTGCACTTACCATCACGAAACTCGTGGAGCTTTACCCGTACGCCTTTGTTTCCGAGTATGCAGGCGCACAAAGATCCCACCTAAAATTACAATATTAAGTTACAAATGCAGTGGATAGCATAAAAAGAGTTGTATTTCAATAGGGTACTTGACTGTATCGCTAAAATACCTTTCAATAATTAATTATAGTTTGAACCAAAAAAATAAAAAGCGCATATATTTTTTTGGCAAAATAAATATTTATTTTTGTGGAATATTTTTAGTTCACTGTGTTAAATGGACGTGTATTCGACATCACAGAAAAATTAAACTCTTCTAGTAAAATAGAAAAAGAGGAAAATGTACCTTAAGGTAGGCGTACCCAAAATTCTAAAAATTTTACTTTTACTTTAATCTTTTCCAAATTTGGCATAGTGATTTCAAATATAATGAACACTGCTTTTTGGGCAATTTTTTTTATTTAAATATAATGGATTTATTTTAAACGGTGTTTTTCAAGTAAAAAAGGGGGGTTACGCCAACACTTCTAGCATAAAAAGTTTTACATTAATTTACCTGAAATTTTTCACAGATGCTATTTCAATATATATCTGTGCCATGAACCTCTAACATCTTGTGTAAGTATACAAGTTCTTTTTTTTTAAATGTCCAAGTGTAAGTTGATCGAAAAAAGTCCTTTTTTGTGTCCATAGGATGAAAATTCAATGTGGTAGACTTGTTGGCGTAAACCTCTTTTTTTAGTAGAAAAACACCGTTTAAAATAAATAAATTATAGTTAAATAAAAACAAAAGTCTAAATAGTATTATTCATTATATTTGAAATCGCTATGCCAAATTTGGAAAAGATTAAAGTAATAGTAAAAATTTTAGAATTTTGGGAAATTTTGGGTATTCGCCTACCTTAAGGCTGAAAATTGGTGCTTTGGAATAATAACATAAAAGCTGGCAACAGTCATGTTGAAATTAACAAATTTGCAAACTCCAGCCCCATATTCAAACGTGCATCATAAAAGTATTTTCGTTAATATTCTTTTTAGTGATTGAAAGTTAAAAGGAAAATTCGATATTTTGAGTGGTTATATGTTCCCAGTTACCTCAACACTTTCGCTACGTAAGCACTTTGTTGCCGCGTAGCCTGTTATAGGAATAGCATTATCTAATCCTTACTAGTACGGCCGTCCGGGCCGTTCCAGATGTTAAGGGGTTAAAATTGACATTTTAGCCTACTTTTCTTTTTCCAATTCAAGAGAATTAAAAAATGAAAAAAGTAGGCATTAACGCTGTTGACGACAGTTACTGTTATAAACCAACTTGATTTCATATAAGAATTTCAGGAAGTATACAAGTAACTGGAAAGTTTGCTATTTATTTCTTGATGAACTTCTTGTTTCTTATCTAAAAAGACAACGGTGTGTTTGAATAACCTTTTTTAAAGAGAGAGAGAAGAAACTTATTATATGATAGCTTTATCCAAAAACATGTTACCCAATCTTTCAAAATCTTATCAGAATTCGTATATCACTTCGAAAACTTATGCACCTGTTTTAAACAGTTAAGTAACTCAAATACATTTACGCTAAGAGGGACTATCAGTCCCATAGAGCTGATGCATTAGTTTTGGAATCACAACTTTTGCAAAAGAATTGCTTTGACATGTTATTATATTTTCACTAGGTATAAGAATTATCATAACATCAATTTTAAACAAAATTTTTAAAGAAAATGACATCCAGTTATTTAATTATTAATTGATAGTTAAGAAATACTGTCACCATCTGCTGCATATTTTTGGCATTTTAAACTTCAAAAATATATAATCAAATAGCTAGATAACATTTTCGTTTCAAATTTGTTTCATTTCGATGTTACGTTGATTCCCATTTATGGGGGAAAAGGGCTAACGTGGCAAAGCAAAACTTTTGCAGAAGTTGTGATTCCAAAGCCAGCGCATTAGCTCGATGTAACTGACAATCCTCACAATGACTTTTAATAAAGAAAACTATATTTAACGTATTACTAATATTTCGTAGCAAACATGATGCTGCGAGGGCAATTGCACCTGTCTCGAAATCTGTTCAAAACCACTCGTTCACGGCTGACCACATTTTTAGGGTTTCGAATGCGTCCGAAATAGTTTCTCGATCTTCGGCACTTCAAAAAGTGACGTCAAGTCTACTCATGTTTGGGAAAGCTCCTCTGGCCTTGTTATTGAAGTTGGCCGTGATTCAATGCAATCGATGTTAGGTTAGGTTTGAATTATCGTCGCCCTAGAGCTGCATGAGGGTTATTGGCGACGGGCGTCGTATTTAAGAACCACAGTCAGGTGACGAGCCAACACCTGAATAGGCACCCAACGCAACCGTTAAGGGTGACATCGAACGCAGCGTCGGGCCTTTGGAGAATATTTAACGTGCACTCTCGTGCCACACGGGTATTATTAATCTAATATTTTTGGCTGCACGGGCTATTTATAGGTTGACAGTTGTTTTGGCGATGCCCGGACCTGAACCTGGGACCTTTCGCATGCTAGGCGAGTGCCTAACCGACTGGCCTCCAGAACCTAATCGATGTTAGGACAAGAATAAAATAGCTAAATAAAATAATGATTACTAGAACTTGGCGTTGTGAAACCAATAATTGCAATAAATGTAATAACCATTGAATAATGCAGATACTTACCCCAGATAATCACGAGTTGGATGGACATGTTGTCTATTTACGCCATTTAATTGGTTAGGCGTGGTGACTGGTCGGACTTCATATTAAGGAATTTGAAAAAATCTTGCATGTGCAAGGAGTAGGTGCCATACAACTTCATTGGCTTTAACCTCTTAAGACGCGAGCAAAATCCTAAATTTATATTCTTAATCTAAACATACTTTTCATAGAAAAAATATGCAAAAAGTATGTTTTGCAAAGAAGGTTTTTTTTTTAATTATTTTTAATGGTTTCTTAGACCCGCCTTAAGCTCTAAAAATACACATTTCTGTGGTATAAATGCAAACAAAAAAAGCCGCATCACTTATTTGTTGTCAACAGTTTATTTGAACATTGTTTTTTTGCAAATTTTTGAAAAATATATATTTAAATTAATTTTTTGAACAACTCAAATATCGTATGACCCTCGTTCAAAATCATTTTTTAATAGAAATAAATGCCTGATATAGTGCGTCTCAAAAGTTTAGACAAAATATATTTTGAGTCAAAAAATTTTACTGAAAAGGTTTATTTAAAAAAAAATTTGGTAGTAAGGATAAGGCAAGTATATATAATTAAAAATAGCATGAATCACAAAGAAAACAGCCGATAATAATTTTTAATTGAATTATTTGTAAAAAGTACCCACAAAATCTGTCTCATAAATGTAGACAAAATCGATTTAATGTCATTTAATGATCTAAAGTAGCATTTTTTTTGCCAGAATTGTATTTCTGTTTGATATAATGAATTAAAAAACGCATTTTACGGTTGAATTTTAACCATTTTGTACCACTCCTGGTCCAATTACATACTAACAGTCAATAAAGCCATTTTTGCTTTTTTAAGGGAAAATATTGCTGGCGATTTGCATAATACGTATCCTAATTAGATGTAAATAACGAATATATGCCTAAAACAACAGTACCAAATCGTTTTGCCACCGATTTGTGCATTTGAAGACATGTAATGACACATTTTCTGGTAAAAAACTGCATTTTTTAAAATTTAAAATAATCAAAAAGACACAAAATTTTATGTTGTGCACCGTAACCCGATGTAGAGTATGCCTCCCCTTCAAAAAAGCCAAAAAGTTCCAAATTTTAGCCCAAAACCACCCTCATACCATTCGATATTTCTCCTCAAATTTGCTTTTCTCGAGTTTGTAAACACCGTTTTTTTTTTCAAACCGGTGAAAAAGAATCAGTTTAACCCTTTCAGTCCCAAAAATTTACTACACTACAGAAACATCTGGTATTCACAAAATAAGCTTATTTAAGGTCAAATATACGAATTCCATAAGGAAAAAAAATCCATTTAAATTTTTTATATGGTTTTTGAAACAATGCCAAAATTCTTTAACTGTGGAAAACACAAAATAAAAAATATATATATTACCTAAAAACACTTCGAGTTATATATTTTAAGGTGTCTGACCATATTATTAAAAAAAATTTAGTAATTATTTTAACCGAAATAGTTTAAATTGAATTTTAAATATGTGGAACTGAAGTGAACTTATAAAAAATCAGGAGAAACGCTTGTTGACTATTTTCTAAATAAAAAAAATAGTAGTTCTGACTCCTATTGAGATTAAAGTAAAATTTTGTCTGATAGAACAAAGTGTGAAGAATCGAATGATGTGTGTTTGGATGTCATAACGGTACATAAACATTTTGAAAAAAATATTGAAAGTGATGATGCCAAATGGCATCACTGGGACTGAAAGGGTTAAGCGATAAGATAAAAACCGTTTTAAGGATACTCAAAAACCGGTTTTAAAAACCGTTTTTTTTTAAAATATGATTGCATGAGTGTACAAGTTTTCGGGTGCCTATTTCTTTGCTCCTTCAGGAGCTTTAACACAGCCAATTTTGCCTCGTATTTTAGAACCCTGGTCAAGTGACGAGGCCGACACCAGAGTGGGCACCCAACGGAACTTCGAACGACATCGTTCTCTAACGCCGTCGAGACTTTCGACTCCACAGATTTAACGAGCACGTACAGGGTGGTTATTAAATAACGCTCGTCGCCATTCGGAGTATGCTGTAGCTTTAATGAATAATCCAAATGCAAAAAACTTCAGACACTTACTAATCAAGAAGGGGGGGGGGGAATTCAATCATAAAAAAATAAAAAAAAACTCGGCCATCAGGGTTCTAAAATACGAGGAGTATTCCTTTCTTTTTGAGAAAAAAGAAACTTGTCTCTTGACCAGGGCTCTAAATTACGAGGCGTAATTAGCTGTGTTTGGCGTGATTGCCCATAATTGATGACGCCTCGTAATTTAGAACCCCGGTAAAGAGACGAGTTTGTTTTTTATGATTATTTTTTAGGATTCTATCTATTTTATGATTCTATTCTCTACCCCCCCCCCCCCTTCTTGATTAATAAGTGTCTCGAAGTTTGTTGCATTTGGAATATTTATTCAAGCTAAAGACCACTCCGAATAGCGAGCGTTATGTTAAAACCACCCTGTATATCGCATTGTACTCGGCCACCCCGGTGAGTTTTCGAGGATTTTTTTCCCAAAAGTACAAATACTCTATATATAGTATGGCTATAACTTCCGACCTAAAAACGGCCCTACTTGCAGCCAAAAATGTCCGACGAATAATACTCCGTGTAAGGGAGTCACGTTAAATATTCTTCAAAGTCCTAACGCTGCTTACGATGTCTCCTTAACGGTTACGTTGAGTGCCTATTCAGGTGTCGGCTCGTCACTTGACTGATGTTCTTAAATACGACTCCCGTTGCCAATAGCCCTCGTATTCCCTCCCCTTCAGGGGCATGTCTAAATTGTGGAGTTGGCGCGAGATAGGTGGCAGCATATGTCGCGTATGTATGTGTGTGTGTTTGTGTTATGTCTGTCTTACTTGACGAATTTTTATAAGCGGATCTCGGACCAAGCACACAAACCTGAAAATATGACAACCAACCAACCAATAGAGGTAATTCTATTGCGAAGTTCGTTCAATCATATCTAAAACTTAACCTAGTAGTTCCTATTACACCGGTTTTTATAAAACATCGGAGTATCGTACCGGTTTAAATTAACCGATTTTAAAATATTTTTTTCTTATTGGTTAAACTGGTTCTTTTTCACCGGTTTGAAAAAACCGGTGTTTCTGAACTCTAGCATATTTGAGAAAAATGTCAAATGGTATGGGGGTGGTTTTGGTCTAAAATTTGGAACTTTTTGGCTTTTTTGAAGGGGAGGCATACTCTACATCGGGTTTTGGTGTACAACATAAAATTTTGTGTCTTTTTGATTATTTTAAATTTTAAAAAATGCCGTTTTTTACCTGAAAATGTGTACTTTCATTTTTTCAAATGAACGAATCGGTGGCAAAACAAACCAGTACTATTGTTTTAGGCATATATTAGTTATTTGCATCTTATTAGGATATGTATTGAGCAAATCGCCAGCAATATTTCCCCTTAAAAAAGCTAAAACGGCTTTTTTAACTGTTAGTATGTAATTGGATCAGGAATGGTACAAAATGGTTAAAATTCAACAGTAAAAAGGGGTTTTTATTTCATCATATTAAACAGAAATACAATTCTAGGCAAAAAAATGGCGAAATTAGATCATTAAATGACATTAAATCGATTTTGTCTATATTTATGATGAAGGGGAGGCATACTCTACATCGGGTTTCGGTGTACAACATAAAATTTTGTGTCTTTTTGATTATTTTAAATTTTAAAAAATGCCGTTTTTTACCTGAAAATGTGTACTTTCATTTTTTCAAATGAACGAATCGGTGGCAAAACAAACCAGTACTATTGTTTTAGGCATATATTAGTTATTTGCATCTTATTAGGATATGTATTGAGCAAATCGCCAGCAATATTTCCCCTTAAAAAAGCTAAAACGGCTTTTTTAACTGTTAGTATGTAATTGGATCAGGAATGGTACAAAATGGTTAAAATTCAACAGTAAAACGTGTTTTTTATTTCATCATATTAAACAGAAATACAATTCTAGGCAAAAAAATGGCGAAATTAGATCATTAAATGACATTAAATCGATTTTGTCTATATTTATGATGAAGGGGAGGCATACTCTACATCGGGTTTCGGTGTACAACATAAAATTTTGTGTCTTTTTGATTATTTTAAATTTTAAAAAATGCCGTTTTTTACCTGAAAATGTGTACTTTCATTTTTTCAAATGAACGAATCGGTGGCAAAACAAACCAGTACTATTGTTTTAGGCATATATTAGTTATTTGCATCTTATTAGGATATGTATTGAGCAAATCGCCAGCAATATTTCCCCTTAAAAAAGCTAAAACGGCTTTTTTAACTGTTAGTATGTAATTGGATCAGGAATGGTACAAAATGGTTAAAATTCAACAGTAAAACGTGTTTTTTATTTCATCATATTAAACAGAAATACAATTCTAGGCAAAAAAATGGCGAAATTAGATCATTAAATGACATTAAATCGATTTTGTCTATATTTATGAGACAGATTTTTTGGGTACTTTTTACAATTAATTCAATTAAAACTTATTATTGGCTGTTTTCTTTGTGATTCATGCTTTTTCAATTAGATATATTTGCCTTATCCTTACTGCCAAAAAAATTTCAAATAAACCTCTTCAGTAAAATTTTGTGACTCAAAATGTATTTTGTCTAAACTTTTGAGACGCACTGTACCTGTAATCAAAGGCTGAAAACTGATATTTAGAACTTCTATTGACCAGGTCAATTTCGGAACTAATTAAAATGTTAATTGTTTGTGGGGTGGTTTTAAAAAATATCTCTAAATGGGGACGTCAGGTCGCAAGAGGTTATAGATATTGCTGACAAAGGAAAAAGTAAGTTTTCACAAAAAGATGTTCGACTGTTTTCCCAACGTAACCGTTACGGGCGACATCGTACGCAGAGTTAAGACTTTGGATGATATTTAACGTGCACTCCCGTGCCACACGGGTATAATTAATCTAATATTTTTGGCTGCGCGGGCCATTTATAGGTTGACAGCTGTTTTGGCGATGCCCGGACCCGAACCTGGGACCTTCCGCGTGCTAGGCGAATGGCTATCCGACTAGGCTCCCCAGCCCCACTTTGTAACTGTAAAATGTATTTCATCCGGAGCTTTTTCATTTGATTTATGTTTTTTTTATTACATACTGCTTTTTCTGGACATGAATATAAAAAAAATAAGTAGTTCTGAACGAACTAAAATAGCCTATTTTCCTTTAAAATTTTACTTTAATCCTCACTGAAAGATCGCGGGCACTGATTTTAAGAGGCTGACTGATTTTAGAGGAATTATTTTAGATCGAAAACTTTTTTAGTGGTTACTGAATAGTTCATTTGAAATGGCACTGGTCTCAATTGCACCGTGTGGTTCTAAATACTCAAACTGAGCATGCATCATTAAAACTGAATTTACAGAGCCTACACTCTTAAAACAATAGAGTGAAATCCATTCCTATTGGAGAAGTGCATTTTCGACTCTGGAAAGGAGTGAAAAATAACTCAGACTGAGTGAAATATAACTCAGAAGGAGTTAAAATCACTCGGAGTGATCCCGTTGTAGGTTTAACTAAACAAAATGAGTGAAATCCACTTCTATAGAGGAAGTGCATTTCCGACACTGGAATGAGTGAAAATTAACTCAGATTGAGTTAAAATCTCTCGTTTGTTTTAAGAGTGTACATTATTTAAGTTGAGATTACAGGACCTACATTGTTAAAGTTGAGCTTACTGATCCTACAAGAGCCTCCAACTGAGCGACTGAGCCTACATGATTTAAAATTGGAATCCTAATTAGTTGTAGCGCTGATCTAAGTATAATATGATGGTTTCAATCATCACCCACTTTGAGAACCCAGTAAATAATGTTTTCAAACGTTTTAAAATTGCTTTTTAATTTAATAATAACACGCACACCAATTAAAAGTAAAACTTATAAGCAAAAAATTAAGGACACTCTATTATTTTTAAACTAAATAGTTATCAATAAAATTATTTTATTTTTATTCGATCCTTATTTTAAAGTTTCCCAAACTCTCTAGATTTTAATTTTTGATTAGTTTTACGTTGACATATTTTTTTAGACTAAAATCTACTTCACTAATACAAAACCAAATTACATTAGTAAGACAGTGAACATTTTTAAATACATTTCGGAAAATTGTGTAAAAGTTATTAAATTAGGAGTAAAACAATCATTGGAACTTTGTGAAGTTATTTAATTCTATACAGAATTATTTGAACGTTTTAGAAGAGATTACGTATCCTATTTCAAAAAGAAACTTAGATAGAGTGGCCATCTGCATTTTGCAGCACAATTTATTTTGCTATTCAACAATCTAGCTATAAAAATTGTCCCAAATAGTCTCGTGTTAATATTTTCATAGTTCTTTCAAACCAATACAACGTAAATAAATTAAAAATTTTAACGATGATTTCACAGCCGAAACATTAATCACAGAAACTTATCTGATCATGCTAAACAGAAAGGGGAAAAAAATCGTAACAAACTTATATTACTGAATAAAAACATTTTTAACTTACTAAGCCGCCACCTATGATCGTAACTTGAATATCCTTAGCTTGCTTCATGTTTATCAGCGTAGGGAATTTTTCACCTTGTTTATATTACAATGAAAGTTGTGGTGTTCACCTTGCTGCCGGCGAAAATCCGGGTTGCTGCAATTGGCAACAAATAGCTTGTTTGGCAGACTTTTATTAGGTCGTCAAATAGTTGTTTTTGCGTGGAGCTACAATCCAGCAAACAAAACCAACCAAACCAACCAATAGTTGTTTTCGTTTGCAGATCTCGATAGTAGTCTAAAAGTAGCCATAACCAGATTAATTTCTATTATTAACTTATAACTATAGCACCGTCAGTAAATTTTCGTAAATCTTAATTTATTTACGTTGTTTTTGTATGAAAAACTAAAAAAATTAGACTATTTACACATGTTTTAGATAAGTAATAGAGAAGTTGAACTGCGCGAAATGACTGATAAAATAATAAAATCGCTTGATCATCCTTTTTAAAAGCCAACTTTTGCTGAAATTAAAATAGCTGATAAGAAAAGCTAGTGGCAAATAACACCTTGCAAATTTGCCTGAAAATATGGTTTTGTAAATGTGGTATTATTTTTCAGTTTTAAGTCTATCCATATTTGATTTTCCATTGTTATCACTTTATTTAAATGGGCTTGGGAGCCCAGTTAGGCCGACGCCTTGCATGCGAAAGGTACCAGGTTCTGGTCAGGGCATTGCCAAAATATCTACCGACCTTTAAACGGCCCGTGAAGCCCAAAAATATCCGACGAATAATACTCCGTGTAGAGGAAGTCACGTTAAATATGCTCCAGAGTCATAACGGTGCGTGCGATGTCGCCCGGGGAGATCATAGTAAGCGACTGAAAAAATGAGCAATTCTTAGTATTGATTTCGAAAAGTTGTAAATAATTTTAAAACTATGTTTAAAAAAATTTACCAAGTCATAAATTGTACTTTTATTATTATATTTACACCCAATAATCTTATCTTTAAAAATTTAAATTATTTATTTAGAAAAAAATACATCTTTTGAAACATACAATTACGAATTTTCAAAAATACAAGTATTTGTTTGGTACACTTTGTACAAAAAATATGCAATGAATGTACATAAAACTTTTTTCAATTGCAAGTAAACAGTTAGATTTATATTTGTCACCTTTTTTTTTGCCAAAAATAATTTTTAAATTTTATTTAAAAAACACTATACTCTTGACAACCAATGTATTCTGCTTCAAAAAAATAAAGTTTCTTTCTTCAGTTTCTTTCTTCTATATTCTGCATTCATAAAAATTCCGATTTTCAACGCAGAAAAGTGTAAAATCTATAATAATAAAAATGAAGTTTTGTATGTATGTATGTGTGTGTGTGTATGTCTCTCCGAAACTCACAAACTAGACATTTGTTTGACTCGTAACTTGGCACAAATGCGTAGTTCCTACTTGAGTTACAAAATAAGAACTTTCAGAGCTCAAAATGTTCTATTTTTTGAGAAAATTCGAATTTTCTGGAAAAACTACACCACTTTGGCTCAAATCCGACGATTTCTTTACTTTCCTGATGCCATCTGAAGAAACAATTAAATAAAACTTTCAACGAAAATAAATAAAATTGAAAATGTTTATTTTATTGTGTTGCCATAACTTTCAAAAACTAAATTCATTATTTGAAAATAATTTATATGTTTCAAGTGACGTATTTCCGACAAGTCTTGATTCCTGGATTTCTTTTTATGGGTTTAGTTGATGATTTCGTCAATGATGGTTCTGTTGATTACAAATATACATGTTCAGGCAATAAATGTGTAGTTTACCTATAAGTTCTAGAGCTGCCGTTAGGTCTTTATTTTCTCGCCAAATACGTTGCAAATCCCGCCAAATTATAATAAAAACTCGCCAAATGGGCAAATGGTTTGTTAAGCTATTACTGAACAATGATGGTTAATAAAGGTCATCGCACGAGCTGCATATTAGGGTTTTATGTCTTTATTGTTTCGCCAAACATGTTGCCAATCTCGCCAAATTATTTATTAAAACTCGCCAAATGGGCAAAATGTTTTTTTAAGTAATTTATAAGCTGGTTGGATATGCTAAGGTCGTTGTGTTAGAGCTGTATAATGTGTATGTTTGTAGCTATATCTATTTTCTCGCCAAATTATTTACCAAAACGAGCCAAAAGAGTTAAAAGGTTTTATGTATTTATGAGGGAATTGTGATGACATTTATGAGTACATTTTACAGAGTATTTTTGATTTTAGAATATTAGGGCAATGAATTGAGATTTTTTACTTGATAACGAGTGGGAAGAGAATAACTTAAGTTTATGATTTTATAACAGGTTATGTGGTACACATACTTGGATCGATTTGATATTTATTTAATCCGTGCGAAGTACGGGTATAAATTTGCTAGTAATATAATATTTTCGTTAATTTGTAAGACTAAATGAGGTGACCTAAATAGATCTAAAATGGTTTTATAACACAAAAAATATTAAGATATATTTAATAGATTTGGAGAAAAGTGTACCTTTGTGTTAAAAATTGTATTTTTGAGAAAAACGCAAAAAAAAAAAAAACAAATGCAGTCGAACACCTTTAACACGAACTCGAAGGAACCACCGAAACATTTCGTGTTAACCTAATTTCATGTTATCCTCAGGAATTTTTTTACATTTAGCCAGTGATTAGTTTTCAAAAATCAACCCAAAAAATTTTTATTTCATAATGTAATACACAAATAATACTTGTATTATTTGTGTATTACATTACTAACTGCATGCTTGTAAGCATGCAGTTAGTAATTCAAAGTTGGCGTGCGTGACGCATGCGTTTATTTTTAAAATTTTATTTTTTTATAAGAAATACTTAATCAATCGATACAAAATTAGTTTCATTCGATAGATCGGGCTTGCATCTATCGGAAAATACTGGTTTCCGAAATTCGAATTTTTGGCCATTTTAACTATGATCTCCCCTTAACGGTTGCGTTAGGTGCCTATTCACTGGGGCGCAACTAGAAAAAAATCCTGGGGGGGGTTTCAATTTTTTAATATTTTTCAATTATAATTATTTTTAATTAAATTTAAGTGTATTTAAATTTAATTGCAATTAAAAACAACTGTAATTAAAACTAATTGTAATTAAAATTCATTGTAATTAAAATTAATTTTAATTAAAATTCATTGTTGTTTAAATTAATTTTAATTAAAGTTCATTTTAATTAAAATTACTTAAATAAAAATAACTTTTTTTCAATCCAAACTATTTGAATTAAAATTGATTTTTAATTTCCTTTTGTTTTTATGCAGTTTTTGTGGTATTAATTTAGTATTACTAGTTATTTATGAACATTGGTTTTTATTGTACGAAACTCATATTTGTATTTAATAGTTAATTAATGTTTTATTTTTTAAAATAAAAATTAAGTGTAATAAATAACAAATTATTGTATGTCTTTATTTATAATTTAACTAATTAGATAATTTAAATCACCGGATTTGTATTATCTAATTAGTTAAATTAGTCTTATTTTTTATTTACTATTTTTATTATAAAAGGAGGTAAGAGTAAAGATAAATTGAACATTTATTTAAATTAAAAAAATTAAATGTTAAAAATATTCTATAATTACAAAACTATTTTTACAATTTTGTTTAAAGAAATTACTGTAAATGTTACGGTCACAGACGAATTCGTATCTAAGGACGCAGTGAATTGGCTTTTAATAAAACAAAACAATCTGGCAATCTTTATAAGCACGTCGCGTTTTGGCCGATAACTAACTAATAAATTTGATAGAAATCGGACATATTTAAAGAGAGAAAAAAACAATTAAATGATTTAATATTTCAAACTTCAACGAAGCAAAGCAATTCATATTATTAAGTGTACTTTCGGCGTCAGACAGGACAGGCGAATCTCCGATGTAAAATAATTAAAAATTTGTATGCATTTATGCCGTAAAAATAGCAATTAATTATTGAAAAACGTGCTTTAAATATGAAACATTCATTTAAATGTAATGAAAACAGAACTGACTGAGCAGCCATTTCTAGATTTAAGTTAAAAGCATTCAGGTAAAAACAATAGAAAGATATAAAAAAAAAAAACCGCGCCCAAGTTAATTACAAATATACTCATCTTCAGAGACTTTAGAGAAGAAATTAAACTTACCGATATTTTGCTCACACACACGACATAAATCCAATCCAGATTTTAGAATAGAATACGATAAAAAGACGCGCAAAAACTCCTTACGTGTAGTTCACTGATTTTACTTGTATTATGTATAATAAGCAAACTAAAAATACACGATGGAAAGGGGAAAAAAGCCAATTTCAAATAAATCAGTCAAGAATTTTATTTTTATGGGTTTTTTTTTAATACTTCCTTCGACTATATAACGTTGTTCATCGGTGATCGGCGCCACTCCTTATTCGAAAAAAAAAGAGAGAAAGACTTTTTAAGAACGATTAGAATTGTTTATGGGTAATGCAATTCATAATATCAGTCTCGTTGGTGCCAGTACGCTCAGTCGTCAATAGATGATTGCTTTTTGAATTTCATGGTTTCCGTTGGCGTTCGTTTGCTTTATTTTCTTGATATCGTTTTTGTGATAATAAAAGTTATCATTATAATTTTAGTCCAGATTTGAATGATCGTCGCACTGGAGCAAAACGATAGGAATTGGCGACGGGCGTCGTAATTTAGAATCAAGTCAGGTGACGAGACGTACCTCTGAGTTGGCACCCAACGTAACCGTTAAGGGCGACATCGTACGCAGCGTCAGGACTTTGGAGCATATTTAACGTACACTTCCTCTACAAAGGATTGCTTTATTAAGTATACTAACTTTCACTAAGATTTCGGTAAACCGTTGTTACACCTTTTTGGTCAAAACATATATTATTTTCGGGCAATGTTCCAAACTTCAACGATGTTACTTATATCTATAACTACATTTAAGACGTCGTACAGACGAATCGCCGATGTGGAATAATTAAAAATTTTTATGTCGTTATATAACAATTTCAACAAAATGATATAAAACATGTTTTAAATGTAAAAAAGCAATTGAAATGGAATGAAAACAGAACTTAACAGTCATCCTTAGATTTACATTAAGCATTCAGACAAAACAGTAAAAAGAGAGAAAAAAAGTGTCTTTCCTTACAAACATACTCATATCTTCAGGTACTTTCAGTAGAAATTACATAGAAAAGGCGCGAAATAAAAACCTTAAAAATAAAACGGTGAAAAAAGTACAGTAATCCAAAGATAACGCGTATTATTGGTTTAAAATAGTATCCGAGGAAGGGGGGGGGGGACAGTTTCTGCTATTTCTTATGATCTTAATCATTGCGTAGTACCGTGACCTACACTGTTAAAAAAAACCTGAAATTTCAGGAGAAAAAATTATTGATTTTAACGGAACTTTCCCGTAAAGACTGAAAACGGGTTTGTTTCTTCTGAAAACGTTTATTTTTCCTTCTAAAAACGGGAAATGTCCGTAAACCGAACGGAAAATGTCCGTAAAGAGCGGAAACGGAATTTTACCGTTTTTAGACGCGAAGTATTACAAACAATGGCGGCTTATTGAAGTTTAGGCCTAAGCATAAAAATCCATAGCACGTATACAAGCAACTAGATTATTAATTTTTGCCTTTCAGAACATAAATTGCATGTTTTTAATAGCAAAACTGATTGTCTTTATTAGAATATGTAAGTATTATAAAGATAGAACAAAATTATAACTATTGTTTACTATTGCAGCTACTTTTCAGTCCAATTTACACTACGTTGTTGAATTGAGCTTTAGCGCAGTCAAAGAATGCTTTGTTTTCACAAACTTCTATCAAACATTTTGATAAAACTCGTAGAATAAAAATGCAAACAATATGTAAAGCAAACAGTTCTTGCTGAAAATACAATTAGAACGCATTAAATAATTAAAAATAGTTTTTTAAAGCAACTTTAAATATTAGTAAATCGTTTGGAAAAACTTTTGAAGACTGCATGGTACTGCTCAGCTCCTCTTTTATGCAAAAAGAATAATTCTTTTTTTTTCGTTTTCTCACATGATTTCGACAGAATCGGCATGTGATAGAATATGGATTAAAATACATATTAAAAATTGTAAAAAGTTGTGAGATAATGTTTCGAGCCAACTTAAAAAGGATGATTTTAAAACATTACATTTTGTTACGACTTTTTACCGGCAGCTGAAATGGGAATTAGAATTTGTTGTACAGAACTATTATGACTACAGAAGGTGTCTAACTGAAGAAAGAAAAATAAACATGTTCAAAGTTATACTGCAGTGAAAAGCCGGGTGTCAAGCATCTGCTCATTACTTTCGTTATTCTACAAAAGGAAACCGTGGTTTTTGCTGTATTATTTCGAGGTCTTATCACTTAGATATGCTATAATTTCAAACTTAATGCCACGCAAAGTGTATTTTAAAAATATGTGTGCTAGAAATAGTGAAACTACGTTTTTTGTTGGAATTATTTGGATTATTATGTTTAAAAAATTATTAAGGTAAGTGTCCAATCGTCGCATTGCTTGGTTCGATATTCTCACAATCGATGTTTTTCACATACGTAAGGTTCAATCTTTTTCATAAACAAGCTCAAAGTGTTTTTAAAATATGTGTGTTGAAAATTGTGAAACTACATTTTTTTGTTGGAAATGTTTGGATTATTTTGTTTAAAATTTTATCAAGGTAAGTGTGAATGTAATAATTTCTTCTGTTGAAAATAAAATGTTTTCTATAAATTGCTTTGGTTTCTTCATTCAACCGATACATTATCCTATTATAAAATTATTTAGTTATTACTTGTTAAAAAAGAAAAACGGTATGGAAAACTTTAATCTCTACTTCTTTATAGTTAAAAGTATTATTTTTATGATGCATAATTTGTGTCTTAAATTCTGGTTTATTAATCAAGAACGTTTTACATTGAAAGATAAATTTAATTTTTTGTATTATGATGCATTACATTTTTGAAACTTGCTGTTTTTCTTTCAAAGTAATTTTAATATGTAAAGTCAATGTGCTAAATCACTATAATTTAATATTTAACAGTTTGTTGCCTTTTAAAATAGTTTCTTCTAAGTTTGAAAAAAATAATGCAATTTTGACAATTATATTATACTGTAGATAATGGATTGGTTTTAAATTTATTTTTATATTCTACGGTGGATACGCGGGAAAATACAGGATGGCCTAAAAGTAGCTTAACAGTTAATGTTGTACCATTGGTAAGAACTTTGGCTTATTTAGAACAGGTATTTGACAAAGTCGTGCTTAGTTTTAGTTACGACTTTATTTTAGCCAATCAACAAAACTAAGCACGACTTTGTCAAATACCTGTTCTAAATAAGCCAAAGTTCTTTCCAATAGTACAACATTAACTGTTAGGCTACTTTTGGGCCACCCTGTACAAAATGGAAAATTTTAATAACGGAGAAATAAGAAACGGGACTTCCTGAAATGCACGGTAAAATGCAAAATGGAAAATTTTAATAACGGAGAAATAAGAAACGGAACTTCTGTAAATATACGGGAAAATTCAAAATGGAAAATTTTAAAAACGGAGAAATAAGGAACGGAACTTCCTAACGGGAAAATACTTAACGGAACGGGAAAAGCCCGGCAACTCAGCTGCCGGGCTTTTTCCTTCAATTTCAGTAATTTTTTTTAACAGTGTATACTGATTTTTTGAATGCACAATATTAGAGCAACTCATAGAAAACGACAAAAATGAATAAATTTGGCAAGACATGTCCTTTTATCAGAGCTGGCGCTTTTTTTCAACCCCCCCCCCCCCCACATTAGAAAAGAGTTTCGTTAGAAATATTTTGTTTTACACAGATTTATACTTACCGCCACCGGCCACCCATATTTGAAACACTTTAGGGATGGAAAACCAAAACCGGTTTTTTTGCCCTCGGTTTCGACCAAAAACCGGTTTTTCATAAGGCCAGTCTTAAGGTTCAGTAAAACCGGAAAACCGGTTTTTGAAACATCGTTTTTTTTCTGAAAAATCCCCATCCCTACAGTTTCTTATTTTGTTGGCGGCGAGCGAAATAGTGAAATGGTGTTTCTCTGTGGAATTTTTTTTCATCAATTTCGATTTTTTTATTGTTAATAAAATAAAATTTGACTATAATATTGGTTCTGGGGGGGGTTCTGACCCTAAAAACCCCCCCCGTGGTTGCGCGCCTGCCTATTCAAGTGTCAGCTTGTCACTTGACTGTTGTTCTAAATTACGACACCCGTCTCCACTAGCCCTCGTGTAACTCTAGTGCGACGATAATTCAAACCTACCTACCTACCTACCTATTTAAATATAAATTGAAACCGTATTTAATTCAATTATTGATTCATCATTGTAATTACAATGATGATAGTTTTAATCAATTGTTGGCACACAAAAAACTATTATTTTTAATATTGGTAATTTCAAACATTTTAAACATCGATAAATGTGATAACTATGTTTCAAACACATAAAAAAATTATTTTAAAAAAAGATTTCAAACTTTTCAAAAAGTTCTTTTAGTAGTTAATTTTCAGGCCATTTTGTATTAAAAACAATGTTAAAATAATCTGCTAACTACAAATAAATGATACGGCTTTTTTGTTGCATTTACGGAGTATAAATTGTAACAAGAAGCATTGAAGCAGAAAAATATGTATTTTTAGAGTTTTAGGCGTGTCTCTAAGTAACTATTAAACATAATTTTTTCAAAATTTCTTTGCAAAACATACTTTTTAGTATTAGTCCAGTTGCAGGGCGACATATTCTTCGAGACTTGTGCCTTTTTAGAAACATTTATGAAACTTGCAGGGTTTGTACACTAGAACAAGACGATCATTTTTTGATATGGACGTCGGCTGGGTTCCGACCCGTTTGGCCGCCATCTTGAAAAATGGCGAAAAATCTATTTTTGATCATAACTCCTGAACCGCTTGTCCAAATAAAATTAAATTTGGTTTAAAATGATCGCAATTGTTTTCTTAATATTTTATGTAGTATGTTTTATGGGGTTTTATCCAGCCGTTAATCCGCTACGTTGCTTTATTTCAGAAAATCATGTAATATTTAACGCGTTTACTTATTTATCTGGACACACATAAAACTTCGCTAATAACATGTATTTGCAAAGTTGTTGGTCTTTTTATTGTTTAAAAAACAGTTTTTGTTTGATGCAATTCGGAGCAGTACTTCTTTAGATACGCTATATGTAATACGTACGTGGGGCTGGTGGAACCGTTTCGGCTTCTATCCGCTGTGTGTTTATGGCGCTGGCGTCGCTTGGATGCGTCATCTACTGCATAATCTATATTGATCAGGGTCTTGTGGATTGTGTATAGGCTGTTTTTAACACAGGTAAACACTTCGAAATAATTTCATATAGGATGTTTAATTTTTTATATATCATTACCAATTTATAACATATTGCAGGAAAAGATGAAGATAAAGTTTTTATTTGACGTAAGTTAATTAACAATGCAATAAATTCATACTATTTAAGGAAGTTTTAATTTTTGCGTATTTTGTTTTGTATTACCACTTAAGATTTAAATTCGAAATATTTACTTAGTTTCCCTATTTTTCTTTAAATAGTTTTTTTAAAGTTAAAACCATTTTTTGCTTGAAAAATGAGGACTTTTATGACCGGTAAAAACTTAGCTGTGTTCAATAAATGCAATTTTTTTAAACATTTTCCGAATTAAAGTTTCGTTTTTAAGAAAAAAAAAACATTTTGTTTAAAATTTACCGTCAGTACCGGAGTCTTAGATGCTAATACAATGCTAAGCAAATATTATACAATTTATCTTAATAAAAATGACGCGTAAATAAAAAAAATACTACATACTAATCCAATCGGAAATCAAGAAGGAAATTGCAGCCCAGTAAACTCCCGCATTGTAATTGGTTATCCAATGCTGGCTACGAGCCTGGTCAGGGACCCCTTTTTGCCAAAGCGGCATCAAACAGTATTGAATTTTAAGTTTGTT
Source organism: Hylyphantes graminicola (assembly GCA_023701765.1). NCBI lineage: Eukaryota > Metazoa > Arthropoda > Arachnida > Araneae > Linyphiidae > Hylyphantes > Hylyphantes graminicola. The sequence goes on from CM043117.1 coordinate 67,040,761, forward strand.
TTTTAAAGGTTTGTTTTCATATAGTATAACTTTTTTCAATTTAAAAAATGTAGAATATAATTCAGTTTTAAAATTTGTCTATGGTTTTTTAGTTTTCATGTAAAAGATATTTTTTTCTCTTGAAGTGTTGGGTGCTGGCGAGTCAAATCAGTTAAGGAGTTCGCATTGCATGTGTAAGGTCCCAGGTTCAGGACCAGGCATCGCCAAAATAACTATCAAACTATAAACGGGCCCGTGGAGTCAAGGAAGTGCATGTTAAATATGATCAAAAGTCCCAACGTTGCATCAATGTCGCCCTTACTGGTTACCCCACGTAAATCCTGGGCAAGTGCCAGTTTTGACTCTCGATCAAACCCTGTATGACATTGCTAAACAAATACAGTGGATGTGGCCCCAAGGATATAGTAAAGATAATTTCGTGATTCTTCCAGGAGGTTTGCACATTGAAATGGCTAGTTTCAAAGTGGCTGGTGATTGGTTATGCGATAGTGGTTGGATTCCAATGCAAGTTGAGGCAGAGGTATTACCACAATTGGGGACAGCTGAATCATATCTAAAGGTTTCGCATCTGACATGCACGCGACATGCCCATCAGTTCTCCTTAGCTACTTTGTATGTTTTGCAAAAACGCGCATACTGCTCATACATCGAGTTGATCAAGAGCCATTGGACTTTGCTTTGTGGTGCACTGCCTTGGCTGCGAAATACCCGCAATAAATACTGGGCAAAGACAATGACACTAGAACTCACCATATTGCTATTTGTACAATCTTTAAGAGAGTCCAACTACACTTTGTACGTGCAAGAGCTGACGGAGCTTGTCCCATGGTTTTTTGCGTTCGACCACACACATTATGCCCGCTGGATTTCCATAAGCTTAGCAGATTTAGCACAATTGCCTTCAAGACTTCCTGAAGTTGCACAACAGTTCGTATCTGCGAATTTCACTGTAAAACGTATAACACTTACATACGTAAATAATGAAAACAAGATTGAGCTGTTTCATTTTCTAATTCAAGCTAGCTAACTCGATATCGATAGTAAAAATTATTTAATAATTACTAACGGTAAATCAGTTGTCTGTTTTTCTGCTCGTGAATTGACTTTTCTATATCTTTGCACACATGAACACGCTGATACCAGAACTGCTTGATGTTTGTGATGCTTTAAACACTGGAAAACGAAAAATATTGATCAGAACGGTAGATACAGATCTGGTGGTGCTATCAGTCTGGTTGGTTTATGCAGAAAGCAGAGATTTGAGATACAAAGAAGATATATTTTGGAAAATGCAACGATTTCCGATACATACCACAGCCCATACAATAAGTGCTACTCTTGGTCTGAGAGATCGCATGCTCTGCTAGGATTCCACACATCCACAGGCTGTGATACGACTTCGGCATTTGTTGGACGGAGAAAGAAAACTGCTTGGAACGTGTGGAATAGTTACCCCGATGTAACACCTCCTTCCTAACTCTATGGCCAGCAATACCAGAACCATTGCAATGTGGTTGGACCAGAAGTGATGGAAAGGGGGGGGGGACTTCGGCCACTGTGGAGAACTCTACACACTTGCAAAGGGCGGTGTAAATGCAAACGCCTATGACTAAAATGCACCGAACTCTGCTCCTGTGACTGCAAAAACTAAAATTTCATATTAAGAAACTAACTTTTTTTTAAAATTTACGCGTCATTTTTATTAAGATAATTTGTAAAATATTTGCTTAGCATTGTATTAGCATCTAAGACTCCGGTACTGACGGTAAACTTTAAACAATTTTTTTTTTTTTTGAAAACGAAACTTAAATTCGGAAAATGTTTCAAAAAATCGCATTTATTGAACACAGCTAAGTTTTTACCGTTCATAAAAGTCCCCATTTTTCAAGCAAAAATTGGTTTTAAATTAAAAAAAACTGTATTTAAAGAAAAATAGGGAAACTAAGTAAAAATATTTCTTAAGATTTCGAATTTATATCTTAAATGGACTTAGAAGGTAATACAAAAAAAATTAAAACCTTCTTAAGTAGTTTGAATTTATTGCATTGTTAATTAACTTACGTCAAATAAAAACTTTATCTTCATCTTTTCCTGCAATATGTTATAAATTGATAATGATATATAAAAAATTAAACATCCTATATGAAATTATTTCGAAGTGTTTACCTGTGTTAAAAACAGCCTATACACAATCCACAAGACCCTGATCAATATAGATTATGCAGTAGATGACGCATCCAAGCGACGCCAGCGCCATAAACACACAGCGGATAGAAGCCGAAACGGTTCCACCAGCCCCACGTACGTATTACATATAGCGTATCTAAAGACGTACTGCTCCGAATTGCATCAAACAAAAACTGTTTTTTAAACAATAAAAAGACCAACAACTTTGCAAATACATGTTATTAGTGAAGTTTTATGTGTGTCCAGATAAATAAGTAAACGCGTTAAATATCACATGATTTTCTGAAATAAAGCCACGTAGCGGATTAACGGCTGGATAAAACTCCATAAAACATATTACATAAAATATTAAGAAAACAATTGCGATCATTTTAAACCAAATTTAATTTTATTTGGACAAGCGGTTCAGGAGTTATGATCAAAAATAGATTTTCCGCCATTTTTCAAGATGGCGGCCAAACGGGTCGGAACCCAGCCGACGTCCATATCAAAAAATGATCGTCTTATTCTAGTGTACAAACCCTGCAAGTTTCATAAATGTTTCTAAAAAGGCACAATTTTTCACACTTGCAGCCGGACTATATGTATTTGTATGGAAAAAATGTTTTGTTTAAGAATATGCGTATAGAATTTTTCTCGGGTCTTAAGGTAGGCGAATACCCAAAATTCCACCAAATTCTAAAATTTTTACTATTACTTTAATCTTTTCCAAATTTGGTATAGTGATTTCAAATATAATGAATAATACTATTTAGGCATTTTTAAAAATTTAAATATAATTTATTTATTTTAAACGGTGTTTTTCTACTAAAAAAAGAGGTTTACGCTAACAAGTCTACCACATTGAATTTTCATCCTATAAACATTAATTATGTGTTAAATTCTTCGTTATGAACTGATGCATGCAATGACCCTCTAGAATTACATACAAATCACAAGAAAAGAAGTTATTAAGAAAAATATCATAAATTAACCACCAAAAAAGGATTTTTTTCGATTAACTTACACTTGGACATTTTTTTTAAACTTATATATTTACACCAGATGTTAGAAGTTCATGGCACAGATATATATTAAAATAGCATCTGTAAAAATTTTCAGGTAAATTAATGTAAATCTTTTTATACTAGAGCTGTTGGCGTAAACCCTTTTTTTTTAGGTTAAAAACACCGTTTAAAATAAATCAATTATATTTAAATAAAAAAAATGCCCAAAAAGCAGTGTTCATTACATTTGAAATCACTATGCCAAATTTGGAAAAGATTAAAGTAATAGTAAAAATTTTAGAATTTTGGGTATTCGCCTACTTTAAGATTTTAAATCGGAAATTGGACTAATAAAAGAAATGAGTTTCAAGTTCAAGCTTATCGCTATCTCCATTCCAAATCTTAAAAGTAATTCGATTACTGACTTTACGGGCAAAGTGCATTAGGATTAGATAACTAAAACTACTATCTTAAAAACGATCTCCCTTTCAGAAGGAAACTCTATTTCCGATGAAAAGTGAGAACACTTTCTAAAGTAACCGCATATTTTATTTTTAGAAACCTGTCCTCTTTCAAACTCTGAAACAGACGGTAAAAAAAGTTCCTGGGAACACGAATTTCTAGAGAAAAAAATAAAAACCAACAGAAAAAATAAGGCTAAGAACATCATAATATTCTCATCTTTTCGGGGTTCTTAATGTAAGGGGGAATAGGCGCGCTGGACTACGGGTTTCCAAACTCAAGTGCCTCAGTGTTAATCCAATGGGGAAAAACTAGTTTCTCTGCCCCATTTCTACGGATGTATTGGATATTTTTGTAGTTTTTTTGTGTTGTTTTGAACGAATGTTTTTTCTTTTATTTAATTTCTGTAGATTACTTACAGGCCGTAAAATCCCACTTTTTAAAATTGCTTCGAATACTTATTGTAAAATTATTTATTTAAAAAAAAATTAAAAATCGAACCATTTCAAAAAGTGTGATTGTCGGCACCTGTAAGTCAGCCACAATTATCACTTCAAAAATCCGTTTGTGAAAATATTCAATACGGCCGGAGAAATGTGGCAGAGAAAATAGTTTTTTCTCCATAGAATTAACACTGATGCACTTGAGTTAGGAGATCCCCTGTCTAGCGCACCCATTTCCCCTTTAGTTTATCATAATTAGATTCTATGTGGCTTTAAATAGCACTTTATGTTTGATCTTAAATATTTCACCTTTTGGTCCAAGAAAGGTAACATACTGGCCATTGAAGAAGCATATCCACCTAATTTTTCATTTTTTTTTTCATCTAAAAACCTAAATTTTATCAGAAAATTATCAGCCATATCAGAAATAAATATCAATAGTAGTACTTATTCCAGTTAACACACCACTCAGTAGCCCAGTCTACTCAGTGGTGCGTTGGGTGCCTACTCAGGTGTCGAGTCGACTCGTCACTTGACTGTGGTTCTGAAATACGACGCCCGTCGCCAATAACTATAGTGCGACGATAATTCAAAACTAATACTAAACGCGAACTCATTAAATATTTGCTAAGAGATCTGACTCAGTTGTTTGTTGGCTGATCTGACTCAGAGACCCGCTTTTAAAACCTTCGTCAAGTAATACAGACGCAGACAGAATTTGTACTGACACAGAGAGAGAAATTACACCCAGGGCGAAAGCGGGAATCGGACTCTCACCCAGTACGGTGCGCAGAGTGTTATCAAAATTTGCTGCGATCAAATCCACTATGCCTCCCTGCCCCCTTCTATGTAATTAAATACAGCGCTGTGCTGAATTTATTATTTATGTTCGTACTAGGGTTGATTATTAATAAAGATTATTCAGTCATTCAAACGTAAAAATGTTTTCCCTCGGGAAATGCAATGTTAATGAACTGAATTCGCGAATTTCAAACTGGTCTGTGACCAAGGTCAGTTTCAAATTACAGTATCGAATCGATGACATGTCATGCATTTTTTTCCATTTAAGGGGAATGGGCGCACTTTACCAGGGATCTCCAAACTCAAATGCCTCAATGTTAATCCAATGGGGGGGAAACTATTTTCTCTGCCACATTTCTCCGGCTGTATTGAATATTTTTACAAACTTTTTTAAAATGATAAATGTAAATAACTTACAGGTCTCTATAATCCCACTTTTTAAAATTGATTCGAATAATTTTTGTAACATTATTTATTCAAAATTTAAAAAAAAAAAATTCAAAGTAACTTCAAAAAAATGGGATGGATGGGTTTTATGCGCAAGGGCATCTAAGGCCATACTGCGCCCTCTAAAAGTGGAATTGTCGGGACCTGTAAGTCAGCTACATTTATCACATAAAAAATCCGTTTGTAAAAATATTCAATACAGCCGGAAAAATGTGGCAGAGAAAATATTTTTCCTCCATTGAAATGTCATTTTTCTTGGAGAGCTTTGCGTTGTAGAGCCGCGATCCAGCGATCCCATTTCTCCTTAACAATGTATTAACAGTACATGGGTAGTAGCATTTTTTTATGATAAAAAAACTCATACACAAAGTAATGTGTTGTGGGTAGTTAAATACACTGCTCAAAACAATTAGAGGAGCGCACGGTTTGAACCCTTTCATTCTCAATGATTCCATTTCGAATCATCAGCAAGCGATTTTTTTTTCTTTGAAGTAATATTTTCTTTTTGTATCGTTAGATGGAAGAATCGTGTATTTTGCAGAATTAAATAAGGTTTGTTTTAATTAAATGAAAATATGAAAAACACGGTTAAAAGAAATTCGCTCTGAAAAATGTTTATTAAATAAATTGACTCTAGTCTACATTCTTCATGCTTGATTTTTAGATGTTTAAAAATTGATCTTAACTATTTTTAACAAAAGTTTGTAAACAATTATTGTTATAATTTATTGAAAAATAATTATTGCAATTTTTCCCTCAAAATTTAATTTTAAAAAATCGAGATCCCCAAGATGCGAATCGAGATGCAAATAAATCATGCGGACGATAAGTAGTAACATTTATTTTATAGGCTATAGAAAATTGATCAAAAAATAATTGATTTGGCTTTAAGAAGTTAAAATTATAGCTGGATGCTGTGTTTAGTGAAATTTATTCTAATGTGTATAAATTTAATGTAGAAAACTGTTGTTGATGTCACTTACTGTAACAAACCTAGTTTTTTCAAGATAAGAATTTTAATAAGAATTTAAGTAACAGGAAAGTAGGCTATTTTAGTTCTTTTAGAACTTCTTGTTTTAATTATAATTACGTTAAGCTGAATACATTTATGTCAATTTTTAATGATTTTTAAATTTAGACTGGAGACACTAAAAAGATAATAGTTTGCCGATCTTGTCACATTTCAATCGATAGAAGAATTTTTATTTAATATAACAACTTATATTTCAAATAACACTTTTGCTTTTCTTAATAAATTAAAAGTTGTAATAACAAGAAAAATGTTGAGAATGACCCATATATGGCCAACAATTTACATATTTAAAAATGATTTTCTTTAATTTGAATTATATAATGTGATTAATTTATTTACGAAAATGTGTACGCCTAAAAAACCTTCTTTTAGTAATTATTTTCAAGGACTTCTGCCCAATGAAGCATAACATTGATTAACACCTGAAACCTGTTTTTTTCCAATAAGATTAATTAGTTATTGTTGGTTCTTTTTATATAATCGAAGGCTGGGTTGAAATAAAGTTGAGTTGAATTATCGTCGTACTAGAGGGCTATTGGCGACAGTCGTCATAATTTAGAACCACAGTCAAACGACGAGCCGGCACCTAAGACCTAACGAAACTTTTTAGAACGACATCGTACGCAGCGCCGAGACTTTAAAGTATATTTAACGAGCACTCCTCCTACAAGGGGTATTATTCGTAGGGCATTTTGGCAGCACAGACCGTTTAGTTAGAGGTTGGCAGAATTTTTGCAAAGCACAGGCCCGAACCCGACTTTGCATTGACAAGGAAGGCGCCTTATCGACAGGGCTCCCCAGCCATCAACTGCAATTGAATTTTTCATGTTTTAACCCTTTCAGTCCCAAAAATTTACTACACTGCAGAAACATCTGATATTCACAAAATAAGCTTATTTTAGGTCAAATATACGAATTCCATAGTAAAAAAAATTCATTTGAATTTTTTATATGGTTTTTGAAACAATGCCAAAATTGTTTGAATGTGGAAAACAACAAAATAAAAATATATATATATTACCTAAAAACACTTCGAGTTATATATTTTAAGGTATCTGAGCATATTATTACAAAAAAATTTAGTAATTATTTTAACCAAAATAGTTTAAATTGTGTTTTAAATATGTGGAACTGAAGTGAACTTATCAAAAATCAGGAGAAACGCTTGTTGACTATTTTCGAAATAAAAAAATAGTAGTTCTGACTTCTATTGAGATTAATGTAAAATATTGTCTGATAGAACAAAGTGTGAAGAATCGAATGATGTGTGTTTGGATGTCATAACGGGACATAAAAATTTTGAAAAACATATTGACAGTGATGATGCCAAATGGCATCACTGGGACTGAAAGGGTTAAATATCAAAATTACATATGAAGATGAAGTACATAAATACCTTCAAATAGATTAATTTATTAAGTGGTAAATGAATGTCGTGTCACTGGGGTGCTCGAGTACAGCTGGAGTAAAAAAAAAAACATCCTTTTTCTTATGTTATCAATTAAACCATCCCTTTTTCTCATATTATCAAAAGTTCAGCATAGGGCAACAAAAATTATTAAGGGTTTATCTGGTATCGATTATGTTAATAGATTAAGATCTTTAAACATGTATTTCCTGAAAAATAGGAGAACAAGGGGTGATTTAATTCAGTTATTCAAGTTCGTAAAACAGGGAAACATGGAGGGCTTAGGTTTTACCTTAAGGGGTCACAGGAGTCTTAAAAATGTGCAAAGAAGATACTACAAAGCATAGTTTGATCTTTCATGTCATTTTTTAACTACTCAATAAATGAGTACAATTTTTTTATATGTAATTCAAAAGGATTTATTTATTATAAAACAAGTTTTAAAATTTATGAAACTTTAGCCAAAACTAAAATAAATGATATTAAACATGAAGCTATTTGAACACATTGGGATTAGGCTTGCGCGGCAAATTGTGAGGTCAAAACTGAAAAAATGACCAAGAAAATGACTTTATACTGTACAAATATGTACAAACTAGGACTTATACCTAAATTCTCAGCTCAATTTTAATTAGAAATTATTTTTAAGAACTTTTTTCTAAAAAAATTAATAAAAAATTAAAAATTTTGATTTTAAATTTTTTTAAAAATAATTTCTAATTAAAATTGAGCTGAGAATTTAGGTATAAGTCTTTGTTTGTACATATTCGTACAATATAAAGTCATTTTCTTGGTCATTTTTTCAATTTTGACCTCACAATTCGCCGCGCAAGCTTAATCACAATGTGTTCAAATAGCTTCATGTTTAATATCATTTATTTTAGTTTTGGCTAAAGTTTCATAAATTTTAAAACTTGTTTTATAATAAATAAATCTTGTAGAATTACATATAAAAAAATTATACTTTTTCATTGAGTAGTTCAAAAATGACATGAAAGATCAAACTATGTTTTGTAGTACCTTCTTTGCACATTTTTAAGACTCCTATGACCCCTTAAATAGCCGGACCCGAGGACATGGTCAGAAGTTGAATAAATCATGCTTTAGAAAGGAGATGACAAAACATTTTTATAATAGAGTCATCAACGAGTGGAATTCTTTACTAGAATACGTTGTGTATTCGAAGCAAGTGGAAGATTTTAAGAAGAATCTCGATAGCTATTGGAAACTGGGAAGGTTAGGTTTGAATTAACGTCGCACTAGAGCTACACAAGGGCTATTGGCGACGTGCATCGTATTTTAGAACCACAGTCAGGTGACAAGCCAACACCTGAATAGGCACCCAACGCAACCGTTAAGGGCGGCATCGTAGGAAACTGGGAAGGAATTAGATATATTTTGGACCAACCTTGCTGGGCCTCTGGCCTGTTGTTGGTCGACAATTTTTGTATTTGTATTTAAAATTAACATGAATTTTAGCTTAAGGGGTCTAAGGAGTCTTAAAAATGTGCAAAGAAGGAACTACAAAGTATAGTTTGATCTATCATGTAATTTTTTAACTACTTAATATGCAAGTATAATTTTTTTATATGTAATTCTACAAGATTTATTTATTATAAAACAAATTTTAAAATTTACGAAACTTTAGCGAAAACTAAAATAAATGATATTAAACATAAAGCTATTTTAACACATTGTGATTAGACTTGCGCGGCAAATTGTGAGGTCAAAATTGAAGACATGGCCAAGAAAATGACTTTATATTGTACAAATATGTACGAACTAGGACTTATACCTAAATTCTCAGCTCAATTTTAAATAGAAATTATTTTAAGAACTTTTTTTCTAAAAAAGTTAATAAAATTTTTTAAATTTTGATTTTGAATTCATTTTTAAATAATTTCTAATTAAAATTGAGCTGAGAATTTAGGTATAAGTCCTAGTTTGTACATATTTGTACAATATAAAGTCATTTTCTGGGTCATTTTTTCAATTTTGCCCTCAAAATTTGCCGCGCAAGCCTAATCACAATGTGTTAAAATAGCTTTATGTTTAATATCATTTATTTTAGTTTTGGCTAAAGTTTCATAAATTTAAAAATTTGTTTTATAATAAATAAATCTTGTAGAATTACATATAAAAAAAATTATACTTGTATATTGAGTAGTTAAAAAATTACATGACAGATCAAACTATACTTTGTAGTTCCTTCTTTGCACATTTTTAAGACTCCTTAGACCCCTTAAATTATGCTTACCAGTCGAGAAACGTAGAGGGAATATGAAGGAAAAATTCCACGACCAATTCTTGAGGGGGGGGGGGGAATTAACCTCGTAAAATGATGAACAGAAATAAAACACATTACTAAAAAGTTAACTGTTTTCGCAAGACAAAATTTTGAAAAAACTTTGAAAATGGAGCAGGTCATTACATTATACACTTTATCAAAAAAAATTTCAATTCCCTCAAACAGCCAACTTTGGCTCAAGCTTTTCAATCAAATAACTTTCTCTCAAATACTTTTTTAAGAAGTGCTTACCTTTTTGAATGAGTAGCAACTCTTGACCTATGAGAAAATATTCAAGAATAAAGTCAGTACCAGGGTTTTATGCAAAGGCCAAAGTTACCCCATTTAAGGTGGAACTGTCTGTCTCATAGAGCTAATGCATTAGTTTTAAAATCACAACTTCTACAAAAGGATTGCTTTGCCATGTAAGCCCTTTTTCCCCTACGTATGGAAATCACCATATCAAAATGAAACAAATTTGAAACGAAAATGTTACCTAGTTATTTGATTTTATATATTCGAAGTTTTAAAATGCCCCAAAATATTCAGCAGATGGCGACACTATTTTAAAACTTTATTAATTAATAATTAAATTACCCAATGATATTTTCCAATCAATTTTGTTTTAAATTGATGTTAGGATGATTCATATACCAGGTGAAAATGGGATAACTTTGCAAAGCGATTCTTTTGCAAAAGTTGTAATTTTAAAACAAATGGCATTAGTTCTATAGGACTGACAGTCCTTCTAAACAAGCATGGTTCACATTTAACCCTTTCAGTCCCAAGAATTTACTACGCTACAGAAACATCTGATACTCACAAAATAAGCTTATTTAAGGTCAAATATACGAATTCCATTTGAAAAAAATTCATAAAAATTTTTTATATGGTTTTTGAAACAATGCCAAAATTTTTTAACTGTGGAAAACAACAAAATAAAACAATATATATTACCTAAAAACACTTCCGAGTTATATATTTTAAAGGAATCTGACCATATTATTAAAAAAATTAGTAAATATTTTAACCGAAATAGTTTAAATTGTGTTTTAAATATGTGGAACTGAAGTGAACTTATCAAAAATCAGGTGAAACGCTTGTTGGCTATTTTCTAAATAAAAAAAATAGTAGTTCCGACTTCTATTGAGATTAATGTAAAATATTGTCTAATAGAACAAAGTATGAAGAATCGAATGATGTGTGTTTAGATGTCATAACGGGACATAAACATTTTGAAAAAAATATTGAAAGTGATGATGCCAAATGGCATCACTGGGACTGAAAGGATTAAGCTAACTATTCCCCATCCTACAAATTTGCTGCACAAAGGATATTGTGCAACATATAAAAAAATAACAAATAAGAAAATTTTAAAAAGAAAATTTATTTCATAACTGAAAAAATATATAAAAACTACACAGCACACAAAAGTAAGGAAATTTTCCAAAAAATCACACAATGCAATAAAAAAATACAGAAATACAGTAAAAGTTGAAATATTCGATAATCAGAAAACCAAATTATATCGAATATTTTTAACTTTTAAATTTGAATGGGATTGTTCGTGCCAAATACTAACATTTCGGCCAAACTTACAATATGGTGCCAAATAAACATAGCTAAGTAATAATAAAACTATAATGAACAGTAAAAATAATTGACCCATCTCATCAAAAAGTTTAATAAGTATACTCACAAAATAAAAGTACAGTTATAAAAGTTATCAGAAAATAGTTCCATCATAAACAAGATTTTTATGAAGAAAAATCGACTATCCAAAAAAAAAAACACACATTTATTAGTAAGCCTCGTTCGAGCATTCTGAATAACTGAGCTTTAACTGTATCAGTACCACTAAATACATAGTTTTTTTATACCAAATATAAAAATACTGGGTATAATTACTAGAAATCCTCACAATTAAAAAAACACACTGATAAATGAATATACAAAATAGATTAATAAGCTATACAAACTTAGTAAGAACTGAAAAAGATATTACTAAACAAAATATTTTTTTTTTTACATTTTAAAACTAGTACAACTTTCTAAAGCAATATCACAATAAAAAAAAATAGAGATATATTGGATCTTACTAGTATTAAAGCAAAGTACACAGTAATTAAAAAGAAATCGAGAACAAAATAAAGAAAAACTAAAAGAATATTTTTTTGCAAGAACTACAAACGAAATATTAACACTTTATTGCTAAAAGATAATAAAAGGACCAGTTTTAGTAAAGCAAATAAACTTTAGTATGCTTAAATGCTGTTTAATACTTTTTATAGCTTTATGTGTGGTTTCAAATTTAGAAGATTTTATCATGTAATAGTGCGTCTCAAAAGTTTAGATAAGACATTTTGAGTCACAAAATTTCAATGAAAAGGTTTATTTGAAAAAAAATTTGGTGTAAGGTTAAGGCAAATATATATAATTAAAAATAGCATGAATCACAAAGAAAGCAACCAATAATAAATTTTAATTGAGTTATATCGTAAAAAGTACCAAAAAAATCTGTCTCATAAATATAGATAAAATCGATTTAATGTCATTTAATGATCTAATTTCGCATTTTTTTACTAGAATTGTATTTCTGTTTGATATTATGAATTAAAAAACACGTTTTACCGTTTAATTTTAACCATTTTGTACCATTCCTAGTCCAATTACATACCAGCAGCAAATATAGCAATTTTAGATCTTTTAAAGGGGAAATATTGCTGGTTATTGGCGTAATATATATCCCAATTAGATGTAAATAACGACTGTATGCCTAAAACAGCAGTACCGAGACGTTTTGAAACTAATTCGTGCATTTTAAAACGTGGACGTTTATTATTGGTTGTTTTCCTTGTGATTCATGCTATTTTTAATTACATATACTTGCCTTAGCCTTACCACCAAAAATTTTTTCAAATAAACATTTTCTTTGCAATTTTGTGACTCAAAATGTCTTTTTTTTAACTTTTGAGACACACTATACAATTAAAGCAGTGGTTCCCAACCTGGGGGCGATCGCCCCCAAGTGGGCAATTTGTGTTATCAAGGGGGCAATAAATAGTTTGGGGGCGATAAGGGGGCGATGAGTATTCAAAGGGGGAAAATTAAAATATACTGTACTATAGTACAGTAAAACCATTCTATTTTTTTTTGTCACCATGACAATTTCAAACTGACATTCTCACAAGATTAGGATTGACCAAGTTAGAAATTCCAATCACCATGACAATCAAAAAAACATTCTCACAAGATTTGAGGATTTGACCCAGTAGAAATTCACTGATCCCTCCTGATTCTATTTTCGATTATTTTTGGTTTTGTGGATCCTTGATAACTCTTTGCAGACGGAGTTTGTATATCTGAAGTATGACTGTGAGGCGAAACTCATTTCAAGTAGAGAAGAGAGGTTATGAGTTTGCCTGCATGAAACTTATTTACACTGATTCTAAACTGTGGTAAAAAGCTGAACTACCTCTCATCTCGTTCCGTCAATATATTTATTAAAAAAAGGGTTAGTTCTGCTATCCAGCTCCTTACTAAACAAAGAAATCAATTGGACTCAAAGACTTGAGCATGAACTTAAAAAAAGATAGAATAAAAAAGTTTTCGACATTCAATTTTTTTCTTTAATTTTTATTGTCAACTCTCTTAAATTTTCCAGAATTGAGTTAAAGATTGTAGTTGATTATTTCACTTTCATTCTTTGAAAAAATATAAATAAAAATAGAAAAAATAAACATTTTTTTTCGACTTTATTTAAGAGTAACATGATAAAGCTGCTTTGGTTGCTTTTATATATGGTAGTAAGTGTTTGAAATTATAAAATTGCTTTATGGGTTACACACACTTTAACTCAAATTATAAATGGACAAATTATAAAAATTGAAGGGGGGCGATATGTGTTAGTCAACTCAAAGAAGGGGGCGATGTTACAGAAAAGGTTGGGAACCACTGAATTAAAGTAATATATGTACACATAAAATGTTTATTTACAAATATAATGGGAACAAATTTTTAAAAACTACAACTATGGAAACATTAAGAAAATAAGGTTAGTTAAATCACTATGAACAAGAAGATCATAAAACTTTAAGATTATTGTTTAATAAGTAAAACTATCCATGTCTAGCTAAAACAGGACAATTGAAATTTAAAACTAAAAACAAGTTTATACTTTTGAACACCTGCCTATCTCTATAAGAGTTAAATATAGCTTTTGAATACAAAACCAAACCCTTGCACAAATCTTAAATACATAAATAAAACTATGTACAGATAATTTATTATAAGATCATAATTAGATTAGAACGTTAAGAAACAAGATACAGTCGAACATTAGTCCTCATTAACACGAAATTTTGCTTAAGATTTTTGAACTAAAAGCATTTTCCCGGCCAAAAGAGCTGTGAGTTAATGCTTTAAAACAGGGGTTCCCAACCTTTTTGCACCTGCGTACCACTTGAATTTTTGAGACATTTTGGCGTACCACCAAACCTAAATCTTTTAATGAAAGTATAATATTTACTCTCCAAAAAGTTTACAAAGGTTTTTTGAGTAAAATTCCAGAGAAAACTTTGTATTTAATGGCTAAATATTTTTTTATTTATAACATGCTAATATTTAAAGAGAAATAAAAAGATTTAAATGGTATTAATTTAACAGTTTTATTTATTAACCATATGTCTAAAAGCATTCAAATAAAAAATAGTACTAACTCAGCAAAATCCGATCCCAGAAGTTAATTATAGATTTCTTCTTTAAAATTATGTTAATGTTTAAAATAATGAGTAATATGTTTGCATGCTCACTGCATATGTGTACTGAAGCTATTGATAGCATCATGTTGATCACATCACTCATGCGTACCACCTGAAATATTCCCGCGTACCACCAGTGGTATGCGTACCACCGGTTGGGAACCCCTGCTTTAAAACCTCTTGACACGATATCGCTTTAGACGAAATCATGCTTAATCCAAACAGAAAATTAAAAAAAAAATTCCTCAGTATTTCAAAGTTTCGAATAACAAATGAAACAAAACATTTTTTAAAAATTTAATTTAAGCAAGCTAATTTTTTTATAGTATGTGTTTCTCCTAATGAATTACTAATTGTATTCACGTATATTATTAGTATATTACGCCATAAAATTAGAATACTTATTGAAATATTGTTTTTTTTTTAATTATTCACTGGTTTAATGTAAAACAATTCCAGATGGTTAACATATAAAATGTTTCTGTGCTCCTTTCAAGTTCGCGTTAACAGGGTTCGACTGTAACTATTTTTTTTTTTACAGCTTACGTGTTTGCTTGTGTTGCATGTCTAAAGAACAGTGAACACCTAAGTTATAACACCAAAATTTAATGTGCAAAAAGATTTAAAGCTATACACCTCATTTAAATACATTATGTAGTAATAATAAAAAAAAAATTTGTTATAAAATACTACAGTAAAAATAAATATAAAAATTTATCAAAAGTATTTTTATATATAGTCTATAAAAAGAATTATGTTTGAATTACAAAAATATATCAAACTCACAAAAACAAACTGAAAATATCAGTTGCAGATTCAGCAGGAAATGTTGTTAAATAAAAAGAAACGTTCTAAAAAATATCAACAACAAAAATGTTTAACGAACTATATATGTAGAAGTACTTAGTTTTAAAAATTAAAACATTACGAAAGGTTACAATTACAAAATTGGAATATGCACAAATCAAATAGAAAAATTGCAAATAGAAAAAATACCAAAGTTATTTTCGATTATTGATGAGTTGAAGTACATAACAATATTTTTGATGATTCAAATACCTGAAATTTTAAAAATATTTTACACAAATGAAAACTAAATTTAGAGAGAAAAAATCTAAATTATGTTATATAATAAGTAATTACATAACATACTTAGGTCATAATATATTATTAATAGCTAAACATAATCTTACCAAACTATTTTAAATTCCACATTTAAAGATGCATTATATGCTTTAAAATATTTATGATTTTTTTTAAACATTGGGATTTAAGTTTAACAATAATTAATAACTAAAATTTTAAAGCGATGAATAGCTTTTATTATTACAGTACTTTTTTTAATTATAATTATCTGAATATTATATTTGTACAGGGATGTATTTTTTTACAAAAAGTTACATAAAACTTTTAAAAAGAAAACATATTATCTTACAAAGAAACCTTTATTTTAAGAAAATGCTTGTATAGCAACCCCTCGTTATATCGCGCTTCCCTGGTGACAAGCAAAAAAACGCAATGTAACCGAATGAGCGATATAACGAGCGACTTGATAAATAGTATACTTTTGATGTATTTATGCTCCCAAAAAAGTTTTTTAACTAAAGCAGTATGTATTTGAAAAATATATCTAAATCATATTATATTATATAACTACTCTGAAAAGAAGGAACAAAAATTTAGAAAGGACTCATTATTAATAATTATTATAAATATTATACCAACAAGTAATACTATGCATATTTCACTCATTTTCTTGTAAAATATCCATCTGAAGTTAGCTGCATCGATTTTTCTCGCCTATATCTTGACTTGTTGCTTATTATTTCTCATTTCAACTTTTTTTTAAGAAAAGTACATATGTATCAGGGAAAAAAATTTAAATATTGGAAGACATGATACAAGGCGCGATATATCCGAATGGGCGATGTAACAAGGCGCGATATAGCGAGGAGTTCCTGTAATTTACTTCGATAGAAATACATATTTATAACTTACCGTCAGCTTCTATTCAATGCACAGTTCCATGTTCTCTACTTCTAAGAAATGGTTATTTAAATCTTCCATAAGTTTATCCTGCATTGTCTATAAAATTAAATATTTATACTTATTGATTTGAAAAAATTGGCAAGAACAAAATTAAGTATTTTTTATGTAATCCAAAAAGGTTTTTTTACCAAAAGAATTTAAATTATGTTTATAACACCACAAAGTCAAATCGAAATCTGTCGATCTCTAATTTGTTTTTTTTTATATCAAATTTCATTAAGATCCCTGCAATTATTGTTTTTACAAGCCAAAATCAATTGAATTTGAATTAATCTCAAAAGAATCATTTATTCAAAAATTCAAGGGGTGTATATTCAAAAACAAATTTAAGGTTCTCTAACTTTTCCTGGTTTTCAAACAAAAATTTCTAGATATAGCTAAAGGTTCATTTGTATAGCTCTTAATTAATTTGATGAAACAAGTGTAAAGAATCAGAACTCCTAGTACTTAAAGTAGATTAAAAACCACTACTATACTACATAGTATATTAGGGCTACAATTCTATTTTTTTAAGTTATTTTCGATTAAAAAAAAGTTTTTTTTAATTTGGAAAATGGTATATCAGAATAAAATAAAACTCATTTATGAATCAGAGTTATAAGAAAATGCACTTTTAAAAAAACTTTGTAAAAGTAGCTCAAATCGGCTTAAAATAAACCAAAATAGAGAAGAAAATTGCATTAAATCAAAACAATATAAACTATATATCATTTATTTGACTTCTATATGAAGTCAAGAATATGGGAGAAGATTGAAGAACCCCTTCATTGCATAGTAATATGTATTGTCAGCATCAGGTCTGCTTGGCAAAGATAGTGAGTCATCTAAACTGGTGGTCAGAAACCTTGATTCTTATCGCACAGCTCACAGGTTTACTATCTCTAAGATCGAGATACACTCCAAAAACAGTCCGATGTTTGAACCGTGTAAGAAGAACCAAAAGAAAAACCGGCATCTGACCGCCACTACTTGCCAATACGGACAGATTACCTGTCGATGAAGGGGTTTTTCCCCTGGTACTCTTCATATCATAAAAGCAGGCTAAACAACAAATTATATAAAATACTACTAGCCTTTTTCTTCTTCAGAACTTTATTCTCCTTTTTAGCTTTCACAATATGCCGTCTGAATTGTGCAGGAGAGTGATAGGATTTTCTTGGCTTCAAAACCTTCTCTTCAACCTCGACGACTTTCAACGGAGACCGAGGACATTCCTCCGGAAACAATTTCTTCCAAATTGCTTTCGAAGGTGAACATTCTGGCAATTTTTCTTTTACTGGACTTTTCTTTTCTGGAGATTCGAAAAGAGTTATGTCTTGAAAATCATTTTTAGGTAATGATTGTACGTCTGAAGATTCGTTGGTTGCTGGAGCGTTTTGCTGGCATGCTCTTTTTGGACGTGTCGTTACATGCTCCGATTCTACAACTTTCAGCGACACATTTAAATTCTTTACGGCAGGTTGCATCTTCTGAAGATTACCCTACAAAATAAAATATCATTTAACTTTAATATTTTGTAACATGCTTATAAAGAGGGAACCAAAATACTTACAACAAAACCACATTTTGTTTTCAAAAATTGATGAAACATGGTTGTAAGTACTTAAGTTTGTCAAACTAAAATTCCACACACAAAAAAAGAAAAATTTATAGCCAGCTATCAGTTAGTTCTAAGAACAATACAAATTTAATGCACAGTGAAATTTTTTCTAATATCCAAGTGGTAATTTTAAAAGAATTAAAACTCAATAAAATCTTACATTCTCAATAAACTTTTCTTTTAAAGAGAAAGTGGAAAAGTTTGTTTTTTAGTATCTAAAATCTCTGTATTCAGTTATTAGAATTAATCACACACAATATTACACACATTTAGTTCTAATAACTGAATACAGATATTTTAGATACTAAAAATCAAACTTTTACAAAATCAAAATATTATCTAAAATACCTTTACGGTTTGCTTTTTCTGTTCAGGGGAAGATTCAAACAGCTGGATTTCGTGGCCATCCGGAACAATTTCTTCTATCGACAGAAATTCAGTGTCCGAAACCTGCACCTGCATTGCTTGAGATTTTGGAATTTCCAGCGTAGTAGTATCAAAGCCCCTGCATAACATCTGGGCAACCATGTTAGGCTTGCGTGCATCTTGTGGGGTAGACGCAGCCTGTGGCATTGGAAATACCTGAAAATTAAAGGAATTTTCGAGATCCTCCATCAGAGATGAAACTCCTTTTCGCGAGTTTTCAACCACTTTGACAAGTTGAGGTATCGGTACATTTACATTGTCAACCTTTTCATCTCTTGGCTTTTCTGCATTTTGTTCAACACTTTTAATTATAATGGTTGAACTTTCATTTGAATGAAGATTAGTTACACCATGACCAATTACAGCTATTTGTTTAGGCTCAAGATATTTGAATGTTTTTAATGTAGACCTTTCAAACTTAGCATGAGGCTTTTCTGCAAATTTCCCCATAGCTTCCTTTCCTGTACAGTTTTTGTTCAACTGAGCCTGACTATTTTTACTTCTCATAGCATGATAATCATGCTTGGATGGATACTTTTTGGTTTTAGTTATTTTTGCTCTTTTAACAACTTGTTTTGTTGCTGGTTTTTCAAACATTAAATCTTTATCTGTTTCTATGTCATATACATCCGTAGTATTGCAGCCTCTCTTTTTTCCCTGTCTCAAAGATTCGACCCCATTGGACAACCACTTTGGAAATTTGCGCATTATACGATTGTCTTTAGAGATTCCATCCGATGTTTCGATCTTGCGCTTTTTTTCGCGGCTTTTCCCATTTCGGGTTACAGGAGCCTTTCTTTTATTCTTCACCTTGGACTCTGAATCTGATTTATTACTCTTCAAGTTAAAGTTCTGGATGCTTTGAAGGATTCTGCTTTTAGATGCTGTCTTATTCTTAGAGTCTTTCCCTGAAATTGTCTGGGCCTTTGATGCCTTGTCCTCCGATTTTTTAATGGGAATTAGGTTCGATTTTGGAATTTCACTATTTTTTGCAGTTGATTTCTTTTGGGTGATATTGGTTTTCAATTCCAATGCAGGGGAAGTTTCTGTTTTGGTAAATTTTTCTTTGTTTGCAGCAGATTTATTTTGGGGGATCTTGTTTTCCTTACAGTTATTTTCAGCGGGGTTACTTTTACATCCCCTACGAGGTCGCAACGTCTCGGTAACTTCAGTAAGTGGAATCTTTTTTGGAATTTTAGTATTAGATTCCATAGGACTTACTTTGCTGGATTTGAAATTTGTCATACTTGGCATTAAATTAGATTGTAAAACATTATTTTCTTTACAGATATTTTCAGTAACATCGTTCTCTTTACAGCACTTTTTTACTTTGTTTAGTTTCCCAGTTACATTGTTTTCGTTACAGTCTTTTTGAGCAACATTTTTCCTATCTCCTCTACGGGGACGCAAGGATTGAGTTACTTCAACAAGAGGAATCTTTTGAAGAGCATTTGACTGTTTATTTGTATTTGCGACATTGGACATCAAATTGGTCACATCCTGCATCTGTGTCCTCTTTTTACAGTTCCTGGTCCCATACATCTTGATCTCTTTCAGGAACACTCTATAAATATAATTGTTAAAAACAGATTAAATTAAATACCTGTGTACTTATTAGGAACTTGATTTGATGTTGTTATAGTATTGAATAACATATTGTACCAATAAAATTGTCTTACATTAAGTTTATATATGAAATAAGTAATATTACATTTGTACTACAGCGGCTCAGAGGTTAAACATGTCCCTGTCCGTCTCGTAAGCCCAAGATCCCAGGTTCGAACCCCGGCTAAGTAGGATAATCTTGGGCATGCATGTCACATGATTATGTGGCATGTAAAAGATCTATGGAGAGCCCATTTGGCTTGGGTTCTCTCGGCAAAATTAAAATCTCGGCATACTTTAACATCCACAGAGAGCACAGATTCATGTAATCTGAGCATCAAAATTGATAGTCGCCTAAATGGTGCCAAAAAAAATTGCTCTTAGTCATGGGGAATATGATGAGTCTGCAAAGGCTTCACCGCCAATGTTGCAGCCCCGTTAGAGAAAAAACATTTGTATTACTAAATACAGTAGACACCGCTTAATGTGATCACATAGGGACGAACATGATTTGATAACAATAACCGTTTGATTACAATACTGATACACGAAAAAAAAGTTTAAACTAAAAAATGATTTTTTTACATATGTATTAAAATAAAATTTATTTTAAATTAAGAGCTGTTGCTGTAAAACTCTTTCGTATTTTATAGAAATTAATGCACACTAAAGAAAAAGAATTACTAGTTAGTATACTTGCTGCTGAAAAGACTGAACTGCAAAACACAATACAAAATTTTAATTATTAACTGAACAAGAAATCAACATTTGTCGATTGTTTAGCATTCTTTCGAAGCAAGTCATTTACGAATCGCTCATGTGATCGGTTTTGAAAAGGAGTGCCTGAAAAGGGAAGGGGCTTTGTGTGCTGACTTCACCGAGCACAAAATTTCCCGATATAGGGATTGGACTTCTTTTACACAATTTACAAGAAAGCCCGGCGGAAGGATATCTAGTTTTTACATTCTAAAAAAAATCATCATCACTGCTAGATGAGTGTTCATAATCACTGCAATCAGTAGGGAACGTTTTATTTTTGTGGGAACAATATTTTCCTTCTAAGCATGGTATCTGAAAGTGTTTTTATTTGGGTTTTCTTTAAAGAATTTTTTTAGACATTTATTAGAGTGTTAATGATAAAATTAATTCTAGTAACTCGTTACTGTACCAAGTACCAAAGATTACTTTTTCGAAAATTATGTGACGAATTACCTGTAAAACTACTGGGTTCTTAAATTTAACGAATTACCTATAAGATTACTGTAAAAAGTAATTATTACAAGTAAAGTGTTATCGCCCAGGGCTGGCTAATTGTAGTCACTTTTCATCGAAGATTAGAAGCATTTTACAGAAAGCATTTTTCCATGTTATTGATTGGTTTTGTGTATCCTAGTGATGTGAAATTGCTATTGGTGACATCTTGGAGAATGTCGATAGTTAGAGGAGGTTAACATGTCTAGTCCAGTGTTTGAAATTTACAGTGGCCAATCACATAATGTGACCAAATCCCACAATTTTGAGACTTCAAAATTAATTTAATCGTAATTATCACAACTAGTTTTCTTAAATGTCACTATCCCCCTTTTAAAGTGGTTTACAAAGATCTTGCCGAATACTATCATTTTAAAATCGCAAAACTCGATGCATGGAGGTGATACTTAAAATGCAATACTCTGACACTAAAAAAATTCTAAAAAATCCTACAATCGCTTCTTGTGCTCTTAGAAACTCCAACTCTCCTGAACTTTCGAAACGAGGATTTTGTAGGTGCTCAACTGCCGCACATAAACTAGAACTAAAACTGAAACTAGCATTTTTTCATACATATTTTTCTCTTAAATGTTTCTAGAAAATTTGCATTTCCTCTGAGATTTTGCAGAGTTAGTAGCACGAATTGCTCCTAAATTTTTTAATTTCATGCCTAGTAAATTTATATACAGAATACGCCGCTTAATGTGGTCACAGTTATTGTTATCAAATTGTTTACTGTTATCAAAATCAGTAAGTCCCTTCCGCTTATATCAAAATACATTGGAAAATCATAGTTTATTGTAATCAAATGTTTGTTTATTGTTATCAGTTAATATGTAAATTTTATTTTCCTAAAATAAATAAAAACAAGAGGGAAAACTATTTTTTTTGTTAACAAGGTGGTAGGGCCATTATGTCAGTAGACTTTCTATCCTCTGGCATTGGGAGTGAAAGACTTTTCTTAACTGCATGCGCATTAGGGAGGTGGGGAGTTTCCCTCCTTCTTTTAAACATTTGAACGAAAGAAAAAGTGTGGAAAGAAATCCATCTGTGGACTTGCCCTTTTAGTTAGGCATTATAGAGGGACGGGACATGGGAACCTTTGTTACACGCAGGGCTAGGCCGCTGCTTGTTTAAATGTAACTCGTTACAATTACTTTTCTTAAAAAGTACCTAATTATCTGTAAAATTACTAATTTTCAAAAGTAAAAATTACAATTACAATTGCTTTTAAGATGACTTTTTACGACAAAATTTCTTATTTCTAAATGTTTGGAAACTAAAGTATAAATGACTAACAGAAGACAGTCATATGGTCCTTACTTGGGAAAAATGTATACAACTCTAAATCATCTTCGAAATGTCAATTTTTAGAAATCAGAAAGTAGGTATCCCTAATTATATCTGACACAAACTGAAAATTTCAAATTTTAAATTCAAAAGATACAGTTCACTAAATTTGTTACACCAAAATTTCGTTATAAAGTCAAATTATCTTTACAATACGAAAGTAATTAGATTTTCAATTAAGACGAGAGATAATTAAAACGAAAACTCGTCAGGAATATTACATTTTAAACTCAATGAAGGTCAAGATTGAACAATACACTTAATAATTGTCTCGCTTCGATCCGCATAGTAAATTTATGGTGTAAAATGGAAGAAATCACAAGTTTGATCTTTTTCTAGTAATTAACTTAAAACTACTGCTACAAAGTCAAAAATAAAACTTATGTGGTTTCACAAGGAAATTATTTACCTTATTGGTTATCCAAATATTGCTAATAACTTTTGAAGAAGGAATTCAAAATGCAAAAATGTACCACCAGTTTGTATTTACGCTACTAACAAAAATATGTCAATATTTTTTCCTTTATAATAGAATTTTAAGCAAAATGTACACTAAATAACTAAATTTTGTATTTCATCATTTATTTCCCGCTCCCGCCACTGACAGTCAAAATAAACAGTTTGAAAGGTAAAAGTTGAGTTGAAATCAATGGATGAAATATTTCAAAAACAAAGCCATTTATATAGACAGGTTTTATCTGATGTCACAAATATTGGGCTGCTGCTCAACGATATTTTTTTTAAATAAAATTTCAATAATTTTTATTTCAAAAAAATATTGAAACTATTTTCAAAACATGGAATTATTACAACTTTTGTTTTGACAATGAGGTTGTTTCAGATGATGCAACTCTCCTGTTTTATTTTTGCCCTATTTATTTGCGATTTCATTGGTTGTTTCGATATCACTCTCAAAATGACCGTTTTTTTGTCTGCTATTTTAAACATAAGTTTTTTCTTCTTTTTTTTTCAATTTAAAATAGCAATAATTTTAAAGATTTTCAAAATTTCGAAGAGCCACATCGAACTTCTAGATTTTTTATAAAATGGGAATTATCATGGCTCACTAAATTACTAGGGACAGAGAAGCTCTCCAAACATGGGCGTGGAGTGAAAGTTTGAAGTCTTTTTTCCCACAGTGCCGAAGGTGAAAGAACCACGTGAAGTCAACGTGACGTGAAGTCATGCTTCACGTCCATGCGTTTGTTTGAACGAGCTATTCTGGCCTTCTCTCTCTTTTTTACAAACCGCGTGATATATCAGCTATATTTTGAAGTACACTATCACATATGCTAGTCATACTCATATTTCTAATATTATTTTGGTTTTCATTCTTCGAAATTCCAAGTAGCATTTATCGTTTCAAGATTATTAAAATCTAGTTTTGTGTCCTAAATTTTGTTGGTTTAATTCCAAGAGTTGAAACTTTTAAATGCATAAGAAATTGAGAATTTTCAAAGAAAAGTCGAAATTGTATTTTGATTTTAATTGTAGTCCTTTGAAGAGATCCTAAATGGCTTAGTTATGGAGAATATTGGAGAATTCTTTACTATCTGTACGGTCGAGATTCACGCCAGGCAATAGTCTTACGCTTGAACCGAGGAAGGAGAACCAAGGGAAAACCGGTTTCTGATCGTTACTACTCTCCAAGCAGATTTATGGACAGATTCCCTGTCGA
Source organism: Hylyphantes graminicola (assembly GCA_023701765.1). Classification (NCBI taxonomy): domain Eukaryota; kingdom Metazoa; phylum Arthropoda; class Arachnida; order Araneae; family Linyphiidae; genus Hylyphantes; species Hylyphantes graminicola. The sequence goes on from CM043117.1 coordinate 67,065,534, forward strand.
TAAAGGGTTTTCCCTGTGTACTCTTTGAATGTCATCGACTTTATCCCTAAAAGATAAATATATTCATTACAAGATTTTGTTTATTTTTTTTGTAAAACTTTAGGGCAGGAGCATTAATTAACTAGAGGGGGGGCAGGAGGATTTTGGAATACATCTGTAAATAAAAAGGTTGACCCCCCCCCCCTTGGGACCTGAAATATAAAATATGACCCCCCCCCCCCCAAAAAAAAATATACAGTAAATAATAATCTTAAAATTAAAATATCAAAAATATTCTTTTTTTATTGAACAGTTTTAAAGCATTCATCATAAATTTTGATTTTTTAAGTAAACTCACACCGTCAGACTCCGATAAATTGCTGGTTCTTCTAGAAAGCAATGTTTTTGATCATGAGGCTAAATGCTGCATTCTAGATCTTCTGCCACAAGAGGCAGAAACAACTTATTGGAACGCATGATGTAATGTATGCAAGCTCTGTGCAGACAGCTTTTCAGATTGTCATGATTGATAACATTTACACAAATAAAATGTTTAGTAATTAGTAACATACATAATTGCATTGTGTGCTGAATGTAATTTTTTTTCGTAGGTTGGGTCTACATTTGTTAAGGTGTGAAAAATTAAAGATAATATTACTTTATTATACTAAAAGCAGTAGTTTTGTTTATGGTGAGAATTTATTCGTAATGATTTTTTTAAACAAAACATATTAATTTTCATTTGAAATGTTAAGATGATGTAAGTAAGCTTGTTTAAGTTTTTTTTTTTTGCGGAAATTGTTTATGTTCTCAAAAGTTGGGAAAAATTGTCGTTGGAAATGAGCAGATTTTTTACAACAGGGTTGACTGTCTTGCTGTAGGTTGAAAAAGAGAATCTTCAAATGAACTATTTGTCCACTTGATAAGTTCATCAATATTATGCAGCTTACAGTAATTACTAAGATATATAATTTAGAAAAGTTTTACTTTATGCATTTGTTGCATAACTAACTAAAACAGTTAAATTTGAAAAGCATCAATTTTACACATTTAGTGTGATATGAATTTTATATGCTTCTGGTAATATATATTTTTTATGAAGAGATTAAAACTTAAATTGAAAAGTAACACGTTACAGTTATTTTTACAAAAAGTAATACGAATCACCGTTACTTTTTGAAATTTCAAGTTGTAAGAAAAGTTTAAATTTAGCCATATCTTACCATTTTTTAAAAAAAGAAACCACGATAAACGAAACACTGAAATTATAATTTACATTTTTTTATATTTAATTTTAATCCTTTGCTTTGATAATCATCCGATACATGTCCACCAGTAAACTCTCGTTCGGGTTATGACAGAAATAAGGATAGCTCAAGAATGAACGTCCACTCTGTCCCTCCCCTCCCCAGTTCCTCCAGGGAATGGACTTTGTTGTTGGTCATTGTTGTCTGCCCCATTCAGGCAACACAAAGGGGTTTACACATAGGCAAAGGCATCCAACCTGTTTGACAGTCAGCATGATTTATTTCTAAACCCTTCTTTTCCCTAGATGTCTGTAATTACGGGGCTATAATGTGACACTTGGAAAGGTAAACAGACAAGGAGAAACATACGCACTTTAACGATTTTGGCTGGCCTGAATGGAGCCGTCGCAGCTGCCAGAGTGGACAATTCTATTATGCTTTATTTTTCCCTCCCAAGAAAAGCTCGTATTTCGGGAAAGCGAAATGTTCCCTTCTTAGAAGTGGAATTTCAAAATTTTCATCAGACAGCTTTCAGAAAGTAATGGAAAAGTAACGAAAGTTACTCCAATCCCTGATAATAATTCTACCCCCCCCCCTTGGTAAAAAATTGGAATATTAACACCAGACCCCCCCCCCCCCTTTCAAGGATAAAATTTAATCATGCCCCTCCCCCCTATAATCCTCCGCCCCCCCCCCCCTCTAACTAAATAACGCACTTGCCCTTAAGTTGGAAAAGTGTAAAAAAAATAACGTCATACCGATCAGGGAAACTTTTAAAGATACATTCTTGGTAGAAGGTAGCGTCTCCTTTCTCCTTCTAAGAAAATATGTTGTTGTTGCTGATCCCTGTTGCCCAGCAGAGCTAGACCAGGTCTATGATATTGCACACTAAAGAATCAATAACCAATAACAGTCGCTCCGGAAGATCTTCTTTATAATAATAATCTTTTATTAATATCAATCAAGAAACTATAAATAAAAATACAAAAGCAAAATCATATGCTGCTTAGGGGAACATTCCCGTTCAAGCAGCCTTGAAAATTAAATTAAATAAGCTTTAACAATGTACAAATAATAATGTGAAACATAATAAATTACAGCATCATAGTATTTGGCAAGAGACTGTTTTTTTTTTAACTTATGCTTCGTGTATACAAAATTAAAAATTCATGTCTATGTCGTTATCGAGTCCCAGGCACTCTAGGATGTGCTTTCGGAGTGGCTTGGCCTTTGGAATACTTGGTACAATTTGTGAATTCCTTTTCTTTGTTGTTATATGTCAATGTTCTTGGGTGACCTCCCGAAATCGTGTTATCGTAGTTTGTTCCTGTCTTCTGCACCGAAGGGAGAGATATCCGCCGGGACGATTACCCTTGTACTAAACCAATGGTGCACGGGGGGGAATAGGAAATACAGACCAAACAAGGCATTTATGTCTGGAGTTTAGAATAGGTACGAGAAATTGCAAAAAAAAATTTTAGTAATAATAAGAACTCGCATTATATCGTACACATTTATAAAAAATTCTTTCTGAGTACTATTATTTTTAATAATACTATTATAAAGAACACAAAACCACCATATTTCAAAAATTTTATTACACCAAAACATTGTATAAAAGCCACATTTCATAAACTAAACATTCATTCGCTATTTATGCTTTGCTGGTGAAGTTTTTTAAACAACTTGTTTGGGTGTAAAAACATGTAATATGAGACCAGCAACGCCAGTCCAACAGCCAAACAGAGAATTACAGCAGTCAACAGAGGAACCCTAAACCAAAGTTCTCTATCTGCATAAAGATACCATAGAATAACAAGAACCAAATTTTCAATCCCAATAAGGAAGTAATAGGTTGTGTATTTCCATCTGAAAAAAAAATTAATAAAAATCTTAAAATTACATTTAAATATAAAATAAGTGTGGAAGATGTATATCGTTATCAAAATGCGTTACTTTGGCCCTAACTTTTCAATCTAATATAACTTCTCCTTAAATACATTCTTAAAAACTGTTCTTCCTTTTTCAATTTGCGGCAATTCTGACTGGACGGATGGATATAAACAATTATTCAAGGAGAAAATGTGTACTAAGGTTTCATGTTTGGGCCAAAGTTACACTTCAGGGACAAGTTACCCCATTCGAATCAGGACCGTCTCGATAGGAGTGCGCTCAAAGGCATATACTTCTTTTTAATATGTTAAACCTGTTTCATCAAAGTACACCCGCTCAGTACTTTTTTACTAACTTTAAAATTACGCAATTTCTTATAGGTCACGGTCGTTTTAAAAAAAATACCTCAACATAATCAATTAAAGTCTCAATGCAATTTGCGACTTGCAGTGTCGGAAGAGATGAGGACATCTTCTGTGTTCAGAATTTGTCTCACGAAAGAATTAATGTCCTTAAATTAGCTTTGAAAAAACTTAAACATTAACTAGCCTCCAACGCTTGATAATTTAATTACTATAGTGAAAGTTCTTTTGCTGTTTTTATTAAAATTATTGATGATACTTATAAATCTATATAATTTTCCAATTTAGAGATTATTCATGTTCAGGACAATAATTTAAGGCGCATTGTTAATATGGGCTCATACCTGGTCGGTTCATCCTTCACATTCACGAAACAGAACACGTAGATGACACCCACTACAACATTGAAGACAAATTCCTCCAGAGGCCTGGGCTGCCCGGAAGTGGACGCACAAAAGTTGGTGCGCATGAGCACCAGCCAAGACGTCATAAGACACCAATGGACGCCGCAGAAGACGAGCGTCCAATGCTCGAAGACGGTGGCGAAAGACGCCAGGGCCAAGACCCTGGAAGCTATGACGCAGACGTGGCTGAAGAACTGGACAAATGTCCCGACCTTGGTCATGTTGTGCTTCAGGGGCGATGAGCGACGCAGGGCTCGGTGGTAGGCACTTTGGGCTAGGGACAGTTGGACGAGGGACGTCACTAGGTTCACTGCTTGTGTTCTGGCTGTGGCAGAAAGACAAAGATACTCAGAAAAGCCAGTAAAAAAAGGTATATTTGTGCAAGTAGGTTAGGTTTGAATTATCGTCGCACTAGAGCTACACGAGGGCTATTGGCGACGGGCGTCGTATTTTAGAACCACAGTCAGGTGACGAGCCAACACCTGAATAGGCACCCAACGCAACCGTTAAGAGCGACATTTGTGCAAGTAGAGTAACCACTTAACCAGACGTATAAAATTTCGCAGTAAGTACTATTTTTTATGTTTTTGTCCTTCCTGTTCCACAAAGTGTCCTAAACTTCGTAAAATATAATATTCTTTGGATTTATATTGAAAAATGTCCTGCATTTTGCGTGATGATTAACATTTCTCGATTAGAACCATAAGCAGGAAATTTTCTTTGTCGACGAGCGAGGTTGGCGAGCGAATGCGAGCAGGAGGGGGGGGGGGAGCCCCTAGTCACTGAACTGAAACTCTGGAAGGAGTATCGAAACACTCGTCAAACGGGTCGGTGAAGCCCGGCAACCCTGTAAGAGCAACCCAACTTTTGCCGCCAATCCTATACTTTACCTGTTAAATAGGCATTTTAAACCAACTTTTTCAATAATTTTTCAAACAGAAAATTGATTGGTTATTGCTTTAGAAGGTTCTTTACATAATGAAGTTTCGGAAACATGTACTTTTAAAATAATATAATTGCAGGTATAATGTTTAAAACTTAAATTCCTTGGAGTACTATTCTTGGCGAGCGATTGGCGACATCCAATGCAAACTGTCAAGTCAAGTGTCCATTGTGATCGGCGAAATCATGCCAAATGTGGCACATATTCTCCCTAAAGCTGTCGCCAAGTGACCCAAAAATATGCTTCACCAGCTTATCATGGGATCCTTCTTCCAGAGTTTCAGTTCAGTTCAGTGCCCCTAGTATAGGAAATAAATCTTAGAAATATTCGTCTGGTAGTTGCCACTGCTCATTATCTATGTTCTTCTTTTTCTAATGCTCTTACAGATTTTGGTTTAATTTTTTTTACACCCCCCTCCCCCGACCTTGTAGGCACTCCTGTGAACGCGGAATAACTACCTGCAGCCCTATTACCTTCCAGGTTATGCCCTAGAGGCACACGACAACAAGAACATCATAATAAATATGAAAACCCATTATGTAAAAGAGCTTATACAATACATAGTCCGTACGATTGCAACGCAAGCTTGGCAGGCTTGGCTTCCTCCACTTCCAAGAAACGAACGTAAGCGTAGTGTTCCAAAACTTCCTTGCTTGAGGAAAATTAACGCAAAGTTAACGAAAATTAACCAAATTAATCGCAACTGCTTTTCAAACCCAAGTAGGGTGGGAGAAAGAAGAAGACATCGCCTTTCAACGCCGTTTCCTGGAAAACCAAATGAGGGGGTAGGGGAAGCAAGCTTGCATTCTAATCGTAAGGACTGTTATAAGCTAAGAGTACAAGGCAAAAACAACTTCATTGCACAGGAATATCCCAGTATTGTGTTTCTTTGTGGACATTGGCGACAGGAAAACGGTTTCTCTCTTGGTGTTTCTTTCGCGGTGACTTGTGTCCACTGATCTCAGGCTTGCAAAAAACAAAGTGAGTAACTGGTTTTCTTACACAAGTTCAGGCAATGACTCGCTATTGTTAGCTAAGAATCCTGATGCAGACAGATTCCTATGCAGTGAAGTTGTTTTGCCCCTGTACTCTTCAAGTCTTCTTTAAGGATTCTTACAAGTGTGAATGTTAATGGGTATCCTGTTTTGTGTAAAGATGTACATCTGCAGGACCAGCTGCGGCGCGGACTTGATGAAGCTGCCCACCAGAGTGAGCAAGGAGACGTCCCGGTCTTCCTGCAGGAACATCAGGCGGTACTGGTGTCGCTTCGGGTCCTTCTTGTCACACGTGTGAACCCCGTACAGGAATAGTTCCGCATACCTGTTGAACCAGAAATTTTTTTTTAAATTTTTTTATAATGTTTAGCAAATACAACATTGCTATTGTAGCTGCCTCCTCAGTAACATATTGTCTACCAAAAGGATCGCCGAGGTGGAGAGGAAATTACTTCGAATTTTATTTCCGTTGTTATCTGGAATGCTAGTAGGAACGCAGTATTAAATCAGCGCCATCTAGTTTTGAATGGTAAATCAGCGCCATCTAGTTTGGAATGGTAAATCAGCGCCATCTAGTTTGGAATGGTAAATCAGCGCTATCAAGTTTGGAATGGTAAATCAGCACCATCTAGTTTTTAATGGTAAATCATCGCCATCTAGTTTGGAATGGTAAATCAGCGCCATCTAGTTTGGAATGGTAAATCAGCGCCATCTAGTTTGGAATGGTAAATAAGTGTCATCTAGTTTTGAATGGTAAATAAGCGCCATCTAGTTTTGAATGGTGAATAATAATAATAATTTTTTCTTTGAATGGAACTTTGAATTTTTTTAAAAACTTTATTTACTTTTTTTTTAATTGAAAAAAAATTTAGATTAAAAAAAGTAAATAACGTTCTTTAAAAAATAACCTCTAAGAGCACAACTTTATTGGAGTTTTATGAACTTAAAAAAAACCGCATCAAAATATTCCTATGATTTCTTTGCTTTTTATTTTGGAACAAACACCATTCCCCCCCCCCCCCCCCCCCCCCCCCCCCCCCCCCCCCCCCCAAACCCCCCCCCCCCCCCCCCCACATCCCCCCCCCATAGACTTAACATTAGCAAGCCCGATCGATGGAGGACGGGGAATGGGGGTGATGAGCAGCCTTATGAAAAGCATGAAAGCAACAACTCACACCTTATGAGGGGACCCAACAGCACCAGATGGAACATCCCTCTCATGGTCCAGTGTCCGGGCGTCACGCTGGGCAGGTGGTCTTTCGCTTCCTCGTGGGCGTCATGCACGTACCACCGCATGCTGAACCTGCAGGCCAAGAGGAAATTTATCTTATTGATAGTGTTTTAACATTTATTGTTATCGACTTATTGATAGTTCTCATTTAATAGTTATCAACTTATTGATATTTCTCATTTAAAAGTTATCAACTTAATGATATTTCTCATTTAAAAGTTATCAACTTATTGATATTTCTCATTTAAAAGTTATCGACTTATTGATATTTCTCATTTATTGATAACTTATTGATATTTCTCATTTAAAAGTTATCATTTATTCATAATAATTTGTAGTTCATTCTTTTCAGTTGACTTTTCCATACTTTTTTGTTTTTCTAAAGAGCCGGGCTCAGTGGCTGTGAGGATCAATTATGTGCCCGCCTCATAAGCCCAAGATTGCGGTGGCGTGTAAAAGATCCTTTAAGTCCCCATTTGGCTTGTATTCTCTCGGAAAAATTAAATCTCGGCATATTTTAACATCCGTAGCTCAGATTCCTTGCAATCTGAGCGTCAAAATTGGTCGCCCAATAACGCAGCCCGTTGAAGAGGGGGAAAAGATAGATTTTTTTTAAACACCAAACAATTATGTATTTAGAAATAGGATTTGGCAAGTAATTTTGAAAAAATTGCTGAAGTCAAGCATGGGCGTACCCACCATAGGGCAGAGGGGGGCAGCTGCCCCCCTCTAGAAAGGGGGAAGTGGGCCCCGGTCTTATGGGGGCCCCTGTAAATATCATAATATGCAAAAGGAGATGCATTTTTTTTTTAAAATTCGAGTCCATTTCTTCCTAGTTGGGCCCAGAGGCCCACTTTGCCTCTAGAGAACCTTTTATATAATCTGATATAAAAGGGGCCTACGAATGATGTTCGAATTGAAGCCCATATTTTTGCGATTGGTCCTGAGTTGGCCTCTGGGGCCCCAATACCTTCCGCATTAAGGGGCCTACATATTTTTTTTTTAAATCGGGCCATTTGTTAATAATTGGGCCCACTTTCCTCTGAAGCCCCCAATTGATGTATATTCTACATATAAAAGGGGTTTAAGTATTTTTTTTTCAAATTGGGCCCAATATATCAATTGGGCCCACTGCCTTTCTGGGTCCCCGAATCCTGTTAAGTCTTTTTTGCAAGTGAAGTCTTTCTTGGATTTGGGGCCCCCCAACGTATCCTTTCAGTCAACATGGACAACTAATGGGCCAAGAGATTTGTAATGGGCTACCGACTTGTGTAAAATTAAAGGTTACCTTTACCATACAAACACGACAACATAATTGTTATATCAAATTGCTATACCCCTGTAATCCAATACCCTTCTTAATCCACTATGGCACAGCAGCAGGTAATAGTAGCAAGGATTATTTAAAGGGTTAATTTGGGGGGGCCCCTTTACATTTTTAAAGAAGCCCTCCGTCTTCAATTGCCTATTCGGTGATCGGGCCTAGAGGATGTTGGGGCTTACATATGCATAAAAGGGGCCCCGAATTTTGTTCAAAACCAAGCCAAATTTTCTGACAAAATTTAGCTTCTCAACATTTAGATACAAGATTTTATAGTCTTATAAAATGAAAGAAACCTAATGAGAGAAAAGTATAGGGCCTTTTTTAATGGCACAATAATTTATAGAGAGCCCCTTTGAGAGAACGCATATAGCCTGGTTGCACCAATCGCAAAAAACTGGTTAAACAAATTGAGTACTTAAAACTATTCTTTTATTTGCAGTTTTATACAATTGTATAGCAAAAATCAATGTAATTTGCAAGAAAATGTTAAGGGGACTGGGGAGGCAAGAAATGTCAAAAATATCGATTTTGGTATTTTAATAAAAAGTTATAGCTTGAACTTTTATCTTTAAGAACATATCTTACTTTTAATGATCCGAAAAGAATTCGAAATACAGTTGGAGTTTTCGTAAACACCTAAATCCGAAAATTGTACGTTATGTGGAAGTTATTATTTTCTTTTTACTTGCCTTTTTCTCCATAAGTGTTTTTAGTGGTTTGTCGTACATTCGAATTGTTCCTTGCGATTCAAAAATTTGTGTATTGCTTTGAATTTGTGGAAAATTATTATTGACAATCTTTCAAACATAATTGTGCATGGATTTTGAAATCTAATAAAAAAAAATTATATTTTACTCAGTTTTACTGTTAGCATATCACGAAAAAAATCAAAAATTTCCAAGTAGCATGAATTTTTAATTTTAATTAATTAACCAATAGGACAAATAAAAAATCCATGCATGCACAATTTTGTTAACATATATTTAAATATCTTATATAAAAAAATTAGACATTTTAGAAAAAAATTGAATCGCAAGGAGCATTTTTAAAAAAAGTTTTAAAAAATTAATATTTTTTTAAATAAAAAAACTATTGCATATTTTTCTTTTATTATTTTGCATTTTCATTAAATTTTATGTCCCTGAGCTATTAAAAAATTTCACCCATTTCGGTCTGTAACTTTAAAAAAAAATTAATTTGCCTCCCCAGTCCCCTTAAAAGAGATAAATTATGTTATTTTAGTAAAAATTAGATTTTTCTGAAAAGTCTATATGTTTTCGAGGGTGATAAAGGAGTATATGTTTTTCGAGGGTATGTTTTCGATTGGGGTTCGACCTAAGTATGAATATGAGGCAAGATACTTCAAAAGATATAAGCTTGAATAGTTATAAGCAAAAAAGAAAAAAAAAATCCATCCAATTTGTTTATAGTATTATTTTGGTTAGATTTTTTAACCAAGCATTTTTTAAGGTGGAAAACTTCATATTTTTTTTCAGAATCTCGGAAAAAATATTTCTATTTGTGAATATATTTTGATCACAATACACATTTTTTTATCAAAAAAGCTACGGGCTACCGGCATGTAAATATTTAATAAACCTTCTCCGAAAAATTTTATTTGGCGGAATTGCAGTTCAAATAAATGTAAGGTAATTTGATAATTTCACGTCGTGATTGGCATAAGCTCCAACGGTTTGTTGCCTGGAATTACTTAGGTTTTCGCATTCAAATATGAGTTTTTTAAGAATATTTTACTTAATAAATTTTTTGAATGCCAACTTCTTGTTGTGCTGTCGGTTGTTCAAAACATATGTTAAAGAAAGCCTACATGGAAAGAAAACATTTTCTTATACATCGGTCATTTTAAGAGTGAAAACGAAACAACGAATATATAAAATCGCACTACGTGAAACTGAAGCAACCAATGAAATAAAGTACTGATGACAAATGTAAACAAAAGCGATATGACCTGAAACATTCCCATTGTTTTAATTAGTAATTAAAAATGATTTAACTAGTGATTATTTACCTAGTTTATAATTAGAGTTGTACAGGATAAATAAATTTTATAATAGATTATATTAAAAAAAAATTGCAATTCGCAGTATAAGCAATTGATTGGATAAGTAAACCATATGAGTTTACTAACGGGGGGGGGGGGGGGGTCATCAAATTAAAATTCCCCGAAAGGGGCCCATCCAACTAAGAAAATAGGGGCCCATGACATTACCTGCCCCCCTCTAAATCAGATCCTGGGTACGCCCTTGAAGTCAAGTAAATTTGGTGGAGTTTGAGGGTTTTGGGTTAAAAATGCACATTTTTGGTGTGCCATGAATAACAAATAAGCTCTGTTAGTTTATCGTAATTAGTAATCCATCAAAATATGTTTAACGTAAAATGTTTATACATTTACGGCTGAAAAAACTTGTCTTTTCCAAAACCATCGAAATCTGCTTAACCCTGTAAATCATTTTTCAATGCAAGTAATAAATCAACTTTTTTAGAAAAATTTCAAATTAAAATTGTTTTGTGAATTCTACAGAGGATCCACTTATGAAGAGTACGGAAGAAGAAGAACACCTTCATTGCATAGGAATTTGTCTGCATCATATCTGGTTGGCGAAGATAGCTAGTCGCCTAATATGGTGTGAAGAAACCAGTTTTGCCTCGGTTCTTATTGCGCGGCGCACGTATTTGCTATCTCTATGATCGCGAGCTTCACTCCAGAAATAGTCTGACGCGTGAACCGCGGAAGAAGAACTAAGGGGAAAAACCGGTTTCCGATCGCCACTACTCGCCAAGCAGATTTCAATAAGGACAGATCCCCTATCGATGAATGGGTTTTTTCCCTGTACTCTTCATCTGTGTACTTCTGCTCTGTAGCAAAGGTGATAAACAAGGCCGGATAAAATAATAAGCTGCCTGTAGACTACGATCAATATGCCGCCCCTGACACGGTATTCCTCCATTTCTGGAAGGCTAGTTGCAAAATACGGTGGTATGTGCTGTTTAAAATTATCCCAACGAATGTAAAAGAGGAAAATATGTTTATTTGAAATACAATATAATTAGAAAACATAGAAATAGAAAAACCGATATTTTAATTTTCTGAAAACTGACGAAAAATTTGCTGCTCCAAAAATTTACCGCTCTAGGCTACGGCCTATTTAAAAATCCGGCCCTGAAGATAAATGTACATACTGTACTAATTGCATTGAAACTCTCTTTTGGACGAGAACTTTTTATTTCAGGACAATCACAGGGGCTGGGGAGCCCAGTCGGTTAAGCACTCGCTTAGCATGCGGAAGGTCCCAGGTTCGGGTCCGGGCATCGCCAAAATAGCTGCCGACCTATAAACGGCCCGTGCAGCCAAAAATGTCCGATGAATAATATCCGTGTAGAGAGAGTGCATGTTAAATATCAATCATCAAAGTCCTAACCCTGCGTATGACGTCACCCTTAACAGCTGCATTGGGTGAACACTCAGGTGTCGGATTGTCACTTAACTGTGGTTCTAAAATACGACGCCCGTCGCCAATAGCCCTCGTGTAGCTCTAGTGCGACGATAATTCAAACCAAACCAAACCAGGACAATCACAAAAAGTATCAGACAATATACACGTAGAATTTCTGGAGCTTTACGACGACAAAGATGTTTAGCAGTCACATTGTTTTAAGTTCTGACAAAAGCGTCGCCAAAACGAACGCCCGAATTTTTTCACACTCTTTTCAGTTCAGTTTGCAAAACAAAAATAAGTCATTACGATAAATAATTATATACAAGAAAGTGACGTCATTACAATACCCATTGACCACCACCAGCGACGTTAGCAAAGGTCCGACCGTCATCCACCACCACCACTTCCGGACATCGAACAGCCAGTAGCAGAGGACGGCCGACGAAGAGACGTCCATGGTGTAGGTCACCATGGTGACCATGGTCAACAGGACGGAAAGGATTCCGACAGGCTCGTCGTCTTTCTGAAGGAGGTTCTTCTCCAGGGCCGAAAAGGACGGCCGGTGGTCGGTCTTGTCGGAGGCCGAACCGGATGCTTCAAGTTCGGAGTCTTCTTTTGTGAGAAGGAGCTGGCGACGTTCTGTGTAGAGTTAAATGCGATCCCAATGAAAAAAATGTCAATCATTCTCGTATAAGAATTTTTTTATTAGTAAAGAAAATGGTCAGAAAATACTATAAATTAAAATGTATTTATTGTTAAATAATATTCCAGAACTTCGCAATAACCCTTGTTGCTCTAGTTCTACGATAATTAAATTTAACTCAACCAGAACATTTATAAAGTGCCAGCTGAGATATAAGTCAAATGCGTTTAATTAAGCTTGCTTCGCTTTAATGTTAACTTAACTACTAACTGATTTTGAAATAAATTCGTATGATATGTGCTTTAATCATTTTTAGTAATGAATTTAGTAATTAACATTTAATTCAATTTAGTAATTAACATTTTTGCATTAATAGTTTTTGAGAGAAAATATAACGATCAATCCTTAATGTTAAAAGAAAAATTGATTCATTCTTAAAAGTTAAGTTTGGGAGCAGTTATATCGAGTATAAATGCTTATGAAGAAAATTTGAGAAAAGAGAGGGGCCCTGGGCACGTGCCCCGTTTGCTCTGCTGGAAATCATTCCTTGAATGTCGGCCTTTCAACTGAACAGAAACCAAACCAAGTAAAAAAAGCAAAACTTACGTAAATGTTTCATCGCAATCTCTTTTGTATTGATAGATAGAATAAAAATCACCGTTGCTTATCAAATTTCTTAGATATTTCCACTATTATCTCTGACAAGCCCACATATTTCACTTATTAAACTGTTTACTTTTTCTTAAGTAGTAAGTAGAAACTTAAGTCACAAAACATAATAAGTTTTTAAATATATAAACAAACCAGAAACCTAACCGCACTTTGTTAAAAATATGGAAACTGATTGATATCAGTGGTATTAGTATTTTGAGATATTGATTATCTTTGTACTAAAGCCGATAAAAAAAATTAATCAATGCTTCTATGCAGGAAGTACATTCTTTTGTAGACAAAAGTTGTACATTTGTTTCACTAACATTTAAGGGGGAATGGAAGAGAGTCTCTAAAATCGAAGTATGTGTTCATCCAAATGGGAAAAAACATGTTCTAAAGCCACATAAATTCTGCTGTACGAAATATTTTTACAAACGGTTTTTTATATTAATAAATACAGCTGCAGAGGTAAGTGTAGCTGGCTTACAACTTACAAGGCTCTATAATCAACTTTTTGAAATGGATTCGAATATATTTTCATTTTCAATAAATAATGTTACAAAATTATAGCCAATTTTAAAAAAAGTGGGATTATGGAGCTCTGAAAGATTCGGTTTGGAAACCCGCTCGCGGTATTTAATATCCTTAATGGATTTTTTTATGTGATGAATGTAGCTGGTTTAAAGGGTCCTATAATTGCACTTTTTGAAATATGTTCGAATATTTTTTAAAATTTTTATTAAACAATTTTACTACACAATATTCGAACCCATTTCAAAAAGTAGGATTATCGAGTCTTGTAGGCCAGCTGCATTTATCACATTTAAAAAAAAAGTTTGTACAAATATTCAACACAGCCGGAGAAAGGTGGCTCAGAAAATCCCCCCCCCCCCCCTATTGGATTAACACAGAGGCACTTAGGTTTGGAGAACCGCGGTCATTGACTGATGGTTGGTTGGTTGATACATATATTTTCAGGCTTGTGTGCTTGCTCAGAGAGCCGCTTATAAACCTTCGTCAAGTAAGACAGTCACAACACACACTCACATGCACGCATATACGTGACAGATGCTGCTATCTATCACGCGCCACCTCCACAATTTAGACATGTCCCTGAAGGGGAGGGAAATAGTCTCCAGGAACCTGTACCCGTGGGAAACTGCGCAATGACCGCCCACAGGACTTACGGACCCAACAGATTTAAAGAGCGCGTACTCCGCATATACTCGGTGAGTTTTCAGCGACCAGGTTTCGATCGCGGGACCTTCCGATCCGTAGATCGCTACTCTGACCGCAGGGCGCCTCACAGCCCTGTCATTGACTGACTACTCAACTTTCCAAGGAGACAGAAGCGCTGCCAAACCACTGCCAACTCTCGCCCTACTGATCGGGCAAACTATTAGGAACCAATCGTTCACAGCAGATCACATTTTTAGAGATCCGCGTGGTTCTTCATGTTCGGCACTCGGAACAGTGACGTCAAGCTATCCTTCCATCCTCAAGTTTGAGACAGCTTCCCTGACCTTTTCATTAAAGTAAGCCGCGGATCATCACTTCGGTCTCATTTGCCGTTAAAGGATAAGGAGTGCCTAAAACCGTATTTGAACCGAGGCTTCAAGATATCACTACACCAAAACACACCTTAAGTTTGCAGCATTAAAATGTTCTACGCGGAGGAATCGCCCGTAAACAAACGGAATTTTGCCCCTCTTATTGGTCGCTCCAACGCGATAACGTCCGACCTGGTATTCGTTCGCCCTGTTACGTCAAAATCGAGGGGAAAATAATTAATACTACACTCTAACTGAAGCAAAAGCAATAATAATAAAAAATATGTCTTGAGATAACGAATAAAGTGATTTGTTGAATGTGAAAAACCTTTTTTTATTCGATTCTCGCTCTCGGAAGTTAGAACTATTTACCCTTTTTCCCGTAGAACATTTCTATACTGCATACTTAAACTGTGGTGAGGTGCACTTCTGAAGCTAAATTACTGTATATATTGTACTACTCTTTCCTACAAGGTGTCCAGAATATGAATCCCTGATTTCAAAAATAAATATCTCGAAAACAAAGATCGATAGAGGGATGAAGTAAAGATGATGTGTTTACTGTGAAAGCTGTAAGAATTTTATACAACAGCAGTTTAACTTATCGTTCACTGCATCCCTCTATCGATCTTGGTTTTCCAGATATTTAATTTTCAAATCAGGGAGTTCTTTTCTGGACACCCTGTACATTCCCTGTTTAAAAAATAAAGCATACTTCCTTAAAGCGAAGTGATTAATTAAAGAGGAAACGTTCTCTTTTGGAGAAAAAAAATCTCAATAATACCGTGTGTTGATTATGATAAATATTTGAATAACAATTAACTTGTAACAACTTTTGTTCAAGATGCAAAAGGTACAATAATACAATACAGAATAATATACAACAGATAATTTAATTTACGTATAAAAAATACAAAAAAAATTACATATTTCAAAGTATCTTTTAACAGTCACTTAAAATATATCACAGACGGTAAGGCAGTTTTTACTGTACATTCTTTGTGTCAAAAACTACAATTAAACAATAATATACAATATAAGCATTGTGGTAAAAACAAAATTGTCTCTTGAGTTTCAATATCATTTCTCTCGTGATTTACAGGCATTAAGGTATTTTAAACAAATCAAAGAGTTATCATGTCTCCCTATATTAGATCATTTAAAAATTCACTTCTGGATAATTTTAACACCCAAATAAATATCAAGGCTTTATTTTTAATATTAAAAAAAAACGTATGCAAGATTCCGATTAAACAAAGAATTTTTAATTCCTAGTTTTTCTGTATTGGAATATTATCTGATACAAATATGACAAATTAAATACAAATTATAAAATGACATTTTACTACATAGAATTTCCCTGAGAGAAACTCACAGCTTTTGCACACATAATTTTTTAACCTCGTTTTCTTTTATCAAAAATTATAATTTTATCCGTGTATACATTTTGTACAGTGATAACTGTTGCACAGCAACCATATATAAATCTTCGAAGACAAAACAAAACAACAAGTGTTCTTTTGTTATATATCTCAAACACAAACGCAACGATTCAACTTATTTACAACTGGCACAACAAATTTACAATTTTGGTCCCATTTCATGAAAATGAGGCAACTAGCAGCTCGCTTTTTAGGAAATGCACTATAGCTGCCGCCTTACGAGCAGATATGAATCCAGCCTTTTTCAACTGTTCAGCGGAACTGCCGAAGAACATCGCAATAGAAGGAAATCGGTAGACGAAATTAAAAGCACAAATAGGACTCACATGAGGTAGACTGAGATAGAAATCATACAACTTTTGACTAGCTGGACTCAGCGAAACCGGAACTTCGATCTGCATTCCTTTTTTGATTTCTTTTTCAATTATATCGAATAGAATGCCGGCCGTCTCCTCCACCGAATTCGAGTACAGCACGCGGATCGACGGATGGAGGTTCGCGTGGACTGCGAACTGCAAGTGTTTGGTGCTGAGCTTGTTGAAGCCCAGGGCCTTCTTGCGGCTGTCCTTCTCGACGACGACCAGCGACTTCTCGTAGAGCTCGCTCATCGCCCTGACCTTCTCGACGAACTTCAGGGGCAGACCGAAGCTCGGGAAATCGGAATCCAGGATCCTCTCCACGGCCACTTTGTTGCTGAGGACGTAGTCGGCAGAGACGAGCTGCATGACGAAAGGGTTGACGCCGTGCTTGTTGCGGAGGCACGAGATCACGGGTTTGCCGCTGGCCAGTTCGCGAGAATCGACCAGTATGGTTTTGAGGCCAGTGGAACGGTTTGATGTGGAAGCAAGACTGGAGTCTAATGGTAAACTAGAAATGGAACATTTCCTATCTCCAATTAAGTCATCCACAGATTCTACACTTTGCAGCAGCCGATTTGTGTTTAAAGATATCGAGGCACTTGGGTTGGCGGTAGCTTTTAAGTTAGATGCACTACCATTGGCTTTGGGAAAGTTACGGTCCATGACAATATTCTTTTCCAATCCAGGATCTACATCGTCCCAGCCAATATCGAAGGAAATATTTGCAAACCTTTCCAAGTCTTCATTTGTTTTGGGGTTGACGTCAGAGTTTGAAAATGCAGGGAGAGATTTTTCATGCTCGATGGGTTTAGAACCTGCAGAATCATTTTTCAATTTTTTTAGTGGAAAATTGCTATTTGGTTGCATTGGGTGATTTATATTTGAAGTTGATGGTTTATTAATTACAGCTGAAGTTGAAGGCTGACAAATATTACTTATGGTTTTCTGTTTAGAAACTTTGTCCTTCTCCTCATCAGCTTTATTGGTGCTCTTCTCTGTGTAATGGGTATTTCTACAATCATTTGACTTATCCGGAATCAGTTTTCTGCGAAGTTTAGAGCTTTTGTCTTTATAGAGAGAATTTGTTTTGGGAGACAATTTGCGTACAAATATTTCTTCATCTTCATGTGAACTTAGCTTTCTCACAAATTCCTCATCACTAGAGCTTGTGTCATTTACAGCAATAATTCGCTTACGTTTCCTAGTGTTATTTTTACTTTCCTTATTCACAACCATTCGTTCAACTTCGTCACTTGAGCTGGTAAAAGCCACATCCTCGTCATCCACACAGAAACTGTCCAGCATGTAGTCTGAACGATCTTCTTCGATTGGCTGAGAATATATCTGCACATATCTGTTGGTTCTTTCTTTAATCTTGAATTTATTGGGCACGCCAACATCTTTTAAGGATTGTAAATACATTGCATACTGATTTAAATTGCTTTCAACAACAGTGTTGTCGTTTATGAAACTTGCTTCTAGCTCGTCTGCATCAACGTCGTTTTCATCGTCAGAAGAATCGGAACCAGAGACTGCTGCTTGGGAGAGTAAAAATTCATTTATGTCGTTCTGTCTCTTTTTCTTCTTTTGGATAATTACAGATCTGCTTGTTTTGTGCGCAGGTTCTTCAAAGTCGTCGGTTTCAGCATCGTTTGCACATGGAGAAGTTAATGTAGTATCATTCAGAACATTTTGTCGTTTTCTTTTTCTACCAAATGCAAATATGTTCGGAGATTCAGGGGAGAGTGGAGGTGGTGAGAAGGGAGCTTTGAAATCTTCAAAATCAGAAATGCATTTTGAACTTGAACTTCTATTGATGTTAGTTTTCTTATCATGCGGTTTCAAAGGCTGTATTGGGCTTAGTGTTTCAGTTCGGCAGGCAAATTTGCTTGTACTTGGTTTGGATATAGCATTTGTAAGCTCTAACCGCTGCTTAACTTGTAATTTCCCAAGGTTATATTCTAACAAATCATTTGAAGTAGAAGTTCTTCCAGAAAAACTAGTTTGGAATGTTGATAATGTACCTTTATTAGCAGGTTCATTACAATACACTGAATTTTTTGAAGCTTGGTTGAGTGGTTGATTGTTTATTTCTTCCAATTTATTTACTACAGGTTCAACAGCATTTGAACCAGAATCAGGATTTACCTCAGGAAAATCAAAGGATATATCAAAGAATACTTTATCAATCGCTTCAGACTCAAAGGATTTGATTGGATCAGTTGTTTCAATAGAATGTATTTCTTTGGAGTCAGCTTTAACCTTTTCATTTGGTTCTTCGTTACTTTGGCCTGCATCAATGTTAGATGCAAACTGAATATCAGATAAATCGAATGATACAGCTGCATTTGAACTACAAGATGGGGCACTTTTGCTATCAGTGGGACATTGTTTAATATTTTCTTTGAAATTAAGTTTACTGCCTTTGTGAATATTTGAAGCCCTTAAGGGTTCTTGTTTGTCTTTTGAAGATAAATTTGATAAAACAAAAGAAGTATTTGCATTTGATTGCTCAAGTTTCTGCTGCTGCAAATTTTTCGTGCCGACTTTGCTAATACAATCGTCAGGAGAAAATTGAACATCAGACAAGTCAAATGACAGATTATTGTTTAACTCATTAGGACTAATGGAAATATTGCGATTATGAACATTTTCATCACTACCCTCAATAGAATTCTTAATAAAAAAGGAGTCATCCTGTTCCACACAAGTTTTAGCTTTTTCACCACTAGTTTGAGGAGTAGCAATTGGAATCTCAGCTAAATCAAATGAAATTTTAGAGTTGATTTTACCTGGGCAAGAGGCCCCATCTGTAACTTTAACAGGATTTAATAATATGTTTTCATTGAAACCCTGAACTTTGTAGGAATTCTTAAATTTAAGTTCACCATTTTTGGTATTAGGTTCAGGTGAGCATTCTATATTGAATAAATCAAAGGAAATACCTGCATCATTCTTTGGTGAGGCAATGTTCATTAAGCTTGGAGTGCTATTCAACCTATCTTCAATACTCTGCCTTGCTTTGGGAGTTTCCTGATATGCAGGTTTATTCTTAGTAGGTGTAAATGATAAATCAAAAGACACTTTAGAATTCACAGTACCGGGCTTTTGCTGTGCTTTTGTTTCGTGTTTCTTGACACTGTTTAGTAATAAATCAGAATCAAGATTGACACTGTTACTCCTATAGCAAAACTTTGATGCAACAGGAATTATCTCTTTAGGAGGGGTAGGTTCGATTTCTTCTTCCGAGCTCCTGAATCCATCTGACTTGGTGGGGGTGGTACTGAGCGGCAATTTTAAATATTTATTATTCTTAATATCTTTAGTCGTATTTAGAGGAGGTGGTTGAGTGTCATCAATTAAAGAAACCAACTGAGTCAAACCATACTGTGTAGCCTCAGAATTTTTCTTGGGTTCTGCCTCCTGAATACTTCTCTTCTCTAAAGTTAAGTTTTTAGGCTTAGATATTCCTTTTTGATTATTTGATGAATCACTTTCAAACACAACTTTCTTTATCATTAAGGGTGAGCAGAAAGACGCTTCCAGTTTATCAGCTATGTCGTCATCCTGGTTAGAAAAGAACTGCTCAAATATTATGGAACTATCTCCATCGAAATTGGAATCTTTCTTATCCTGATTATTATTTGTTTCCTGGAGTTTTCTTTTAGTTTCAACTTGACTTTGCAAACCATGCTCTACATTGCATTCAACTTCATCGGAGAACTTTTCCTCAAAAACTTCTGGAATGTCAAAATCAATATCAAATGCAACAGCTTTCGGAGTCAGAGTTTTATCAACAACCTCCTCACATTTTGATTGGACAGCTTTGACTGGAGTCAGAGTATTATCCAAATCCTCTTCACATTCTGATTGGACAGCTTTGACTGGTGTAAATGAAATATCAAAAAATGCTTTATCTTCTTCTGCCTTTGGAGGTGTAATATGTGACGATTCAGAAACATTTTTCGTTTGTACAACTTCATCTGCAATAACAAATGAATCATCCAAACATGTGGTATCTTCTTCTTCAGGTTGGGCAATGAGTGTTGATCCAGAGGCTTTCCCAACTTGAACAACTTTTTCTGGAGTAAATGAAATATTGAAAGATGCAATATCCTTTTTTGGAGTGTATGGAATATCAAAACATGCATTATCTTCTTTTGCATTTGATTGTGCAATAAGTGAGGATTCAAATGCTTTTTTCATGTGGGCATCTTTCGTTGGAATACAGGAATCCTCCAAACATGTGATATCTTCCTTAGCTTTTATTTGTGAGATAAACGAGGATTCAAAAACATTTTCTTTGAATGTTGAACTCAACCTTGCTTCCGTAAAAGAAAAATAAAGTTTAACACCGAGTTCTCTTGATTTCCTTTTCAAGCGGGCTTTCATTTTATTATTCAAGATTCGCAAAGTGCAGCTTTTGGATTCTGCCACTGGCTCAATAACAACACCAGAAAAGCTCTCGACAGATAAAGTATCAGGTAACAAAGGAGGTGGCTTTAGTGAAAAACTACTTGATGTACAAGAAACTGTGGGCAATTTTATTCCAAAAAGCTTTTCTAATAAGCTGCCTTCTTGAAATTTCGTTGGTGATGGAATATCAAATATACTTTTAGATGCCAATTTAACATTTGTTTCATTTATATCAACTACTTCCATAGGGCATGGATCACCGTTGATTGCTTGAGTCGGTGCAAAGTCCATGTCATCCAATTCCCCAAAGCCTTCTTCACTGCATAAATCAATAACAGGAGGATCTAATTCTTCAACTGCAGTTTCAATGATACTATTAGCAACTGGGGTCTGGCTTGGATTCTTCGGATAAAGGAACTTCAAGATGGAATTTTGGCCACCAATAGTTTGATTATTTCCATCTTCAGGAGGGAAATTAATCTTGTCTGCGATTTCAACTAGCAGGAGAGATCTGGATGAATGTGACACCATGTGTGTCTGCTGTGGGGTTGTCTGCCAAAGCATCCATCTTGAAAGGGACAACCTGTGTTTGAGGTTTGCCGGATTTTCAGAAGTGGATGTGGAGTTGCTGTTTTCATCATTATTATCCTGCAAAAATTGATGAATTGAATTTAAAAATGAATGAATTTAAAATTACTAAAATATAAATTCATTGATCATGATTATGAGAGCAAAAGTTAATAATCATTACGGCTAGACTTTTTCCGCTGGCCAAATCTTTGTCGGACGCTTTGAAGGTCCCTCTTAAGTTAAGACTTTGTCTCAAGCAACTGGTGGTGCCATATAGCACTACTTATTTTCTAACTAAACTAAAATGTAATCAAATCAGGAGATGTTGCACCCAAAGATCAAAAATGCTTAAATTGATTCAATGAACTAAATGTAGATCACAAACGAGTTGAGGTAGCTTGGAAAGATCAGAAGAAGCAAATAGTGCTTTTGACAGGGTATCTACTCAAAAAATAATTTCAAACTTCCCAAACTTTTCTATAATAAAAAATATATTTGTAGGTATCTATTTCAAAGGTTGATTTGCGTGCCTCTAAATCATTTTATGTATCAAGATCTGATCGAATAAATTGGATAAATTACCACTAATTAATGAAATACTAACCTGGTTTGATTCATCACTCTTAATCGACACAAAACTTGACTGTGGCAATAAAGGATGTTCACTTTTGGGAAACTTGAAATCGTTATTGAACTCTGCCAACTCATTTTCATTTAAAAATGCAGACTCTTGGGGTTTTCCTAAAAAAATAAAAAATATATCAATAAGACTTAATTTATATAAAACTATCTCCAAATATTGTAAACTTAATCAAACAAATATTAACCTCTTGCTTTCAAAAATGGTGTTTGAACCTCAATTGTCACAACTTGTTTGACACAAACAGGTTTTGCGCCAGTCGGGATTAAGGAAGGACTGTTATGATACAAATGAGTGAATGCTGATCCTTTTAATATTGCTCGGTGGACGGCTTTCTTTTTGCTTTCACAGCTGTTGAACATCTATACCAGAAAAAATTAAAGTTATATTATAAAATAATCTATGTAAAACACATTGGAGAATATGACATTTTTGACAAAAGATCTTCAAACTCCTGAAATCTGCACATGTTTGCAGATGCAAAAAAATAGTAGAATTTTAAAATATTTTGCTAGCATAACACCAATAGAAAGGAGTTCATTTTTATTTATTTTTACCGTGTGGTAATAGCCCTAGTTATTTTTTTTATTCAAGTATTATTTTTTATTGACTCTTAACCCCTTGCGACCTGGCGTCCCCATTAGGGGACACTTTTTAAAACCTCCCCACAAACAATTAACATGTTAAAAAAGTTCCGAAATTGACCTGGTCTGATAGAAGAAGATCCAAATATTAGTTTTTAGCCTTTGATTACAGGTATGAGTCATTTATTTCTATAAAGAAAAATGAAGTTGAACAAGGGTCAATACAATATTAGAGTTCATAAAAAAAAATTAATTTCTTTATCAAACTTTTCAAAAAGCTCTTTTAGTATTTAATTTCAATGGCATTTTGTATTAAAAACAATGTTAAAATAATCTGTTAATTACAAATAAGTGATGAGACCTTTTTTTTTAACATTCATATTAGAGTTCATAAAAAAAAAATTAATTTCTTTATCAAACTTTTCAAAAAGCTCTTTTAGTATTTAATTTCAATGGCATTTTGTATTAAAAACGATGTTAAAATAATCTGTTTATTACAAATAAGTGATGAGACATTTTTTTAACATTCATAGCACAAAAAAATGAGTATTTTTAGAGTTTAAGGCATGTCCCTGAAGTAACTATAAACATAATTTTTTGTAAAATTTCTTTGCAAAACATACTTTTTAACATATATTTTTATGAAAAGTATGTTTAGATTAAGAATATACGTGTAGGATTTTGCTTAGGTCTTAAAAGGTAAAAAAAAAAAGCATTTTAATAATCAATTCAAATTGTCCAAAAAAAAACCTAAAAGAAACATATTCCTCCATTATACCAATTATTTACTTTATTATAATGAATTAAAGTTAGCAATCCAATTAACTTGGCTTACAGTAACGTAAACCAAATTGTAAGAGTGGGATGTGTAATGCAAAAGGAATAGCAACCTGGGGAAAAAAGACCTCGCCTAGCTTAAAATATAAACAGTAACTCTGGAGTATGCAAGCTATTAAAAGTACATTCAAAATTTATTTTTTAGGTACATTCTAACTCATCAAACGTGAACTTGAAAAGGTATATCACCGAAATTGCTCACATTAAACAAATTCATGTTAACTGTACTGACATTTTGTTGTAATTTTTAAAAATTTAAAATATTTTTGAAATATATTAATAATATATAAGATACAATTTAAAATCTTAACTTAAAAAACAATTAAAACAATGCATAAGAAGGCAATTAACAAGAAAATAGTAATTAAGCAAATTCTAATTCTTTTTAAGCAAATTTATTTGTGTTAATACCAATGTTTTCGCATCAGTTCCAAGCTTTGTAGGGAAAAAAATTGAGTTCACAACAAAATTTCATGTTTGAAATCATAGTTCACAAGGTTCAACTGTATATTTTATAATGGTTAATTCCACGTAACTGTAGAGTAAATCACAATTTCAGAGGAGATTACAAGCTTTTTATATTTGAATAATAAATTAACTTAACTATAGGAAGTGACAATATTATTTAGTTTAAGTGTAGATCAGCTTCTAAACTAATTTTTTTCATTCAATGTTTAAAGTAGTAGTGATAATCACTTTTTACAAATATGACACACTACAGAAAGGATAATTTTTCTTTGAATTAATCAAATACATTTCCATATCATACCTGTTCTTCTTTTCCTTCAGCTACTAAAATAACAATCCTCCCTTTCCTCAATCGCCCAGTTCTCCCCATTCTCTGCACCAATCGAATTGGGGATTTGGGACAGTCGTAGCAGACGATCAGATCGACTTCCCCAATATCGAGGCCTTCTTCCCCTACACAAGTGGATACCAGAGTGTTGTAGCCACCTTGGCGAAAATCTTGTATCACCTAGAATGTTTATAAGAAAGTTTTCCAAAATCTTATAGATATAAAAAAATAGGTATTTTTAGAACAATCATTTTAAAAATAGCGTAAGTTTTGTATCACAATAGAATTTTATATATTTCTCAAAAATCAAATCTAGTACATATTTTTAGCATAATATTCTTTTAAAGAATTCACAAAAAATTTCATTTCACAAAACAAGTTTTTTATTATTTTGTCAAAAATAAAGTACAGTAACCCCTCGTTATATCGCACTTCCTGGAATATATGTAAAATTGGCGATAAAATGAAGGACTTGAAAATGTACATACATTTGATGAATATATGCTCTCTACAGAAATTTTGAGCTAAAGCACAAAATAAAACAGTAAATAAAGTCAAACTTTATAAAAAAAAGCTATTTGGAATTTTCTAGAGAAAACTGTTTTCAAGAAAATATGAAAATAAGAAAGTTTGAAGTTAGAAAGTTGATTTTTTGAAAAATAAAATATTTGAGACAAAAATTGGAAGACATTATTTGACAGTGATACATCTGAATGCGTGATAAAACAAGATGGTACTAAATTGCATTTACATGCATCCAATAACACATATTTTATCAAGGATTTAAAATGTCTTAAAGCATGGATATACATTTACAATTAAAAGCAGATAATGTAAAAAAAAAATAATACTTAAAAATTCATATACACTACAAATAACTAATTAATTTCAATTTCAATCTGTCAAGTTTTGAATAAAAATAACGTTAACTAAACTGATATTATCTAAACAAATTAATTCTTTTAAGTTGACACACCCAAACAAATATCTGAAATAACAAAAAAATTGTAAAATTACCTTCAATTGGTGCTTTTGAGAATATCCCACACTTGTTGCAGATTTGGAAGATTGCCCAATAAAACTCATAACTTTAACCAAAGGCTTGTGGTAATTAAGCATCTCTACAATCTCCTCAACGCTGTCTCGGTACTGAGAGAAGATCATTACCCTTGTACTAGTTCCAGAACCTTAAAAAAAGAAAAAGAAAAACATTTTATTTTAAATCCTTCTGTAACCTAACATTCATCTAAATGGATGCTATTCTTTACGTTTCTGCTACAACAGTATTTATTTTAAACTTTTAAAACTGAAATGGTTTGATAGAGAAAGATCTGATAATTACTTTTCAGCCTTTGATTGCAGTCATTTATTAGTATACAAAATGATGAAGCTTAAAAATTAAGTTTGATTTCTTAAAATGTTGCAAACGATATTTTCAGCAATAAATTATGAAGGCATATTGCATTTAAAATTTGTCTTTAAATTTTAAAGAAAATTCTTAAATGTATTGTTGGCCCTGTGGTCCTGTTGGACCACCTAACAGGTTGTTAAGCCTCAAAGTATAGTTTATTGCATTTAAGTTATATTAATTCTTTAAAAAAATGACAAATATTCATTCATAGCATAAAAATATGCATCTTTTTAGATCTTAAGACCTCTCTATCATATTAACTTGATGAACCTCTCAGTTAACAGTATTTTTTTTTTAATTCACTACAAAACACTTTGTACAGCATAATATTTTAAATGCTTACTTATTTACAAATAATGTTACGTTTCACAATGTAATAAGTGATATACCTGTTTCCATAGATCGAAAATGCCCTAAAACGATCTCAAGCAGTTTTTCAAGTTTAGGATGACCTGGTAGTACCCGAGTTCCATTAGCACCCATACTCTAAAAAAAAACAGTGTGATATTTACAGAAGGAAGTACAATAGAAATATTTATAAATTAATAAGAATTGACTTGAAATGAAGTTACAAATTGCATGTCTAGTATATGAGTGGGGAACAGCAAAACTAGTTCAAGTCCTCGTCAAAGAGACCAATTACAAATGTGGCTTGACTTCAAATGGACTTTCCAACGTCTCGCATTTTCTTATTTATATAACTGAGATCCTATATCAATTTCTTAATGCTTATAGGTTTCAGTTCCAACTCATGAATGTAGGATTTACAAAAGCCTAATATGTTTAATTTCAGCTAAATTTTTTTATCTGTCTGTCATGCAGTCCTTGTATTAAATTAGAATATACTAGCATATTTAGTTAAACTTATGTAAAAAAAAACCCTAAACTTTAAGTTTCAGAACTAAAACTCAATCAACTTTGCAAATATAATGTCACTAATTAAAATATACTGTTTCAACTACTTTATATGAAGAATAATGATGATTTCAATAATAATTTTTTTTTTTAAGAAATTCTTCGGATGGGAAACTGGACAATTCCCTGAAAAATTGTTATGTATTCTAAAAAAAACCATACTTCTGCACTGCATTTTGTATAAAAAAGCAATACACTATTTAAATCACAAGCTTATTTAAATAAACAAAATTTAAGTACAGACAAAAAAAATTAAAACGTACATTGATTGGTCCATTTTGAATTGATTCTGTTATATAATTTACTTGGACTTCTCTCATAAGTTCTTCAAAGTCAAAGTTTTTTAAAAGCTCAGACTTGGCATGTGGAATAGATTTCTCTCCATTAAGAATACCTAGGTAGAAAAAACAAAGATAAAGCAACATTTTTATGTAAATTACCCAAGTGTAAGAGGACATAACAGTGGGGGGAAAAAGCAATACAATTTGCGCATATTGTATTTTTAAAAAAAAATTAATGTTCCATTATTTTTCGACTTTTAAAATTTGCAGTCATTTATGGAATGTAAAATAAACATTTTATAATCTGATATTTAAAAAAAAATTAAATCTAAAAACAAGTAGTCAAAACCGCATCAACTATTCCTCTCGGACAGGGATCGCACGATATTAGAGAATGTTCAAACTCTTCAAAAATATCGCTAACAATCAGACCGCTAAACAAATACAAAAAGTAACCTTTTTTTAATGTGTACTGTTACTTACCTGACAAGAAGTTATGAAAAGGTCTTGCTCCATGCAGTAACAGCAATTCGTAGGCATGGTACAAGCTTATACAAAGTGAAAAATCGGCCAACGCAAGACCGTAGTCAAACTTGGTGATGCGGTCTGGAGGATGCTGGGTGAATTCCTCTCGCAACTTTAAAACTTGATATTTAGACAAGGAAGAAGGGTTTTTGGCAGTCATAACTCTTCTCTGGGTTAAGCGCTTCAAATACACATTTATTACCTAAAACAAGTTAAATAGAGTTCATTACAAAAAAATTACAAGTCTTAAGGAAATTTTTTTTTTATTTATGTCTTTTATTTAAATACTGTATAAACTAAGCTGAGATTGTTTTGTGAACATTATAGTCAAATTTATTTATCGGTTACTAAAGTTTACTTTACATGACAGTTTCCCTCTGACAGTTAGGTATTCAACAAATCAAGAAATTGAGTTCTAATTTTAATCCATATCCATTATGATCGTTAAACATATTTTTTTTAATTACAAGTAGACAAAGAAATTACAATTATTTTAATGTTTAAAAACTGTCCTAGTTCTTCTAGCCTAATCTTTAGAACAAAAAAAATAGGTAAATAATATCCAAAACTACTATGATAAAGCCAGGGGCGTAGCTACCGCCGTATCAATTATACGGGGCCCCCGGGCCACGGGGGCCCCCTACGTGCGTAATCAAAAATTAATAAAAACTTTTTTTTTTCACAAATGACAAAAGAAAAAAAACAATTTTTTACCCCGCGTAAAGCGTGCGTTAAAAAGTTGTCAACACTCTACATCGGCTGTTGCGGGCTGCGGGAACATAGATATACGCGGGAACAAAGATTTCAGAGCCTTTGCGACCTGAGTAGTATGTTCAAAATATTACAACTAAACCGGAGAAACTCCTGTCTCCATCAAACGAAGAGATATTAAAGGCTTCAAGAGCACAAAACTGTCGGCTTTTTACAGTAAAGACATCTCAGTTAAACTTATGATCAATTAAAGGCTCTAAAAACATGCATAAAATCTGAAATTCAAAATATTCATTCCATTAAGGAACTCTTTGAATTATTGCTGATAAAATTCAATAGTCTTGCATCCAGTTTTCCTGAGGTGATAACAGCATGCTTTTTATTCTTGACGTTTCCAGTTACAACTACAACTGCTTGAAGAAGTTTTTCAGAATTGAAACTGATTAAAAAAAATTACCTAAGAATTTCGATGGGACAGGAACGCCTGTCAGACCTGTCACTATGTTGTCCATAAAGCTAGAAACTTTCGAAAAATTAAAGCCATCATCATCTATAAAGGATTCCGGCGACTTAAAGAATTATAGGAAATTCCGGCGACTAAAAGAATTATATTTATTAAAAATTTGCATCATTATTCCACGAATTCTGAACAAATTTAGCAAACGATAATGAGTAATTTTTAATTTGACAAAGTATATTAATGAAAATAGTTAATTTTGGCGCTTACAATTCTAAATTAGAAGTCTCTGTTAGGCGAATTTCTTTCTGATGTGTATAATAAGTGTGTTTCCTGTGAGCATAAATATGGTGTGGAAGCGGTTTTAGTGGCAGGTTCTGTAACAAACCAACTTGTTTAATATTTATAATGTGTTTTCTCGTCTCCTCACTATGTCCCTGGGTTTTGGTACATTCACTGACCTCATTCCTAAAGTGGTGAAGAGAGGCACTGGATTGAGCTACAGTGATTCTTTAACCATGAAAACAGTATTGCAGAAAATTCACATTTCAGTTAGTATCCACATATTTTTGCTAAAATTCACCAAACAGCCCAACATTAAAAAAAAACTCAGTAAAATTGGCTGCGAGGCTTACAGTCTCCCAGGTAAGGTTAATTTCTGCTTGATAATTGATTTTTTTTACTATAAATGTGTTTAAGTGGAGTACAAGAAGTAAAAAGATCCATTTTTATTAAACTGTAGTTAGTTTCAACATAAAAAAGCGTGAATGTCCTTACCTTCCGTTCCTGACTTCCCGGTCCTTACCATCGTAATGATCAAGGGATGGAAAAGCGAAACCAGTTTTAAGACTAACCGGTTTTTTGTAATTTCGGTTTCATTGAAAAACATTTATTTTCATTTGGCCAGCTTAAACCAGTTTCTTTGGCATCGGTGTTTTTAAAAACGGCCATCCCTTGTCGTTATTTTTTGTTTTTTACAAATGAGCTTAGCTGAACTTTTTTTTCGTTCTTATAAACCTTTCGACAAACATTTAAAGTGATTTTGAAAAAATAAATGTTACATTTTTTTATACCTGAAATTAAAAATTATGGTAAAACTGCCCAAATATTTCTTTTAATTTTTTGCATTTTTTTTTTTTTTGAGAAATCTTTACCCTTCCTTTATACAGGGCCCCGCCAAGGCACGCTACGCTTCTGGATAAAGCAGAAATATCTTGATGAAAACCAAACTTACATCTAAAAATCGACTTTTGATTGATAATATCCTATCCCCAAGCGGAACAACTATCTTCTCAATATCTCGAACGTGGGTGAATTCCTTGACGTCTTCGCTATCTTCAGTGCGCATTTCCACGTGGGATATCAAGAGATTTGTAAGAACTGTCTTAACAGCCTGCAAGAGAAAAAAAATGAATATTAAATGAAAGTGTAGAGAGACCTTGGTCATAATTAAATGTGTTGCGCCTGGTTAATGGCAAGATGGAGAAAGAGGCTGTCAGAGACATGATTATTTGGTTTTTAACACTTTACAGACTGGCCGTCAATTATTCGATGTTTGCTCCCCAGCGCTTACTGACCGGTCGTTGATTAAGGGGGAATGGGCGTGCAGGACCGGGGGTCTCCAAACTCAAGTGCCTTAATGTTAATCCAATGGGAAAAAATTATTTTCTTTGCCACATTTCTCCGGCTGTATTGAATATTTTTACAAGCGGATTTTTTATGTGATAAATGTAGCTGACTTACAGGTCTCTATCTTCCCACTTTTTGAAATTAGTACGAATTTTTTTTTTTTAATATTCAATAAATTATTTTACGCAAAATATTCGAAGCAATTTCAAAAAGTGGGAAGATAGAGACCTGGTTTGGTTTGGTTTGAATTATCGTCGCACTAGAGCTACACGAGGGCTATTGGCGACGGGCGTCGTATTTTAGAACCACAGTCAGGTGAC
Source organism: Hylyphantes graminicola (assembly GCA_023701765.1). Lineage (NCBI taxonomy): Eukaryota > Metazoa > Arthropoda > Arachnida > Araneae > Linyphiidae > Hylyphantes > Hylyphantes graminicola. Next base: position 67,096,110 of record CM043117.1, read on the forward strand.
GAGCCACACCTGAATAGGCACCCAACGCAACCGTTAAGGGCGACATCGTACGCAGCGTTAGGACTTTGAAGGATATTTAACGTGCACTCCCTCACACGGGGTATTATTCGTCGGACATTTTTGGCTGCACGGGCCGTTTATAGGTCGGCAGCTATTTTGGCGATGCCCGGACCCGAACCTGGGACCTTCCGCATGCTAAGCGAGTGCTTAACCGACTAGGCTCCCCAGCCCCAAGATAGAGACCTGTAAGTCAGCTACATTTATCACATAAAAAATCCGCTTGTAAAAATATTCAATACAGCCGGAGAAATGTGGCAAAGAAAATAATTTTTTCCCATTGGATTAACATTGAGGCGCTTGAGTTTGGAGACCCCCGGTCCTGCACGCCCATTCCCCCTTAAGGGGGTTCAGTACCCCAAAATCGGTGAAAAAATCAAAACAAAAATTATTGGCTTAAAATACTATTACAACCTTTATTAATAATGTCACAAAGTATCAAGACGATTGGAAAAATATTTTTGACATTAAAAGCCATTTTAATGTCATGGCTTCGTAAGGAAATGGGTTAACAATAAAAACTTTAAACGCGTTTTTCTCAGAACTTGATTTTTTGAACTTCGATGTACCTTTTCTCAAAAACTATGCTACGTTTTCTCGTAAACTTTTTTTTATATGATGTAATACATAGTATAGATTAATCTGAGATAATAAATTTTAGTAAAACTAAAGTGAAAAAAAAATTATGGGGCAAAAAAGTGAAAAATTTCATGATTTTTTGGGCACTTTAAAACTTATTTTATTTAAAAAAATCTAACAGTGTTTTACAAAAAAATTTTAACCTCAGATTAATATATAAGGTTGGTATAATACATACAGAAAATTTTAAGATGATCTGATCAGTAGTTATTATGAAAAGGTACATTGCAATTGGCCAATTTAACATTACCGATATACAACATACTGAAATCCCTTAATGGACTTTTGATCTTTCTGTTAGATTTGGTTAGGTTAGGCCGTGTTCAGTCTACGCCTCGATCCACGACCGATCTGAGGACCGTGGATCGCTCTAGAGGTGTCTAGTGGATTAGGTCGGTCGGATTGGATCAGGACTGAGCCAGTTGGGTTTAGTTTTGAATTATCGTCGCACTAGAGCTACACGAGGGCTATTGGGAAACTGAGCGTTGGAAGGGCATGGTATGTTCAAATCGCTACTGTTCTGTAATCACAGTGAATGCGCCCTCTAGAAGGGAGAGTGTAGGCTTTATAGCCCATTTCCCAGCTCACCAGAAGAGACAGTCACAAGAGACACACAAAGAAGGACGACACAAACACATAGACAAATAACAACATTTATTGACAAGCACAAACATCCATGCCTTTACCGGGATTCGAACCCGAGCCCACCAGCTCCAAAGGCTAGTACACTAACCATTGCGCCAGCGAGCCGGCACTGTTTTGTAAAGTGTTAAGTAATGTTTCGACTTCAAGTTTGCTACTCATTAAAGGTCTTGTGTGGTAACATCTTTATATATTTCAAAAGAGAAACTTTTTTAAGTTATTTAATAAAGTATGTGGCAAATCCTCATAAAACTTTTTTTTCTTTACTTAATTTCCTCATTAAACTCATTAACATAAAAATTTTGATTCAGTGCTGCCATAGAAAACTTTGAAAATAAAATGAAACGTTATTTATTTCTAACTAATTATTTTATCATTTAGCAAATAGTTCACAAATTTTCTCTTTGGATTGTCTTACAGAACTGTTAGTAGTAAAATATTAACCCTTACCTGAGTATCACTACCAGGTGTTGCACTCAAAGCTAACACACGAAACTGTGCTGAATTTGTTTGCAATTCACGAATCACCTAAAAGTGAAATTTTTAAACATATTTTATGATAACTTTTATGAAAATAAATTCAATATCTTTTTAAGACAATAAATTCAATATATTTCTCATATAGTTAAAAGTATAGTTTATAGAAACACAAACTTTTCTTTTTTGAAAAAAATTGTATACAAGTTAATAAACCTTAAAGAGTTTTTTTTTTAAATGCTTCATTAACTTTAGTAGCGGAAAAAAATACTGTTAAAATTACAAATTTAGACTTAATAATAGCTACAGTTGCCCATTCAAAGTCCAAATTGTGATTTATTAAGAATTTAAGTACAGACCTATTTTTAAAAAAATTAAATGTATGTTCATTATTTTTATAATAAGATTCACACCTTACAATTAACTTTACAGGGAAGGCTTAGAAACATAGCTAATTATGTTGTTGTGATCTTTAAACTACTTGAAATCAAGTTCAAAGGGAATGCAATGCAGAAGTGGAGTGGGTCTCCAAAACCAAAGTCTTTTCCTGGCCTGTGAAAATCCAATGGTGGAAAATTAATTTCCAAGTTGAAATACCCCAGCCACATAGAACATTTTTGCAAATTGTTTGATTTATATGATAAATGTACCTAATTTAAAAAATAGAATTATAGAGACATTTAAACAAAAACTACATCTATCCGATAAAAAACATTTGCAAAATTATTCAATACGGCTGGAGTAATCCAACTTTCAATTCAAAATTATTTATCCACCACGTGCTTAACACAAGCCAGAGAAGACTTTGGTTTGGAGACTGGAGTTCTGGTCCCATCCTCCTTTATACTCTTCCGATTACATTACAAGCTTTGAACACACTTTCTTCCCCTACCTCCTAATGTGGTTTTCCATGCTACTGCAAGTTTCACTGTTCTGGGTTGCCACATTTTTTGATAAAAAAATCAAGGACTAGTTAAGGACTTTTCAAGGATATATTTCTCCATTTTCAAGGATTGTATATTCGAACATGCAACACTTAAGGTAGGCGAATACCCAAAATTCCCCCAAATTCTAAAATTTTTACTATTACTTTAATCTTTTCCAAATTTGGCATGGTGATTTCAAATATAATGAATAATGCTATTTAGGCAGTTTTTTAAATTTAAATATAATTTATTTATTTTAAACGGTGTTTTTCAACTAAAAGAAGAGGTTCACGCCAACAAGCCTACCACATTGAATTTTCCTCCGATAAACATGAATTATGTGTTAAATTCTTCGTTTTGAACTGATCCGTGCAATGACCCTCTAGAGTTACAAACAAATCACAAGAATGTGTTTTACGACAAATTTTATGAATTAACTTGAAACAAACACAATGTGGCTAATCTAACGGCAGTGCCGGAAATCTGCGCAAGCGGATATCTCGACTTGAGAGCGAAACGTTTTTGTGAGCAGCCAAGTAAAATATCGCCAAGTTGTTAGTTAGGGTTGTAGTGAAGGTTTAGGTTGCCATTGAAATCAAGCGTTTACCCTCGCCAAACGTGTGCGTTTATGGATTATAATAGAATTATTGGATTATAACACTGTCCAATTCTAAGCCTATTTTATTCTGGGATCAATTGATGTAAGACTTTACATAATCAGACCCGCTTATAAACCTTCGTCAAGCAAGAGAGAACACACACACTTAAATGGATCTATCTAATTTTTAGAGACAGAGGCCAACTAGAGGATCCCCAGAATTGACTTGTCACATGTATTGATTTGGTATGGTAACTTGGAGGACTTAGTGACCACGACGGATTTAACGTACACCAGTCATTTAGCATGGCTTTAGAAATTATGGGTATCAGTTAAAAAAGCAACTTCCAGATCCATAATACATTTTAAATTATACAGGGTGGTTATAAAATAACGATCGCTATTCAGAGTGGTCTGTAGCTGTAATGAATATTCCAAATGCAAAAAACTTTGAGATACTTACTAATCAAGAAGGGGGGGGGGGGGGGGGAGAATGGTATCATAAAAAACCAACTCGTCTCTTGACCAGGGTTCTAAATTACGAGGCGTAATTGGATGTGTTGGCCGTAATTAGCCATAATTGGCTGTACCTCGTAATTTAGAACCTTTGTCAAGAGACGAGTTTCTTATTTATGATTTCAATCTTTTTCGAAAAAAAAACAGCCTCCGTCCCTTGACCAGAGTTCTAAATTACGAGGCGTAATTGTTGGCCGTAATTGGCCATAATTGACGATGCCTCGTAATTTAGAACCCTGGTCAAGAGACGAGTTTGTTTTTTAGGATTATTTTTTAATGATTATTTTTTAGGATTCTATCTTTTTTTTATTCCATTCTACCGCAACGAGGATCGATTTCATCTCAATCAACATGTAAATTTTTATTCCCAAAACCTTATCAACTTTGGGCAATAATAAGCCAACGTGACAAACTATCTTTCCCTTTCAGTATCCGTCTGCGCACGCGCAGTGGTTTTCCGTAAGAGAGCTGGATTTCCGGCAGATGCTGAGCATGCGCAGATGGTGCCCTAAGTGCAATGGGTTTAAGGAACTACCGTACTCGCAACTACCAATCAACAAATTTTTTTTTCGATAAACTTACACTTTGAAATTTTTTTTAAGAAAAACTACTATATTTACACCAGATGTTAGAGGTTCATGGCACAGATGTATATTAAAATAGCATCTGTAAAAAATTTCAGGTAAATTAGTGTAAAACTTTTTATGCTAGAAGTGTTAGCGTAAACCCCCTTTTTTAATAGAAAAACATCGTTTAAAATAAATCAATTATATTTAAATAAAAAAAAATTGCCAAAAAAGCATTGTAAATTATATTTGAATTCACTATGCCAAATTTGAAAAAGATTAAAGTAATAGTAAAAATTTTAAAATTTTAGGTATTCGCCTACCTTAAATTTCACGATAGCTTTTAAAAATTCATTCAGAAAACGACTAAGAGCTCTCTAACTATCAAATGAACTTAAATATGTGTTATAATATAATCATTTAGCTATTAAAAAAGCAACCTAAAATCACTTGCTCTGCCTTCTTGGTTTACAAAAAATAAAATAGGAGCTGTTCACATTGAAAAAATGTTTTTAATGAAGCCAAAAATTAAGATTTGCAACAATTCAAGATAAATTCGTCAGCCCAAAAAATTAAAGAATGTTCAAAGTGGATAACCTTTTTCAAGCACTTTTAAGACCTTAAAATCAATGTTTTTTTTTCAAGCACTCTTCCAGGATCATGACAACCCTGGATTGTTTTACACCTACTGTGTTTGGGCCTCTGCTGTGAGGTAAATTGCAATTGCTTCCCAAACCTAAGTAGAGTGAGAGAATAACAAAACTGTGATGCTCATGCAGTTCCCTGGAAAACACTCAAGGGGATAGGGGAAGATAGTGTTTTGGAAGTTTGCGTTGTACTCAGAAAAAGTATAATACTAATACATTGAGCTAAAGTAAAATAAAAATAAATTATTTAATAAATATTTCACATATTAAATCGAAATGAGAAATATGGTATTTTACTTGACAATAGGCATGATTTCCTAATGCCTTGTGAGCTTCATCCACGACTATGCATTTAATAGACGAAGCCGAACAAATGTTCCTCACAAGGTCGTTGACTAGAACTTGGGGTGTTAGAAAAAATACTCTTTTCTTTGCCCATATTCTTTGTCTCTCGTCTGGATTAGTAGCACCTGAAAGCAAACAAAAATGCACAATAAATAATAGTAAAATTTAATATGGTCATATAAGGTTATAGTGGGAGTAAAAAAATTATCCAAAACAATTGGAACCAAAAACCCATTTGGAGAATTTTAAAAAAATGGATACCTGATTTAGACGTCAGTCAATACAGGAACTGAAATTTGATAAAGTGCACCTTACTTTCCCAAAAAATTGGTATCTCTCCCTAAGAGAAAATTCAAGTGGCCCCATACAAATGTTTAATCTTTGAGCGTAACTTGAAGTTCGCAAATGTGAAAGTTTCTCTTTATTTTAACCCTTTCAGTCCCAGTGATGCCATTTGGCATCATCACTTTCAATATTTTTTTCAAAATGTTTATGTCCCGTTATGACATCCAAACACACATCATTCGATTCTTCACACTTTGCTCTATTAGACAATATTTTACATTAATCTCAATAGAAGTCAGAACTACTATTTTTTTTATTTAGAAAATAGCCAACAAGGGTTTCACCTGATTTTTGATAAGTTCACTTCAGTTCCACATATTTAAAACACAATTTAAACTATTTCGGTTAAAATAATGACTAATTTTTTTTAATAATATGGTCAGATACCTTAAAATATATAATTCGAAGTGTTTTTAGGTAATATATACATTTTTATTTTGTTGTTTTCCACAGTTAAAAAATTTTGGCATTTTTTAAAAAACCATATAAAAAATTTTAATGAATTTGTTTTTCTTATGGAATTTGTATATTTGACCTAAAATAAGCTTATTTTGTGAATATCAGATGTTTCTGTAGAGTAGTAAATTTTTGGGACTGAAAGGGTTAAAGAACTAATTTAACATTAGGATTTTACTCTGCTCATCGTCGGCTTTTATCAATGTCGATTTTCCTTCGATAGGTTGGCCGTCAATGCGTTAAGGTTAAGGGAGTTGTTGCATTGGACTTATCTCAGTATGTCCCACTTTAAATGTTAATCTTTTCCCTTTGAAAAGTGGTTTTGAAGCCAAGGAAGAACAATTAAATTGATCTGGCACTGCGTCCCTTGGCTGATACTTATATAAGTATCTGATGCCTTTGCTCATCATACAAAGATAATGTCCTCTTGAATAGACAAAACAATGACATATTTCCTATTTATTAGGGGGCTACTAATTATAATAACTTTTTATTATCACAACAACAAAATTAAGCAAACAAATGCCAAGGGGAAACATGGAAATCCCGTACAAAGAGAAAAAATATTATAAAATTTAAACAGACACACACAAATAACACAGAGACCAATGAAAAAAAATAATAATAAAGCAACAACAACTGCTTGACAAAATATATAGGAAAGATTGGCAAATAAGCTGCATAATAAAAGAAAAAAATATAGGAGCTTCCATCAAGTGAGAAATAAATATCTAAGTTCTCGATATTGATTAGAAAATTAAAAGTTTAATTTTAAAGGCAGCATAATTATTAATGTTTATTAAATCGATGGGAAGTCTATTGTTTAATTTAGGAGCAAGGTAAAAGAAATGTTTACAAAATATATCTTTATGGAAATTTGAGATTTGGAAAACATCATTTTATCTAGTGCTACGGAGATTAACTTAAAAACTGCAATGAGATTTATTGCGATAGAGATAAAATATAATACCAAAGAAACGTCGTAACAAATCAGTAATATCTTAAGAAATGTAAAATTACGAGGATAGTGTTCTCTATTTATGATTTTTAAACATTTGTTTTGTATGGAAATTAATGTTTGCAAATTTGATCTCTTTCCAAATGATAAATTAAATTAATTAATCAAATAAAACCTACCAGTCATTTGAGTTGTATCCACCGGCGAGATGCCAGTGATCTTATAACAGGCATCAATTTGTTGTGCTACAAGTGGTTTGGTGGGGGCCATAAAAACAACTTTTCCCTTAGGGTACCACCGGTAAATATTGTACATGACAACAGCAGCGATAAAAGTTTTGCCCAGGCCGGTTGGCAGTATTACGAGAGTGTTCTTAAACAAAGCTTCTTGTACTATGGAAAACTGATAATCCCTGACCGGGTAGTTGGTGGGGTAAATCCATGTTTTACCAGCCTCCTGATCAAATTCTCCATCCGCCACTTGGATTCCAGTCCTTGAAAATGTGTTAGGCTAGAAGAAAAGAATATCATTTTACACTGTAACAAGAGTTTGTAATTTCCTTCTAATATTTAGGTAGTATCCTAGTTCCTTGCCTGGCAAAAAATCAAAATTTGGCGAGAATTTAAAGGGCAATAAATAACTTTTGCTGGAAACCACGTACACTAATCAAAAGAAGGTGATGTTAAACTACTAAGGTTGCATGCTTAAAGAAGAAAATCGAGATTAGTTTTATTGTTTCAAAAAAAAAAAAATCACAAGCTAAACATCATTCAGAAAACCTGAGTTTCAAAATATCGCCAAGCTCAAACAGTCGCCGATCCTGGGACTAGGATATGACCAATTTTTGTTAAAATAATAGTGGTTAATGAGGTGAAATAAAATTTAATATAATAGAACGATAAATTTTACCTGGAAAACACTGTGACCGGGTGAATCATATCTTGAAGTACTAGGAAGATTTCTAGCTTCATTTTTCTTGGAATTAGCTTGATTGACTTTAGAAGATGAACATTGGCTCCAGGTTTCAAACAAAGTTTTCTGTTTCTTATTCATTAGGGGGATAAATATAAAAACAGATATATTGACGTTAGTATGAAAAAAACTTTTGTCGTTATAAATTTTTCATTGCGAATTCCGTATTATATTAATCCTTTGCATTATAGCAAAAATTTAAATATGTGCGATTTGGCTTTGTTTTGAAAATCATTCCAGATGTTGCCACTCGTTTGATTATTTTATTTTCAAAACCAATCGCATTTTGTTTACTTTCTAGTCTTTACGGGAGACATTTACTTTTTAACTAGCTCTATTTAATTATTTTAATTCGTATTATAATCTTCAAAATTAAACTTTTATACTCTATTTGTTTTTTCAATGCAAAAATCTAAAAAAAAGCATAATTATGGTTAGATGATAAGAATAGCACCTGAGTCAAAGGCATTTTAATTTCATTGCCGGCGTTTAGCCGGCTATTTTGTGAAGCTTTATAAGATAAGGGTGGAAGCTATAGAGCTCTTTTTTCGAAAAAGTAAAACACTTGCAACGGAGAAAGTAAAAGTTTGTGCATATCCAGATGATTTTAGGGGGTGTTCAGCTGATTTTACTGAATTTAAAAATACCCAAATCAAGGAGTATCATGGTTGATGGTCTCCACTTCGGAAACGTTTTAACTAACCCGATCTTCGAGACTCGAATCCGCTGTAGTTCTCGTTCTGACTGATCCACTAATCGTTCCGTTCACCGCCAAATTTTCTTCTTATGCAAATTTGTGAGTCTACCTTTTTGTATATATACCGATGTCTAGTGGCATAACTCACGCTGCTCACTTTCTGGCTACACAATCATGGACTGAATTTTCATTGATTTTAAAGTATTTGATACTTTGTACCGCTTTGTACCGTCATTTTTTGTGCACCCTAGTTCATAAAAACAAATATGCCACAGAAATCGACTTATCCAAACATTGCCTCATATATTTGTTATTTGGAACAAATTTTTCTTACTTGCAAGCAAAGTGAAATAACCCGTTGTTAGAATTATGTAATTCCAAATTCAAGTGCCAAACCAGATTTAAAAGTCTTTTTGTGACTGCTTACAATCAGTTTCCTCATGTATATATTCTTTTTTAAATTATTCAACCACCAAAATTATAAAAATAGAGGAACATATTAGCTTACACACACTTCATACTTCTAGAATGCTTAGTGTAAAATAAGGATAATTAAATTTTACCCAAATGTTAATCGAATGTCTTAGAACTACCAGGGCTGCCAGTGCCAGAAAGCTTTGAAAATACTTGCTTTAGTAGCCTCAGATGTTAAAAAATAGTAGCCCAAATAGTATCCTCTTTTACGTAACTAAATAAAGAACTTTTAATTGTTAGATAACATAAATGTAATTTTTTTTTAATATTTGAAATGAATGTTATCTGAAATTAAATAAAATTTCCAAAAAGTGATCAATTAGTTTAATATGCTTAGATGCAAAAATTTAAAAACTAAAACTTAAGACTTATATCAGCGCAAATCTTAGAATTGTAGCACCAACACTCAGTTAAAAGGATTTATAAAACTGCCAATAGTTTTTCGGATGTATTGCAACAGAAAATTTCTAGTAAAATTATTAAACCAATTTATATATAACTGTTAGAGAACATAAATTAGGATAACATATTTTAAATCTACTTATTTGTATTGGAATTTAATTAGCAATTGCATAAAAAAATTTCAAAAAAAAAAAAAATTCCATTAATGATTGGATAAGAAACAGCCATAAAAGTGCCTTTTTTGTCCTTCAAAAATATATATGTATGGCATATATATATTTTTTTAAATTTTTGATTAGCTTTTAGCTTAAAAATCTAGGAAAAACTAACATTCATCTAGAAATAGCCTGTCATTTCACAGAAGCGAGTAGGAAGAGGTTAAAATGCTAAATTGTGCAAAAAAATTTAAGACCACAACTTAAATTTACCAACTTTCAAATGAAAGGATTGATACTGCCGATGAAATTTACTAGAGAATAAATTTAATTTAAAAATATATTATAAAATAAAAACAAATTTATTTTAAATAGTTATCGGTTATTCAAGAAACATAAGGATCAATACTAATCCATGTAAATATGTTTCACTGAAATACCTCGCAGCTTTAAAATACAAGGATGGCTAAATTAAAACTATTAAATATAAGTATTCTTATGTAACACGATCCAGAATCATCGAAATTCACGAGTAAAATATTACTTTTTTTAAAAAAATATTTTAAAAAAAAAACGTTTGTGACACAATTCTATTAGATACCGCCAAATTACCTAATACAAAATAAAAACTTTAAAATAAAGCAAATTAATAACAAACAGACAGAAGTAAATCCTATCCCCAAATGCAGTTTAAAAAAAATCTTCAACAAAGCATACAAAATCAAATTTTAGTTTCTATAAACTTTACAAAGGCTGCTAAAAAAAAAAAATTCATAAGTCAAGTGCTATTTTTAAAACACATGGTTTTGCTTTTGTTTTGTGCAAAACAAAAGCAAAACTTGATGAGAACTTTTGATTTCATTTGAGAACCAAACGAAAACTAAAGGCATCATCTTCACGCGTTTTGCGCATCGGTAGTATCCTGGTGGCGCCATCTATGTAAAAATTATATAACTAAAAATAGTCGCCCAAGACTGAAAATATTGAAGGTTTGGCTTAAAATAGTCGTTTTGGGCCCTTTTTGGTCTTAAATAGTTGCCATAGTCGCTAAAATAGTCGCTTTAGTAGCCTTTTAAGTCGCCACTGGCAGCCCTGTACTACTAATTCAGTTTTTTTTAAATCTTATATACAGTGTAAAATGTTCTAAAAAAAAAAGGAAAAAATAGTTGATGTGGTGCGTAACTTCTCAAATCATTATACTCTAGCTATTACGTATTCAAGTTAAACCATTAAAAGTAGATTTGGAACACCACTTTACATCTTTGAGCGATCAATTTTCAAATAAAACATTAATCTTTCGCTTAAGAATATGTACAAGAGCTATTGTAGAGTTAAACTTAAATTTCCAAAAATGGCATTTTGAAAAACTGTATTATATATAAATAAAAATTGTTCATGTAGTTCGTAAAAGAGAAATTCCAATAAATTCTGCACTGACAAAAATACACTAGGTGATGCTGAATGCTTTGTTAGACAAACATAAAACAAATTTCACACAAGGTGACACATTTTATTTACACAATTTCTATTAAATATAACATAGCTACATTTCCTAATGAACGCTTCTTTTTCAATTCAATTTACAGAACAATCTATAGAGGCCGAATCAATTCTTTTAATGCTGTAATTTAACGATATAAGTAATCTGCTTGAATGTTTGCAGCAATTTCTGGCTCCCATTTGTCACCATTGCTCAGCAGCTTTTCTTTGTTGTACAAAAGTTCTTCATGCGTCTCAGTAGAATATTCAAAATTTGGACCCTGAAATTAAAGTGTAGCGATTTAAGAAATTATATAAATAAAAACAAAACCTTTTAACATGACTGAAAATTTTTAAAAAATGTAAATTTGATCTTTTTGAAAATTCAGATTATTATGATTTTCACATAACCACCTAAGGGATCAAATCATCTAAGTCTGTCTAATGACTGTCAGTTTTTCTAGCAGCATAAATAATTTTTTTAAAATAATTTTTATATAAAGGCCTGCCCCCCCTTTTTTTTAAAGATTTATTTATTTATTTACACAATATACAACAGATTGAAAATCCATTAACAGGTGCTGGAAGTTTTGGGGGCATAAAGATCTATTTACACTCGGCATATTCCCCAGACTTAAGAGCTTTTTTTGTGGACCATTAGGCGGCTCTCTCTAAACATTTTCACACTCAGATTACAATAAATCAGAGCTTTCTGTGAATGTTAAAGCATACCGAGACTTGATTTTGCTGAGAGAATCCAAGCCAAAGTCGGTACTCAAGGGATATTCTACATGCCACATAATAATGTGATAAGGATGCAGGCAATTTTGCCATCCTGAAAACCTGACCACTCAGCCGGAGGTCGAACTAATAACTTGGGCTTATGAGACGGGAACACAATACTTCACAAACACCAAGGTGACTTTTTTTTAATTAGAATTGATAATTTTAATAAATATTAATACTGTGTGTCCATTATTAAAGTGATGGTGATCAGAGTTTTAGTAGAAAAACTAATGGGCAGAATTATTATGACATGGAACAGAGAATCTTGAAAGAAAGGAATTACCATATTTTCTGGTAATATTTGGGGCCACTGCTGTTAGATCCAGCCACATTATCAAAATAATAATAACTAGCAAATTTATACCCGCACTTCGCACGGATTAAATAAATATCAAATCGATCCAAGTATGTGTACCATATAACCTGTTATAAAATCATAAACTTAAGTTATTCTCTTTCCACTCGTTATCAAGTAAAAAATCTCAATTCATTGCCCTAATATTCTAAAATCAAAAATACGCTGTAAAATGTACTCATAAATGTCATCACAATTCCCTCATAAATACATAAAACCTTTTTTTAACTCTTTTGGCTCATTTTATTAAATAATTTGGCGAGAAAATAGATATAGCTACAAACACACACATTATACAGCTCTAACACAACGACCTTAGCATATCCAACCAGCTGATAAATGATTTTAAAAAACATTTTGCCCATTTGGCGAGTTTTAATAAATAATTTGGCGAGATTGGCAACATATTTGGCGAAACGATAAAGACAAAATACCCTTATATGCAGCTCTAGTGCGATGGCTTTATTAACCATCATAGTTCAGTAATAGCTTAACAAACATTTTGCTCATTTGGCGAGTTTTAATCAATGAATTGGCGAGATTGGCAATGTATTTGGCGAAAAAGTAAAGACATGAAACCCTAATATGCAGCTCGTGCGATGACCTTTATTAACCATCATTGTTCAGTAATAGCTTAACAAACCATTTGCCCATTTGGCGAGTTTTTATTATAATTTGGCGGGATTGGCAACGCATTTGGCGAGAAAATAAAGACCTAACGGCAGCTCTAGAACTTATAGGTAAACTACACATTTATTGTTTGAACATGCATATTTGTAATCAACAGAACCATCATTGACGAAATCATCAACTAAACCCATAAGAAATCCAGGAATTAAGACTTGTTGGAAATACGTCACTTGAAACATATCCAATTATTTTCAAATAATGAATTTAATATCTGAAAGTTATGGCAACACAATAAAATAAACATTTTCAATTTTATTTATTTTCGTTGAAAGTTTTATTTAATTGTTTCTTCAGATGGCATCAGGAAAGAAAAGAAATCGTCGGATTTGAGCCAAAGTGGTGTAGTTTTCCCAGAAAATTCGAATTTTCTCTAAAAATAGAACACTTTGAGCTCGGAAAGTTCTTATTCTGTAACTCAAGTATGAACTACGTATTTGTACCAAGTTACGAGTCAAACAAATGTCTAGTTTGTGAGTTTCAGAGAGACATACATGCACACAAAACTTCATTTTTATTATTATAGATAATAATAATAATAATAATCAAACACAAATGTTTAGGTCCAAAGCTTCAATTTTCCATTTTTTATTCCTATTCATGGAACTAAAGTATGATACAATTAAACTATATAAAGCATAATCCACCAAAAAAACTTCGTAAAAGTAAACAAACGCCGATCTCAAAAAAAAAAAAAAAAAAAACTATTTATTTTATAAAAAAAAGTCATTATGAGAATTGTGGCTAAAAAAGCCGTGATATAAAATGAATGCCAATCTCTTGTGTAAAACTTCCTGGTCATAATAAATAGTATAATTTAAGTTTTGCTGCTATAAAAAAAATTGCACTGTTTGAGGTTGGTGCCCATCTTAATCCCCCTAAAAAATTAAATCACGCAAATGAACTTGAATTACTAAATCAGAATAACGATAGGATACTTAAAAACTTTAACAAATGTATGATCTCAATACATTTATATAGAGATATAGAGGGTGGTTGAGATGGGCACCAACCTCAAACAGTGCAATTTTTTTTATAGCAGCAAAACTTAAATTATACTATTTATTATGACCAGGAAGTTTTACACAAGAGATTGGCATTCATTTTATATCACGGCTTTTTTAGCCACAATTCTCATAATGACTTTTTTTTATAAAATAAATAGTTTTTTTTTTTTTTTTGAGATCGGCGTTTGTTTACTTTTACGAAGTTTTTTTGGTGGATATCAGTAGTTTTTTTTAATTTATTTTATGAGATTCTTCTTAAGGTAGGGAGGAATGTCTATGGAAGTTGTGTAACCACCGGGAACAATGCCGAAGGGAAGCTAAAATGGTTCAGCATCAATATTGTAAATGGTGAAAGTGAACTGCACATCGATGAAATTAAATTAAAACGTCATCGACATCTAGAAATAAATTTCTAGATGACTTTTTTTTCTCTAATGGTGCTGAAACGCTGGCGTACAAGCCTTTGCAGACTCGGCATATTCCCCAGAACTGAAAGCCATTTTTTGTGGCACCATCTAGGCGACTCTCGCTACCAATGACGCCCAGATTACAATGAATCTGTACTCTCTGTTTATGCCAAGATTTAGTTTTTCCGAGAGAACCCAGGCTAACTTGGCCCTCCAGGGATCTTTTACATGCCACATAAGCATTTGACATGCGCGCCCAGAATTTTCCCATCCAGAAAATCCGACGACTCAGCCGGGGCTCGAATCCGCGATCAAGAGGCGGACGCGTTTAACTTCTCAGTCACTGAGCAGCTTAGATGACGTTTTTTCCCCCGATCATTGTTTTCAACGCATTTCGAGCTTACATCGCAGTTTTTATTTTTTGTTTACCGCAACCGTCTGTTATGCCTTGTTTCATACACTTTTGAAGGCATATTTATTTCAGTTTTCTTTTATTAAAACTAAAAAAATATAAAGCCTATTCAACGAAAAACAATAACCAAGTACAATTCTTTTTTAAAAAAACTAATTTTTTAACCTTTATAAAACCTTAAAAATTAAAAAAAAAGATTAATTTCTTGAATGGTATTGGCCCCTGAATATGGCAACTGAATAGGCGAATATGATTGTTTACATTCATAAATCAATTAGTCCATCCATTCATTAACTCGCGTTGATCATAAGTTTTCTAATAAAAATGCCAAAAAGTTTAAATGATGCATTTCGTTTATTAATTAGACATTTTTTTCAATCTGTTTATTTAGATATTTGGTTAATCATATTTTACAAGCTGTTATAATCCCTCCAATAGTTAACGGCGCTACTAACTGCTCTTCGTCGAAAATATAGCAAACCTTTGCGCGTTTTAGGAGATACATGGCCGCTAGGATGGCTTGTTTATCGTGCAATCATACCGCCAAAGGTAATATAGATTTTAATTAATTAAAAATAGAAAGAAGTATTTTTGAAACTTCAAACTTGCGCAGAATGTGAATTGGGGCATTCTTAATCGTTTAGTAAAAACCGCTTCGAGATTCATGGTCTAGTAATGACTGTAGGTTTCAGCAAAAATTAGTTCAAAATTTGACTAAAACTGCTCGAAAGATTTCATTTTCGAAAATTTCCATAATTTTTTTCTCCGCTGTTTTTTATTCTAGAATAACCAAATTTTTTTTTATTTAAAGTAATCCACGAAACCTGTCTACTGTATTTTTTAAGTTGTTCTAGGAACTTTAGTTTTGCTGGTAAAAAATAAAATCGATTTCGCTGTTAACATAGCGAAATATTTCCTGTATATATACATAACTGCCGTTTGCCCTTGGCGTCATTTTGAGATTGGCGGGCGGAACGACCGTTCCGTCTGATGCTTATAAATTATGTATGATAACTTTAAGCCTAGGCATAGAAGTGACTCTAAATTTTTGCAAGGGAAATTTATTGAACCTAATATTTTTACAGGATTCCTTAAGCTGTGAATAGCTCTCTACCAAAAGAATGGTAACTACGCAATTCATCAAACATTGAGTACTGAAAGTATTAAAGCAACACCCTGCATTTAAAATTTCAATGATTTTTTTTTTGTAACGGCTTACTATAAAGTTTATTGCAATTTATGTAATTCACATATCCCCCAGAAAGTATTAAAAATCCCAGCATTAATTTTATTAAAAAAAATGGCTTGATACTGTATTAACCAAATTTTTTTTTTAAGAAATTAAAAAATAAAAGGAATCCAACAGCAAAAATGACAGATTTCAATGGGGTTATTTCACGTTGTGGATGGCAACAGCTCCAACAGTTTGTTGTACTTTGTTGCCAGAAATTACTAATGTTTTGGTATTCAAAAATGAGGTTCCTTTTAGCAAATTTAACTTTCTACAGTTTTTAAATGCCAACTTGCTATGCTGTTGGTTGTACCACACATTTGTTAAAGAAAGCTTGCATGGAAAGAAAAAATTCTTTTTATCAACATCAATCATTTTGAGGGTGAAACCCAAGCAACCGATGAAATCCAAAACAGATACAAATGAAAACAATAGTGTTACATCATCTGAAACATTCCCATTTTACACATACTTCCACAATAGCGTCCACAGGACACGCCTCCTGACAGAATCCACAGTAAATGCATTTGGTCATGTCGATGTCATATCTGGTGGTTCTTCTGCTGCCGTCCGCACGATCTTCGGCTTCAATTGTAATGGCCTGGAACAATAGATTAGACATTGGTGAGTTGTTTTGGGGAATAAACCTGTACTAGTTAAATGAACTGAAAATGTCTAGGTCAGGGGTTCCCAACCTTTTTGCACCTGTGTACCACTTGACTTTTTGATAAATTTTGGCGTACTATCAGACCTAAAAATATTAATAAAGGCATATTTAATATTTTTAATAAATGTTTTCAAAGGCTTTTTGAAGCTCATGAGAAAACTTAACTTCAAGCAAAAAATTGGTCATCATATAAAATATACAATTATAGTCATTGGTGCGAAACTTTTTGTTGTTTGCATGTGATTAAAATATCAACATTTGGAGCAGTGGAACTTATATTCACTCTTAAATTCACATTATTCTGCTTCTATGTTTAATTTTTGTGTAAAAAAGTTCAGAAAATCAACTCGTACAAAGTAACTTGTAACAAATGGCATAAAATATAACAGAGCTTTCCGGGAGATCAACAGGTACTAGGTTTTACATCCGATCTAGAAGTTAAAGATTTCTTTTTAAAATAATGTGAATGTTTTTAATAATGAGTAATATATGCTTGCACTGACCATGCTTACAGAAGCTTTTAATAGAAGTATGTTGCTCACATCACTTACGCGTACCACCGGTTGGGAACCCCTGGTCTAAGTAATAAATTATGGCATTGTTGATCGATAGTGTAAATAGAATAGATAATGTAGATATTATAATAATTGTTGCACTATTTTAATGTTTATAAACACTGGAAGGATTTTTGGGTTTGATGACACAAGGACATCAACAGCCATACTGTGTCAAATTTTTATAAATATAAAAATCAACATGTCAGAATAGAGGGAACAGAATATTTCCTCTCTGTAACAAGATACAACTAAACTTGTGATACTTGCTGTGTTTGTTTTCAGTTAGCATTACAACAGACCCATTCTCAGCTGATGTATTAGTATTAAATTAACGTTTCTTTTTATGTATGCCGTTCAACAAAACCAAATACCTGAGCAGGGCAAATCGCTTCACACAGCTTGCAGGCAATGCATCTCTCCTCCCCTGATGGGTACCTACGCAGGGCATGTTCTCCTCTGAATCGAGGGCTCAGAGGTCCCTTCTCAAAGGGATAGTTGATGGTTGCTGGTTCCTTGAAAATGTGGGCCAGGGTGAGGCCCAGGCCTAGAGAAAAATTGAGACAAGAATGTATTTCAATAACAATGTGAGGCTGTGAAAAATAAAATTATGTCACATCAAAATTTGATATGGCCCAGCGGCTTATTATTCGTGCTTTGCGTTGCCACGCCACAGGTCCTGGATTGGGCAGGGTTGACCGATCCTCTCATCCCTTAAGTGGGTCAATAAAATGAGGAACAAGCAAGCTTGGGAACTGAACACTGGGGCACCAAATTACTAGGACACATGCCTAACACTCCAGAGCCCTAGGTTATGAAAGCTGAAATGGCCCACTAATGGGCCTTTGCTGGCCTTGACCCACTAATGGGATGTTGCGCTGAAGAGTTTAGTTTAGAAATGTACCTCCTTAATTGCAATTTTAAAATATTAAACAACTAAAAGTTGGCCAATTTTAGAATTAAATTTTGATTTTATCTGTATTTATATTTGAACCTAAAAGCAAGTAACAACTGGGAGGGGAAGAGATAGAGGAGCGAGTACTAAAACTAGTTAGCTATAAATTTAGCAACTGTGGGTCTTACAAGAGGGTAATTATAGTACACAATCAGCATGTTTCAGGTGATGTAGTCATTTCCAACTTTCATTCCTACGATTTCTTCGATCAGTGCCCTATTCCCATGTGACCTATCAAGGCCCCAATGAAATATGCCCATTCACAGCTGCTACATAGAATTTCCATGAAACAAGCCTATTTATAGAACTCACTCTACAAATTAAGAATTGTAAAATTGACAAGTAGAGAAAGAGGTTTACTAATTACAATTTTACACAAGTGCAGACTAAAATCCCAAATTAATGAGATGTGCTTTATAATTCATTAATGCTAAGTTTTATATTCTCGTGTCAGAGTGAATGTTCTTTTGATTATTGAGACACAAAATATTCACCCTCATTTTTTATTTTATTGCATTCAAATTAGATTTTTTAAAAGTTTTAGATATGCAAAGAATCCAAAAGCATTTGAAAAACCATTCTATTTGTTCTCCATTTTTAAATAAGTCAAAAGAAGATTGCAAGCTTAAATCACAAAAATGGTTACTTGTTTAGTCACTATCATATAAAACAAATGACTACAAGATTTGGACATTTTTATTTTTACCTCGCATTAATTCTGTCATAAACATCCAATGAGCAGCTCTATCATTCAAACTTTTGAAATCCATAGGTAGTTCTGGATGGGCAATAACCTCTAAAAGAAAATTTTAATTTATAAATATAACAGATAAAAAAGGAGAATAGTTACAAAACTCACATTCGCCGAAGAATATAGGGTCCCGCCTGTTTCTTGGTGACTTTCAACAATCGTTAATTTAATTGGCTTAATAAATCTCTAACAAACTGACCAGACGCTATATTTTATTAATCTTATTAGTAGTTATATTAGTTACCTTAAAAAGGCCAATTATGATTTGAGGCTGTTTACAATTTTATGCAACACTTATAGTTATATAATAGTGTGGGAGTAGTCTGATAATGGTCAAGAGATGGCGCCATGACTTGAGCTGCCCCATGAAAGTGATAGACTACCTAAGTCGAATGGTGGTGTGTCTTGCGGGATGCCAAGATTCGTTTTGGAA
Source organism: Hylyphantes graminicola (assembly GCA_023701765.1). Taxonomy (NCBI): domain Eukaryota; kingdom Metazoa; phylum Arthropoda; class Arachnida; order Araneae; family Linyphiidae; genus Hylyphantes; species Hylyphantes graminicola. The sequence continues at coordinate 67,115,706 of CM043117.1, forward strand.
CATTTGAGAAATGAATTTTTAAGGAGGTGCTGCGGCACTCTCGTGCTAATTTTGTATATGTAGCTGAAATTAATGTTTGTAAATAAAATACTAGTTTAACTGTTAGTTTCTTCCATCATCTATAATAGTAACTTCAGGAAGCAGTAGTGTTTTAGTATTTTTTTATTTTCATAACAGGCAAAAGCGGTATTATGATGCTGATGGTTTTTTAACTTTAAGTAAGAATATAACTTTTAAAAAGAATACAAATATAAATAAAGGCCTCATCATTTTGAGCCATGTTCAAATGTCAAGGAAAATACCTGAACATTCAATTTTGCAACGATTTCTCTCAATGCTTGCCAGCAAAGAGAATCAATGTGCAAAAAGTTTTATTTTTAAATAATTTTTGAAAAACTTACTATACTGGTAAGCTACAGCAGAACTGTGGATGAATCGCCCATTTTGAAGGATGCGGCACACTGAAATATAAGCACAGTGTTAAATCAAACAGAAAAATATAAACAATGTATTTTTAAAGCTATTACTATTGCATTGGTATAGATAAAAATATTTAAAAATAAGAAATATAAGCTGAAATACTTGGTTAGTAAATCATTTGCAATGTAAGGATTCAACAAACTTAATAGTAAGGAAAGGAATTGAGTTGAATTATTATTTTTTATTGAATAAAACTGGATTTATATGTACTAAGCAAATAGTACTACATTAAAGTTGCTCTAAACTAGGATTCAAGTTTAAGAAGTTTAACTTCATTTCATGTAAAAAGTAAATTGTATACTATTTGATGATTAAGAAATGATGATGACTGTTTGATGATTAAAAAAGAGCCGTGGATCATCATCAGGTTTGGGTCAATAAATATATTTAAACACTTCATAACTTTAAACTGTTTGACCATTAAGCGTCTCAGTTTGGGATCATTAAATAAAGAAATCAGTTAGATTTATTTTAATTATATGGAATTTCTATTATATATAAATTTTTTAAACAATTTAGAAAATGTTTTAAAACTACATATTATTGGTTCAACTTCTGCATATTTTTGGATTATCATTCAAATTAAACTTCTAATTGTACACAAAGCAGCAACAACTCTCTCATAAAACTCCTCTGTGCAACAGCCCATTAGTGGGCCAAGGTCTGCCGTGTCAATTTCAGCTTATGTGACCTAGAGCTTTGGGGTGCTAGACGTATGTCCCGGTAAGGCAGTCAGCCTCACATGGAATCCCTAGTGTCCCAGGGGACATTTTTAGTTCCCAAGCATGCTTGGTATCCATTTTAATTGACCCACTGAAGGGATGAAAGTTTAGATTAGTTTGAATTATCGTCACACTAGAGCTATACGAGGACTATTGGCGATGGGTGTCGCATTTTAAAACCACAGTCAAGTGGTGAGCCGACACCTGAGTAGACACCCAATGCAACCGTTAAGGGTGTCATAGTACGTAGCGTTAGGTCTTTGAAGGATATTTAATGTGCACTCCCTAAACACGGAATATTATTCATCGGACATTTTTGGCTGCACAGTCCGTTTTACAGTTCAGCAGTTATTTTGCCGATGCCCGGACCCGAACTGGTTCATCACTTGACTGTTGTTAAAATATGACGTCCGTCGCCAATAGCCCTTATGCAACTCCAGTGTGACGATCATTCAAACTAAACTTTCTTCCCCCTAATGTGGTTTCCGGGAAACTGTGCGAGCGCCACTGTTTTTGTTTTTCTCCCACCCTACTTGGGTTTGGAAAGCAATTGAGATTCAGCAGAGCCTCAAACGAGTAAGTTTTAGACGAAGCGATGCTCACAGCATTTTCTGGATAAAAAAACCCACTTGATAGGATAGGGGAAGGAAGCAAGTTTTTTCTTGGCTTATGCTGTAATAATAAAGTCTCTTAAGAGTTCAAAATGAGATTGAACTAAGCAAGTAATGTGAATAAGGAAAATAAGTGATCATATCCAAAGGCTTTTCCTACAATAAGCCAAATGGTCACATAATTTGTACTTACAAGTGTATTTTATAAAGCTAAAAGTAGACAGATTTGTAAAATATCAGTTGACTATCTGTGATTTTACATTATCATTAACTAAACAAGAACCAAATGTGCAATCTTTAAATACCTGATTTCCCGTTTTATTAACTGTACGATAAAAAAAACAAAGGTTAAATATTTTTTTTACGACTACAATTTATTGTTTATCAATAATGGTTTTATTTTTAAATATCACTAAATTTAAAGGTCATCTTTAGGTTAAGAAATTGTTCAACTTCAAGACAATGAGATGAGCACGTAGCCAAAAACTACTTTAATATATAACATCTGTTTTCGAATTAAGTATTAGAAAATAATATAAATCTATTTTTTACCATCTAATCCGCTTTTTCTTATAGAATTAACTAGGAAAGACATCTTCAAATTTACGTTTTACGTCTATTTACAATACGAAATGTTGTTTACAAAGTTTTTTCACAAGTACGGTTACGTTATATTATTATGCCGAAAGTCAAATGTTCCCATTGGTCACAAAATAAAATAAGGATACTGTTATTAACTGTGATTGTTGACTTTGTTTACAAATTTGCTCCGCTCCCCCTCCCAACCCAAAACTAAAACTAAAAGTGTCAGTCACGTAATAATCTGAAAAGTTTCATAAGAAAACAAATAAAACGTCCACGATTTTTTTCTACCGTCATACAAAATTTAAAAGAGACAATATTTTATCAAATCTATGATTAACCTGAGGATTAATTGTCATTAAAAGCTTTTAAAAATGTCCGAAGATCATCGCAATATCGACACTTCAAAGCCAACGACAAATGTCGAGCAATTTGCTTCTAAACATTTGGAATTAATAGAAGATGAAAAGAATGCAGAAGTAGAAGAAAATAAGTAAGAAAAAATCATGTTAAATTTAAAATATCTTTCTTTGTTTTCTTATTGGTGGTTTGAAGACTAAAAACATTCGTAGTTTACACATTTGTGTTTAAAATAATTATGCTTTGTTTCGCCACCCATAATTATCCACTAAATTTTAAGGAACTGTAACTTATATTGAAAACCTAATAGTAGTATATATTGAACCCCAAAAATATCGTTTATTGAAAAAAAAAACTAGCTACTGTTTGTATTGTTATGCTAACATATTTAGCCCAAAACAAAAATATTTATGTTTAAAACGTCCTCTACAAAAGCTGATTATTCTATGAAAATTCTTTTGGCCAGTTTATCGAAAATGCTTCGGTCCTGTACCTTTCGGATAAGCGCGACTCTACTCTACTAACTTTAAATGGAATGCACAATATAAAGTGAAGTGCTTCGAAAAACTGTAGTATACAATATCAGGGTATTTTTAATCAATGTATTTACTTCCAGATATCTTCAAGAGTGCATTTCTGTGAAACGACTACAGAAAAAGGGTGTGTGCATTCCTAAGTTGCGTATTCGCAATTTCTCAACCGGTCTCTTTGGTCGATCCATAATTAATTTCGAACCATTTTGGCGCAATGGACCATTACCTTCCCATACTATATCGTCAGGTTAGTAATTGATAGTCACTTCTCTGCTTGTTAAGTTCTTGATTATTAATGTTACGCAATGTACCTACTATAACCACTATACGACTTAGCGATAACATGAAGTGAATTAATTAAATTAGCATGCAGCAATTATCGGTTTACCATTATACATAAACCCCAAACTATAACCCATTATCCGGCTCAACCTACATAGGTTTAGTATGAGGCTAGTTCCATCTAACTAAAGATTTTTTTTTTTTAATGTAAGGCCACAGGTTAAAAAAAGTTTAAATACAAAAAAATCAAATTGAATGGAACATGTTAAATTGTTTAGTTGCAATACAAGTAGGTGAACTTCCACTATTTTTTCTCCTTCATTTAATGATAAGTGTTGTAGTGGTATTCGCTTTTTAGCACACATAACTACAACAGAAAGGGTCGTTTTGCATAGAATTAGCCATAATTGTTAATTGTAATGCTCTTAGAATTTTTTTTAAAAAATATTATCCACATAATTCTAACATTATTGGCATTTTGCCAAATTTAAAATTTAAACTAATTTGAGACTTTTTTAATATTTATGTATCCCTCATTTTCAGAAACACTTTTAGCCTTTTCAAATTTTGATGCCTCTTGTACTGTACAAAATTAAGGCAAAAAATCTTGTTTTTTTTTAAAAAACAAAATAGTAGTTCAGAATTTAAATTTTCTAAATTTATTTTGTAGACTTATTCCCAAAATTTTAAAAAAATATTTTGTATAAAGTATATAAGTGTAGTGTAACTTGTATATATTTTATTTAAATATTTTGTAAAGTAATGTGTGCATTTTTAGGGGATATTGTTGGAATCGGAAACTTGAATAGAGATGGAAAACCTGAAATTCTAACTTCAGGAGTAGTTACCAAAGTTTCCGATTCAGTGGCTTCGGTTGCTTTTGAAAAGAATGCAGACTTTTCAGAACTGGAATATGATGTTCAATACATGATTATCAAGCTGGCAAATGACGTTACCTACAAGCGTTTGAAAAGGTATTTTAATTTTGTGTCTTTAGAAAGAGAATGAGAACATTGAGTATGCTGCTGAGGCGTGGTGACCGGTGTTAGATGAATAATTATTGGAATTATCAAAAGTTTTTTAAGACTTGCTCAGAACATCACAAGTCCTTTTGGCTTAAGAGTAAAAGCTAAAGTGATGTCTTGTTCGGTTCGAATCTCACTGGGAATGAATTTGTCCCGCCTTTATGGTGCATGGATTGGTAAAAAGAATAGATAAGAATTTATACTATTGGGTGAGAAATTTGATTGACAGAACTTAACTTGGTAAATTAGGGAGAGAAAAAAACGAAACTCCACATTTTTTTTTTATTACAGTTTGCATAATTTAGAGGGAGTTAAGATTTTAACTTTTAAATGTTAGAAGTATCAAAACTTGTAAGTAATTTAGAAACTTATTTTTAGGTACAATAAAAAGTACCCAATCCATTTGCTTTTTTGGTTGTTTTTATATAAGTTCATATTTAGAATTCCTGGAATGCAAAATAAAAATATTACTTTGTGAACTTTGAAGAGAATGCTCCCTAGCAAAACATTTAACTTGCCCTAGTGTCATTAAATGTAATTTAAAAGTACCAAATAAAGTTTATTTATTAATCCAATTGCAAATAAGACTTCATTATAATACTTTAAACATATTGTTTTTTTATTTAAATAACAGTGTTCTTATCTTTTTGTGTTTTACAGAGTTTTGAAAACTTTGGAAAGCAAAGGCCGTGATTATTTCTTGGCTGATATTCTTTTTGGGGAAAAAGAACCTTCAACAATTGAAGAACTAAATTGTGATGGTAAGACTCTGGTTTTTGTTCTAAAGTTTAAACAGCTTCTTAGTTTTAGTAAAAGTTAGTCTGTATTCGTTAAATTATAAAGAAATTTAATTCCTTTAGCACAAATTTTTATTATCTTTCCTTGAACAGATATTAAGACCATAATGTACGTATGTATTTAAAAAGATCATCTATAAATTACTGTTTGTAGAAAACATTTAGTTTTATGATTTCAAATAATATACAGAACAATAGGACATTACTTTGTCTTTTGAGGTTTAGAATTCCAACCGTTCCATCAAAATCACTTTCGTCATTTGACTGTAGTTCTAAATTACAATGCCTGTCTCCAATAGCCCTCGTGTAGCTCTAGTGTGATGATAATTCAACTCAACTTCACTTTTTAAAAATATTGAATGATCGAAATAAAAAGTTAGAAACATGTTTTTCTTTCTAATTACATAATATAACAATCTATAATATAGAAACTCTTTTCATTTGATTTTACTTTAAAAACTGTTTAAATTAAGTTTAGAAAATTATGTTAAATGTAATTTTTTAAATATAAATTTTAAAATTACGTAATGTTTTGTTTTTTCTTAATGAAAATACTCTCATTAATGTACGATTACTGTTTGCAAAACCTGAAAAATTGTGTTTTAATTATATGTAACTGTGTTACGCTATTATGTTAATATTCCAGATTATGTTTATTTTCCAGATATTACTTTTTGCAATGAGAATCTAAATGCAGAACAGAAAGAAGCTGTCAAATTTGCTCTGAAGCAAAAGGAAGTAGCAATTATACATGGTCCACCAGGAACAGGCAAGACAACAACTGTTGTAGAGTGCATTTTACAGGCTGTCGCTCAAAAATTAAAAGTAAATTGTTGGCATTTTTGTTTAAAGCATTATAACCCTTTCAGTCCCAGTGATACCCTTTGGCATTATCATGTTTCTAAACATAATTTTAAAAAAATAATAGGGCAGACATCTATTGTGATTGATATAAAATATTTTCTAATGGGGAAAAAAAAGTTTGAAGAATCAAATTATGTGCTTTTTGATACCATGAAGATGTAGACGAACAGAAATTTTTTTTATATAATGATGATGCCAAATTGTCATTCGAACTGAAAGGGTTAATCTCGGACAGACCTTATTATTTTATTTTATAAGCTGTCACATTATATCTATAGAAGGGCAATTATATGATGGTATCAATACAGTTTCATTAAATGAAATTCTTTACAGTTTAGAAGAAAAAATATGGGAAGATAAAGTTGACTTTTTCTTTCATAAATGAGAATTCAGTCAATCATTTGGTTTAAAAATTGTTTAAGGTGTACACACAATGTATGTCAAACACCATATTTAAAATTTTATTACTGAACATTAGCAAATTTATAGAAAACTTATATTAAATTTTTCCTTAGTTCCTCCTAGACCTATAAAAATTATACTCTAATTGTTACTTTAAATGATGTTGTTATTTTTTATTCTTTCTGTTAATTCTGTTTCCTTATGAATTTACTAAAAGTAAGTACAGTACTTACTTCTTTATGAATTTACTGAAAGTAAGTACAGTACTTACTTCTTTATGAATTTACTGAAAGTAAGTACAGTACTTACTTCTTTATGAATTTGCTGAAAGTAAGTACAGTACTTACTTCTTTATGAATTTGCTGAAAGTAAGTACAGTACTTACTTCTGTATGAATTTACTGAAAATTGTACTTTCAAATTGCCTTATTGCACAACAACTTTTTTCGTTCGTTTTACAGATTCTTGCATGTGCGCCCTCCAATGTAGCTGTTGACAATCTAGTTGAAAAGCTTGCTGCCCACAAAGTGAAGATGGTGCGATTAGGCCACCCTGCCCGATTCCTCACAAGCATTCACCCGTACTCGCTGGATTCAATAGTGTCGCGATATGATGGGAGTGAGGTCATAGATGAAATGCGCAAGGAAATTGACAAACTCAGAGTAAGTTGTTGTTTAGGTGTGTGGAGAAATAAAAAGTACAGGGGAAGAACCCATTTATTGCATAGGCATCTGTCTGCATTAGGTCTGCTTGGTAAAGATAGCGAGTCATGGTCTAAACTGGTGTGAAGAAGTGAGTTTTTCCTTTGTTCTTATTGCATGACTCACAGGTATACTATCTCTACGATTGAGACTTACAATGGAAATAGTCTAACGTTGGAACCAAGGAAGAAACGGAGGAACCGGTTTTCTACTCGCCAAGCCGACATTAATACGGACAGATTCCCTGTCAGTGGAGGGTTTTTCTTCTGTACTGTTATGTATTTGATACAGTACTGTGTTAAACACTTGTTTAGGTTGCGGTAAATATCTTAATGCACTAAACAAGGTATTGCTTGAGTTTGGTAGCAAGGATAGCATTATCTTTCTAGTTTTTTATTTTATGCGGAGAAATTCAGTGTTATGTGGTGCTGTTAAACACTTGTTCAGGTGATAGTAAATAAAATATCTCAACACAACAGCTTGTGTTCAGTGAAAGGGATAGGAGGTTAATTTAGTTTTATCTGGCTGTAGATTTAAATATGATACTTGAATGAATTTTATAGCTTTTTCCTATTCTATATATATAAAAATGAATAATTGTGTTACTTAAACTTTAACCATGGATAACAGAATCCTTGAAAAACAGAAATCAGCAAACCTAAAATCTTCCAACTCCTAAAAATGTGGTTTGCAAGTGTATAAATTGTGTACTATCAGCTATTTGGTAGCTAGCTGCTTTCTTTCCAATTGAATGAAATATTTATGGAATTTTAATTGTTAATGGAGCTATTTAATGTTACTATTTATGTAAAGTATATAAAACTATTTTCTTAGCCTTAATTTTTAGTTTGTGTACAGCGAATGGCTATGATTTTGTCTTTATGATGAAAATTCTGATATCTGCACTGGCTTTTCTCGGCTTGAGTGTGGATAATTTTGACGCACTACTGTATGCCAAGGGACATTAATGAAAACCTTTTGGAACCTTCCTGTTTTAATTTTGGGTGATTACACTGATTACTATCATGTAAAATATTTTTTTGTCTCAACTCGTTTTACAAAATTTTAAGTTGCAAATAAATAAAGTGCTATAGCTACCTTAAATAATTTAATGAATGCCAAAGATATTAATGATACAAACTTATATATAGGACAAAATCGGAAAGACCAAAGGATCAAACAACAGAAGAACAATGTGGGCAGAAAACCGTGGCTTACTGAAAGAAGTCAAAGCAAGGGAAAAACTCATCGTAGCACAGGTGCTGAAAAACGCTGACGTCATACTCTGCACTCTCACTTCAGGCTCTGACGACGGTCCCTTAAAATATGTCCCAAAAGACCACTTCAACGTTTGCTTCATCGACGAATGCTCGCAAGCCATAGAAGCAGCATGCTGGATTCCTCTGGTACTGGTGAGAAAGTGCATCTTAGCTGGAGACCACAATCAGCTCCCGCCAACTATTATCTCTAAAAAAGCAGCCAAGGAAGGTCTGGAGGTCACCTTGATGGAACGACTTCTAGATCTCCATGGCGACGGGATCAAGAAGATGCTAACGACCCAGTACAGGATGAACCAGGTCATCATGCAGTGGCCCTCAGAGCAGCTGTACGAAGGCAAGCTGAGGGCAGATGACTCTGTTCGATCACATCTTCTGACAGGTTTGCCGAACATGGAGGAGAACGAAGATACTTCCATTCCTCTGCTCCTCATCGATACCACCGGCAGTGGCTTGCATGAACTCCAAGCAGAAGACGAGGAGTCTAAAGGGAACGAGGGGGAGGCAGATTTGGTGGCCATGCACATTAAGAACCTCATCAAAAGCGGCCTTAATCCAGTCGATGTCGCCGTGGTTACGCCGTACAATCTTCAAGTCGAGCTCATCAAGGCGAGATTGGCGGAGAAATACCCCAAACTGGAGATCAAGTCTGTGGATGGGTTCCAAGGACGTGAAAAAGAAGCCATTGTCTTGTCCTTGGTTCGCTCCAATGACAGCGGTGAGGTTGGGTTTTTGGCCGAGGATCGGAGGATCAATGTCGCCATCACCAGGGCAAAACGACACCTGGCTGTCATATGTGACAGTAAGACGGTTTCTTACCACGGTTTTCTGAAATCGTTTGTTAATTACTGTGAGGAACATGGGGAAGTTAGGACTGCTTTTCAGTATGAAAGGGAGATTGGTAATTATCCTTCCATGAAGCATAGTGTTTCAAATGTGAAACCGGAAGAGAAGAAAGTCCCCAGTCGTTCTGCAAATCAGAAAGGCGGAAAAACAGATGCAAAAAAGAAGCCAATCGTCTATAAAAAGATGCCATTTTCTGAAAGAAAGGTCACACTTCATTCTGAAGAGGAGAAGCAGTAAGTTTAAAATATTATCAGTTAACAAATTAGACTTAATTAATTTATTAAAAAATTTATTTAGTAATTTATCATTAGAAAGGAGTTGCATGTGTTATTTCATTTAAATATGCTGCAATATTTTGTAATGTGATAAATGTGAAATATTATCATGGTATTAATTAATGTTTATATTATTTATTGTAGGATTACTGAAGAAAAATATGAAGAAATTATTCAAAAATTCATACAAAGTAGAGATGAAGCTATTATATTTTCTACATCCTTGACAGCCTTTGAAAGAAGAGCAGTTCATGAGGTAGTTTTATCTTTTGATTGAAATTTATTGAAATTTTAAAAAGCATACAGCAAAATTAAATTTCATTTAGAAATTCTAAAAATTTTTGAGTTGCTGATAATCTTGTTAAAATTCCATTTTGAGGTAAAATAGCTCCATATCTGGATTAAATGTGATTCTGAACTGTATACTTTGTAGATTTTTTTTTAAATTCTAGGTAATGTAATGTTAAGTTACTTTTGCTTTAAAAAGGCCCATTCAAATGTAATATTGCATTAACTTGTTTTTCATAAATATGATGCACTGAATAAACCTCAAGGCTACTTGTAAATCTAACATTTAATTATAAATGCAACTAAACTTTTTTTCAAGGCCCAAAACACATCGATTGAATCATTAGTAATGTTTTCTCCTGATTTCAGGTAGCTGAAAAATTAAATCTTGTACATATTAGCACAGGTGAAGGTACAGAACGCTGCATCCAAGTGTCAAAAAAGCTGGAATCGCCTTCCAAACCACTTAGTTTCACACAGGAGAATGCTAGTTCTTCATCTACCTGCAAAGAAAACTCATCTGGAACACATCTCCTAGACAAATCAAGCAATCAAAATGCTAGTTCTTCAACTAGCTGTAAGGAAAACTCATCTGAATCACTACTCCTAGACGATCCAAATGACCAATCCGAAAACGAACCCAATCTACCACCAAACCCAACCAAAAAGAAGAAGAAAGCAACCAAACCTAAAACCAAACCAAAACAGGAGGAAAAAGACGAAGAAGACTTTGATGCCCTCATCGACCAAGTCATGAAAGAGGACAAGACTTGCTTCCACAAGAACTGCAAGTGCAGTATTCTGGTACTGGCACAGCTCTGCAAGTTCTGCAACAAGCGATTCTGTTGCAGCCATTTCATACCGGAAGCGCACGGTTGCGGGGATGCTGCGAAAACGCATGCCAGAGCACAGATCAGGAAGGATGGAGTGCTGTATGCCGGTAGCGGAAAGCCGCAGAAGAAAGTGGATCCGATCAAGCACAACTATCTGCAGAAGAAGCTGGATAAGAAGTTAACAGAGATGTCGAGTAAATGGAAGCCGCAAAAGAAGGATGATAAATCTTAAAGCTTGTTGTAAAAAGTCCAATTAAAAAGTTTTCTGTATAAATTATATGTAAAAAGAAAACCTGTAAAAAAAATGACAATATGAAGTAATGTGCATCTGAAAATTGAGAAAGAGTTCCAAAATCAATTTGTTTATTTTTCTTACGAAGCAAAAGCCTCATATATAATTAGATGTTAATTTTTAATGTGCCAAAAAAATTGCAAAAAATCATACGAAGAAAAGATGCTGTATGCCAGTAGCGGGAAGACGCAGAAGAAAGTGGATCCGATCAAGCATAATTATTTGCAGAAGAAGCTGGATAAGAAGTTAACAGAGATGTCGAGTAAACGGAAACCACAGAAAAAAGATGATAAATCTTGAAGTTTGTGAGAAAAAAATGTTTAAGAGGAAGTTTATTAGATAAATTTTATATATTACTTAAAAGAGGAAACCTGTAAAAATGTATAAAAAATGGGCACTATGCCATAAAGTATCTCTAAAAATTATAAGTAGACTTCAAAAACTGAATTATTTATTTTGCTTAGGAAATGAAAGCCTCGTACATTTTTGTGCAAAACTTTTGCAAAAATGCAAAACTTTTTTCAATTATTTTTTTTATTTTGGATGGTTGCACTTGGATATTAGTTTAATGTGAAAAAAAAATAATACAAGAAGTCGTCAAAAAACAAGAATTTGCTCTATAAAATTTATTGTGATAGTTCTAACACACTTCTCTGATCATCCCTTAGGTTGCAGAAATTTCATACAGTCTCGGTTTTAAATCAGTGGTAACCCTTGAGGAACATGCTAAAGCACAGACAGGAGGAGTAGAAGGCCATAACAAATAGTTCTACAAGCCTAAATTAGTTGTGGCAAATCCGGATTAGGTTGACTGTTGAAATGCTGTTGCTGTCCAAAAGTTATGTCTTTAAATTTTTATGCTCAATTTTTCTTTAAAACTACTTAGTATATAATGTTTCTAAAACTAGCAATTTAATTTTCTTGGCGTGATGGATTGTTTCCTAGCAGTCTTATCTGTCTCTGGTTCAAATTTGTAAGTGCAAATCCATATTAAATACAATCAGGATTAAATTTTATTTGTAAATCAATATCAGTTGAATTATATTCGACTTCTGTTCGTAACTTGACTGAATATTTTCAGGCATTTGATTGACTGTGATACTTTAGAGAAATGTTGTTAAAAAAAATTTGGAATTAAAGTTACATATTAAAAAAATTGTATTTTATTTTAGTTATGATTAGAAATTTTGTAACTAAGTCTAATAAATAGGTAAACAACTAAGCTTGAAGAGGATCTGCACATTTCGATGCAATAATTGATGTCTGTGTGTTAAAATTTTTGTTTGGAGACAAACAAAAATTCTAATTCAAACAGATAAATTAAAGACACTGGATAGACAACTCATCTTTGCACTCAATATTCAAATGAATGCATAATTAAGTAAAACACAGTTTATAAAAACGCATGTCACATTAGTTTAATTTTTCATCAAACCTGTCATAGAAATTTTTATGTTGCAATTCTCGAAAGACACAAAATGGCTAATTTTATTAATAAGTATAAGCAGAAAATACATATTTAGCCTTATTTAAACACCACCTAAAATCTTGGAGCGTATTAAAACCAGTTAACGTTATATTTTCAGCTCCAGCTTTTGGCCCAGCTAACTATTGCCCCTCCATTTTAATAGTTAATGTATGCCATTTAGCTGCTTTTGTCAAGGATCTTCAGGCTAAATTAGTTTTGAAATAGTTGTATTAAGTTTGAAATGTAATCGTTGACGGCTGCCTATTTCTAGCCTCCTTTAGGAGCTTTAACACAGCCAATTACGCTTCGTTATTTAGAACCCTGGTCAAGTGACGAGGTCTACACCTGGACGGGAACTTCGAGCGACATGGTATGCTATAGTTGTCGGGACTTTCGACTCCACAGAATTAAGGAGCACATATATCGCACTATACTCGGGCACCCAGGTGATATATATGAGGATTTTTTTCCACCTAGTCTTCTATTTCTCCAACGTCTAGTGGAGGTTAGTCTGTGGCTAGGACCTATCGGCCACCGGGTGGCCAAATTTATGTTATTTGGATAAAAAAATATTTTAAGAATCAGAAGCTACTGAAATATTTTTTCAAGTTGATTTATTTTTGTATTGACAGTTAAAATATTTTTTTTAGAGTTTAAACTGTTATCTGCAATAATAATCTTAACACTAATCTAAGTCCTCCATTGGCCACCATACTGTAAGTCTACATTTAAATGATTTTTTTTAATTACTCAGCAAGCTACTATATGCCAACTCCTGGGAAATTTCACAAAATAACTAACACTGCAAACATAATTTATGGTTTTATTATTAAAATGATAGTATGGTACAGGGTGTTTTTAGCACTTCACATTAAATGATTTTCACATGGCAGTAAGATTAGCACAAAAATTAAAACCAAGTCTATTGTAAAATACTTTTTTTTCTTATCAACAAAATACATAGTATTTGTTCATATATTAATTTGAAACATCAATACAAATTGCATTAAAAATTAAATGTAATTTTAAGAAATAAATAAGAAAAGCTGACTATATAAATTTATTGCTTTACAATTTTATAAGCAAAAACTGACACGATGTTGAGTGATAATGAATTATGTTTAACACAAACTTAACTCATGCATATATAAACATGTAAAATGAGTGGTTACTATTCAAATTTATTCTTATTATAATTGATGAGCTATAATACTTTAAACAAACATTAGGAAGAGTGTATTAGTAAATATTTTTCAAGAAATTTAAAAAAATGCATCATTATACATCAAATTAATACATGATTTGTGATATAATGTTAAAAGGAATGAACAAATGTTGAATTTTCATTTTTAAGCCAAAAATATTTGAGCATGGCAGATAAAAAAAATTTAAATTTCCCTAAGCTTAATATGATAATTATAGTATCATAAATCTTATTTTTTATGGTCTGTATCAGAAACAATTTTTTAGGGTTCTTATCAGTAATAATTTTTTCTTTTTATGGTTTCTCTTGCTCTGAAATGCAACAAACTTGCACATTGTTAAATAATATCTTTTACCAATACTCTGAAGACAAAAGATATCTAAAACCACTTCATAAACAGTAAAAAACAGGTTTCTTTATCAGACTTATAGACTTATAGATAGAAGATTACATAGTGGATTGGTGTTCATAAAGTTATTTAATACAAGGTAATATACTGATTTGGGAATGAAAACAAATGACATGTAGACACTGGCTTTGTATAATTATCAACTTTAGATGTAAGCATTATGTGGAAGCTAAAATGGTTGAATTAAATCATCCCCATAATTTTGCCCACGTCTCATAGAGTGGAAAATTTTATACTTTGAGTGCAATTTAAATTATATTTCAATGCAGCTGGGAATGTTTCAAGATGGCTATGCTAACAGTTTTTACACCGTTTCTGACAAATTTAAGAAATGCACTAAAAAAAAGTTTTCAACATGAAAATGACATTATTTCATAATCAATCCAAACCAATTTGAAACTTGGAAAATCATACTACCCATATCAAGTCTGATTAAGAACTTTTTTTTTACAGTAAACAAAATATTGTTGTTGAACTATTTATTTTGGAGGATTGCAAATAAGTGAAGTGGAAGAGTCTATTATTTTAAAACAGCCAGGAAGTTTTGAAGTCGACTGTTTTTATTTCTGAGTCTCAGTAGAAGAAGGATCAATGTGCTTGGTGCGGGTAATAGAGCCTTGAAACTACTCTACATAAAGATTTAAGGAACAAACATCTAACGAAATCCTCTTTTTTGGATAGTGTTATGGCAGATTAATATTGCGATCAAAAACAAATTAACTAATAAATAATACAAATGTCTTTATTTGATATTTATTATATGCATTAATTTTAAAGTAAATTGATATATAAATTCATTTATTTGACTAACTTTGAAAAGTCAAAAAATTCAAGGTTGTCAAAACAAAAATTTTGTTACAAATCATTGAGGAAAGAAATTAACACTTTAATAACATTTGTATAGAAGTGTACAACTTATTGAAGATATAGCAAATCTAGTCTAGATAAAAAAATATCTATTGATCTATTTTCAAAAAATGAATTTCAAGAATCTTTATTACCACTTTCCAAGTAGTTTCAAATCAATATTTTCATGGTCCCTCAAGTAAATGATTTTCTTAGCTGGAAAAAATAGTTGGTGTAGGATGTTTATTATAAGACTTTCTGAAAAAGTGGGCATTGTTCTTTCTTCCACTAAGACACATATATGAAGAGTACAGGGGGAAAAAAACCCTTCGTTGCATAGCAGCCTATCTGCATCAGACCTCTTTGGAGTCTTTGGCTACAGTAGTTATTGCCAAATTTGGTACAAGGAAACCAATTTCTCACTTAGCTTTTCTTTCGCAGCAACCTTGATTCACGCGAGAGATCAGTGGACATCAGTCCCATGTTTGTACAATGAAAGAAGAAGCAAGAGAGAAACTGTTTTCATGACGCCATTGTCTTTCAAGCAGACCAGAATACAGGAAGATTCCTATGCAATGAAGTAGTTTTACCCTATACTCAATCATATACAAACCCCCCAAAAAATCCAACCCCACCGATCCAAAAAAAAACCTCCCAAATGAAACGATCTCATATGAGCAACGATGGCGCTGGCTTCTTCCCAGGCCAGGCCTCCTTGGCATACTTCTTCTTCTTTGGTTCCTGCGCCAAGTTCCCCTCCGTTGGCACATTGACGGCCGGGGTTGCCATCGCGAACTCCTGAATGTGCTCAGGAGGTTCTAGGTCTATGTCTGGCGCGGGGTTGGGCAGGTGCAGCCCTAGTTTGACTGAGAGGGAGGGGGTGAAGAGGGGGGAGACGGGGCCATGGGCTGCCATCTCACGCTGGAAGTCGTGAACCGTGTGGAAGGCCTGGGCCATGCGCTTGGAAGGGTTGGTGGTGAGGCCGCTGCCAAAGAGGTTGGAGGATTCGTCGCGTTGGCGCTGGAATGGAGAACAGATTGAATACTTTGAGTTTGACTTTTGAAATGCAACACATGTTGAATCTTTGATTAATTGTGTTATAGGTTAAAAAAGGGCATTGCAAAAGTCCTACATTAACCTAAGCTTCAGAGATTTTTATATCAACTTAGAAAAACGCAGTGGGAAAAATTTAAGCATATAATCCTAAGTAATCATGGAAACTTCTTAAAAACAATCTAAAATTTATTTAAAATTTAATTAAAAGTAAATCATAATAAACGCCGCACACTATGGCAAACAAATTCAGCCTAACTCATCTGAGTAGGTAGAAGCAAGCAAGCCAGAAGCAAAAAGTAATAGAATCACACGGTATTTATACATAAATCTACGGGCGCGGTTACAGTGCCCGGTATGCATGAATACAGAGCAAAAACAACAAATTAGCATAAAAGTCACGTTTACTCAACAACTAATGAGTCAGAAAAATAACCTACAATACAATTGCGTTGATATTTAACTTCAATGATAAAAACGTCCAACAAGAGCTACTAGAAATGTACGTTTTTCAAACCAACCAAAACAAATACAACTCAATAGTGATGTTCACTGAATGCTTATTATATAGAATGAAGTCAACACATGCATTGTTTATGGAGGTGGAATTTTAAATCCATGCATGCACGACATAAAAACATCAAAAGAAATTGCTTAGGTGAAATATTAAATAGACCCAATACAAATAAATGCAGTAAGTTAAGCATTTAATTAATTTTTATATGTGTGTTTCCTAACACATTGAATTAAATTACATATTTTTTTTCAGTAATCGTTCAATATTGGTAGTCACCAATGTAGTTTAACTTCTTACCGCTGATTCTCCACTCTGATTTGTTACATCAGAAGAGAAAATCGGCAGCACACATGTCATATTATTATGATGATCCATGAAATATCCATTGAGTACCTATTTGGCTTGTGTTCCCTCGGCAAAACTAAATATTAGCATACTTTATCACCCACAGAAAAGACAGGTTCATTGTAATCTAAGCATCAAAATTGGTTTACCACCTGGTTTCATAAAAATGGATCTCAGTTCTGGGGAACAGGTTGAATCTACAAAAGTCTTGATATGGCCAAAAAGAGCAGCCTTGTTGTGTTGTCACTTCAGAAAGTTTTTACAAAATTTTAAATTATTCTGATTTAATCATGATTGGGATACATCAGAGAAAGAATTCTATTCTTATCTGATACAATTCGTTCCAAACTTGTGACATTGATCAATGATCCTAGATGTTGCTAAAAAAAATTAAATGTTAAGAAACTGGCTTGATTTAAATAAGCAAAGGCTACAATGCCACACCACATAGCCCACTGCATATTTATGTGAACAATCATCCAAGTCAAATTATTCTAATGAACTACAAGTTACTGCATTTTAAGAGTTTAGTCTCTGAGAAGATACACTTAACAATAAACTTATTGTATAATCAAAGGTTAATATTATAACTTTGAATTAAGTTTTAGATAGACTTAATGCAGTTGGCACAGATAGTAAATGCAGTAGGCACTGTATAACGGATAAAATTTCTGGAATAATTTGTAAATTTAATCGTTTGCTGAATTTATTTAAATCACACACAAAACAAGTAAAAATTATACTACCCAGGAAAAGCTGGTGAAAGCACGTGATAAATAACTTCGTATGTGGTTTAAAGGTTGAGCAAAAGAGTAATATGGCATAGTTTAAAATGTACCTACTTACAACTACACTGCTCACAACAATTAGGGGAGCGCATAGTTTAAACCTTTTCAACCTCAATGTTTCTATTTGGAAATATCAGCTTGTGATTTTTCTTCTCACTAAGTTGAGCTTGATATTATTTATCGTTAGATGGAAGAATCATGTCTTTTGAGGATGTAAATAATGTATGTTTTGATTAAATGAAAACATAGTAAAACAAAATTCAATCCCAAAAAATTTTATGAAATAAATTGACCTTAAATTCTTCCTGCTTGCACACTCAGATGTTTGAAAATTGATTTTACTTCTTTTTTGCAAATAAAAATTTGAAAAAATTATTGTTATAATTTATTCATAATTTATGATTCCAATTTCCCCCACCCTTAAATTTTAGTTTAAAAAATAATATTTCCCCCCTGTTTTCTACCATTTTATTGTGGATGCATAATGAATCTTCAAATTTTAGATTTTAAGAATGAAAAACAAATAGCTGAAATTGAAAGTGTTAACAAAAGTAAACAAAATGCTCCCCTAATTGTTTTGAGCAGTGTATGTATTAAATAATATGACAAATGAAAGAAAATGGAACACCAATATAACACATATTAATTTAATTCTAAACAGTTTACTAACCTTATTAGGAATGATTGCCGACTGAACTAAATTCCTGAAGCGTCCAATTGAAGGATCCACATCTTCTGGATTAATAATTTCTTCTTCATAACTAAATCTAACATTAATACTCTTTCTCTTCCTATTGGGAGCTTTCATTTCTTCATCCGAGATACCCAGCATTGTTATTCTTCTATTATGTGCAGTGTTGAATTCAGTAAGGTTCTGTAGTTATAATAAAAATTTAATTAATAAAAATTGCAAGTTTATCAATAAAATAACTTTTAAATTTAGGATTCCAACAATTCCTAAATTAAATATTACTTTTTTTTAAATAGATTTTCTATAGAACTATTTTTTGCGCTTGCATACATAAAAAGTCTGAAAAAACAGACAGTTTGGCTTGGTTTAATCATTATTGTATTTTCTAACAATGATTTTCCAAGGTTGCGTAGAAACTAAAAATTATAAAATTCTTCTAAATCCATTAAAAATATATAGTTTTTCAGAAAATTACAAACACTAACTTCAATTTGCCGCCCCGGTGGCGCAATCGTTAGGACTCTAGCCTTTGGAGCTGCTGAGGTTGGGTTCGAATCCTAGTCAGGCATGGATGTTTGTGACCGTCAATAAATGTTGTTATTTGTCTATGTGTTAT
This sequence comes from Hylyphantes graminicola, assembly GCA_023701765.1. Classification (NCBI taxonomy): domain Eukaryota; kingdom Metazoa; phylum Arthropoda; class Arachnida; order Araneae; family Linyphiidae; genus Hylyphantes; species Hylyphantes graminicola. The sequence continues at coordinate 67,134,812 of CM043117.1, forward strand.
TTCTTTCTTTGTGACTGCAAAAATTCTTTCTGTGTCTGTCCCACTTGGGGAAAGCTTATAAGCGGTTCTTTGAACAAGCACACAAGCTTGAATATATATGTACCATACCATACCTAACTTCAATTTACAAAGAGAAATTTATAGCAATGACTCTATGAAATGAAGTTTTACTAATTACAGCATAAATCCCAAGAAAACTCCTTTCTACTAAAAGTAGATAATTTAGAGGAGACTAAAATTTCAAATCAGGATTTCAAATATATTTCAGGAACTTAAACAAAAAGCATGACATTCACGAGCTTTTCAGAAGGACTAAGAAGACCCTGAAGTAGCGCTTACATCCAACTCAGTCTCCGTTTCCGGCAACCCCAACAGCCCCCCTTCCAGCTCTTCCGACTTCTTCTCGTGATCGTCCAGGGTCCTTCCCGCTTTCTGGGGCCTCTCCCGGAGGATGTACATTCGGGTCGAGGCCCCAAAGTGGAACTTGCTGTCAACCGGGAGCTGGGTGGGCTTGTTGGACTCCAGGCGAATGTTGCCGATGTAGGTGCCATGAGCTGTGAGATAGGAGTTTGGAATGTGTAAGAGAAGGTATGGTGAAATGGTGGTAGCAGTTGGTTATCATACAAATATTTGATTGTACAGTCAACAGGGTTGGTGCCAGACTTTTTGGTTAAAAAAATCAAGGACCATTTAAGGACATATTTCTCCATTTTCAAGGACTGTATATTTGAATATGCAACACCTAAATTTCACGATAGTTATAGTAACTGATTCACACTGAGAAAATGTTTTTAATGAAGCCAAAATTAACATTTGCACCAGCCTTAGAAGACGAATTAGACTTCAGTTTATGTTTTCCGATACATTAAAAGGAAACACAATAAAGTTATCTCTAAGCACAAGAGAAATGCGTAACAAATTAGTGACATCATAGGAAGGGAGAAAGGAAAAAAAGGTAACTTCAAGATAAATCAGCCCCCAAAATAAAGAACTTTTCAAGGTTGATAATGTTTTTCAAGCACTTCAAGACCTTGAAAATCAATGTTCATTTTACAGCACTTGTTAAAGTTTTCAAAGACCATGGCAACCCTGGTCAAAATAATATGTAATATAAAATAAAAGTACTTGATTGATAGGCATGATAATTTAGGGACAAGTAGGTATCGAAAAAGTAACTATCATGTAGATAAGGTACATGAGAAACAAAATTCACAAAAATAAATAAAATGGTTATTTGTAACTAGAAGAATAAGAAATAAAACTTCAATTTGAGTTGCCAAATTGTTATATGCACTTGTTTATAAATGCTTTTATATATCTTATAAACAAACTTTTATTGTAATTTTACTTATAAAATGAACTGAAATTAAAAATCAAAATAAGTGGAAATACACTATAGATTTTTTTAACTAATGGAAATACTAAATTATATTTTATTTTATATACATAATTTATATTCTTACAAGAAATCAAACATGGAAACAAGGATTTTATTTATGATAATTTTTTTATTTAAATAAACATTTTTTGCACTTTAAAAATCCAGATTTAGGTTGAAAAATGAAAGATTGTTACAGTAACCACAATCTTCATTAATCATCCGAGGTCTGCATTGAAAGTACAAAACAGTCAAGGAAGTTTTTTTTTAAAGCAATATACACAACTTTGAGTGGGTAAAAAAATATCACACAGTGAAAACATTTTAATAATTTGCTTATCCCTAATAGTAAGTATAACAAAGTACGAGAATAAATATAACAAATCACTTTTGACTATCGCCTTTCTTAGTTTGGCCTGTGAAAATAGGTAACAAATGAATCTCCAAATAAATAACTAGTTTATTTTATTAAATTCAAAACAACAAGTTAGACTGTGCAACTATTTTGTCATGAAGGATTCATTTTAAATACTAACGTCTCAGAAAATAGATGACAATAAAAAAGCTAACAAAAACTTAGCCCAATTGTCAAAATTCGATCAATATCAAACAAAAGCAACTTGCAACATCTTAATAAGCTTTTTAAAATGTGTTTCATAATAATAGTACTAGGATAAAATGATTATTATTTAAATAAATTTTATTATATTAATTAATCACTGAATCAAATGTGACATTTCCTGCTGTTGAACAAGAAATCTTAGAGCCTTGTGGTCCTGCAAAGGCTTACAGAAATAATTTTTTTAAGAAAAGGTCAGCTCCTAAAATACCCATTGAGATATATGAACACTGCAAAACCCAGGGTTTATACTCTATATACTCTATCGATGATAGTGAAATTCAAGAGTTGCTAAGGAGTTTTTTAGAAGTGGCATTGTAAATTGAGGAGGTAACGAGGAATAAAATTGAATGTGTTTGTTTATAATCGTATTAGTCTGGTGACTTCACAGCACTTCAAATGATGAAAGAGAAGAGAAAAAAAATCTTCTAAAGAGTTGTGCGGTGTATTCTGAAGCATTAAATATTATCACGAAGTCCAAACTCTTGTTTTTCCTATTGTGCATGTGCAGTAAACTTATTGTGAATAAAGTACAGGAGAAAAACGGTGTGGAACGAAGAAAAACTATTCGTGATGTGAATTTTTTCAGCAGTGGGGCAAAAAATATCAGAAGATGAGACACAAATTTCAGGAGTAATAAATGCCCTTAGAAGATAAACATGAAATTCAGTAGTTTTTCAGGAATTTCAGGAGGTGTAAGAACCCTGAAAACCTAAATTGTGTATGTGAAGCAGGAGCACATAGAATAATTGTCTGCCAAATGACACAGTTCACATTGTAACTAAACAGTCTTATTATTCTTAGCATATATTAAATGTTAATTTTTTCAAAATTACTTGTCAAACATACATCTAGCTGCATAATTATTTGAAAAAATATGTTTATACAAAGAATATATAAGATATTCTTCAGAACTGAAGAGGATAAGTATTATTGAAGGTGTCTGTTCGGAAGTATGAAGTAAAGATGACAGATAAGGCTCAGAAGTTGACTTGGGTTTTATTGTAAGCAAAACGTGATTAAAGAGTTAATATAGGATATAACTTGCGAGACTGTAAAAAAGGACAGCTATATTAAAGGATTGAAAAAAGACCAAACGTATCCCAAAAGAATTATTTCAAATAGCAAACAATAGTCTCTTTATAGCAAAAGCCAACTGAAAGAAAATGTAATAATTCCATGTTAAGGGCTAAAAATAATAATAATAAAAAAATTCTAACAAAAGGTAAAATCTCAAGGACTACAATCACTAAAACATTGCTGAAAATTATACAGAGTTTTGATATTAACAAAATTAACACTTACTAAACAATCACACTTACTACTTCCAAGGTCTACTAAAAAAGTTCGATTCAGATGCTTGTGATAAACTAAGGCCGCGTGGACCCTCGAACAAGATGCATGGTCGATGCAGAAGTCATTCAGCTCCGGATTGCGCCCAAAGAGGTAGCATTTCTTTTCATCAATCATCAATTTCTGAAATTTTATAACTATTGGTATAGAAAACTGCATTTTTTTTTAAAGCATCATTAAATTTAAAAGCTTGAAATTATATAAATATTTTAAGCTCTGCAAAAGTAAGATAGATCCAAAATCAAAAATTTGACTGAATGGGGAAAAGAATGAAATGGTTTAATAGAATAACTTGAAATCTTTGTGGTGGAGAAGAAACTGAAAATCACTTTTCAGCCTTTTGAAATCAGTTGCTTAGAAAACGATACATGAATGAAAAATAAGTTGTCAGATAGGGATTAAAAAGTTATGGATTAACTACCTCGATTGTTTTACTATGCTAATGTTTTCAAAATTTTGTAGTCACTAACTGATCATCAAAAACAACTACTAAAAGTATTAAAAAATTTACTAGTACCATAAGATGACTATGGTACTTAAAGTTCGGATGCCAAATATGCATGAATTTTGCCTTAAAAAATGCAAGAAACCCCAAATTAAAAGCATAAAAACTTGTGAATAATATGCAAAAAAAATATTTAAAATTGAACATAAAATAACATTTTCTTAGAGCTCCTATTTAACCAACCTAATTACCTACTAGCCAAATCAGTTTTGGTTTTTTTAAAATTTTTTAGCTAAGCAGATCTAAAATGAGCCAAAATGGTTAATGTCAACCCTGCAAATATGCGTAAAAATGCCTTACCTGTATCAGTTTGTCAATCTTCAGCACATCAAGATGAAGTCCAACTGGTGGCTTACCAGCCCTAATGAATATTCCAAGATGTGTTAATAGACATTGTGAATAAATTAATACATAATAGAATGCATGACAATTGAAGAGTACAGGAGAAGAACCCCTTCATTGCATGGTAGTCTGTCTGCATCAGATTCAGGTCTGCTTGGCAAAGATGGCGAGTCATCGCCTAAACAGGTGCGAAGAAACCGGTTTTGCCTTGGTTCTTATCATGCAGCACAAGTTTACTACATAGATATAGAAATAGCACTAATGTGACAACAACACTAATGTGAAGTCTGTCCTTCTCTATGGATCTGAAACATGGCACTGCAATAAAACCAACGTGAGAAAGCTTCAGGTTTTCATTAACAAGTGCCTCAGAAGGATTCTTGGCATTAAGTGGTACCATAAAATTAATAACGAAGAAGTTCTAAGGAGAGCAAATCAGATACCAATTGAATTTGAAATTAAGAAACGGAAGTGGCAGTGGATTGGTCACGTATTGCGAAAAAATGAAAAATTCAAGATAAGACAGGCGTTTGACTGGAATCCCCAGGGGCACCGAAAGAGGGGAAGACCAAGAAACACTTGGTGACGGACGATCGAGAAAGAACTGAAGGACGTGGGGACAACATGGCGGGGGGCGAAACATCTGGCCACCAACAGAGTGAGATGGAGGAAATTGACGAGGCCCTATGCTCCAATGATGGAGTGACAGAGGGCTAAGTAAGTAAGTAATAGAAATAGCAGATTGATATGCCCATCGATTGCGCAATCCCGTACAATGCAATACAACCCACGATTGTGTGATGAAGCCACTTTTCACCGTTTTTGCAATGCATCCCGGGATACTGGTTCCAAAAAACTGCTTTTGCCGATGAGTTACATGCAATGAAAATTGCATTTTTATTTTTTAATATGCTTTCTTTTATAAATATAAACCTCATATCTATTATCTGCCAGAAATTATCAATACATATCCAGCTATAAACTTATGCTAGCGAAAGTCATAAAAAGTTTTAGTCAAATTTACTCATGGAGTGCCATCTGGTGGCGTATGGCATGCCATATGCGCGGGCTTGCGAACTGCATTATGGGATACTGGTTCAAAAGTGGCTTCACCTTTTCCCTTTGGGGTAGAACTGCTATTTTCAATATCTAAGGTTTACTACCTCTATGATCAAAATTAACGCCAGAGAAATAGTCTGACGCTTGAATGGCGAAAGAAGAACAAAGGAAAGAAAGAACCAGTTTCCAATCACCATTACTTGCCAAGCAGATTTTAATAGGGCCAGATTCCCTGTCAATGAAGGGTTTTTCCCCTGTACTTTTCATTTATAAATATAAAAATATATAATTAAACTAATAACAAAAAAATTGTGCTTTAATACTGGATATTTTTTTTTGTAATTTATGCACCAGGGTTGGCGTGGTTTAAACCAAATGGTTTAAACCATGGTTTAAACCAAGGTTTAAACCAAATGGTTTTTTTCCAAAAAAAACCAAAGTGGTTTTTTTCAGAATTTTTTAAAAGCACTTTTGAATTTAAAATAAAAAAAGTTAATTAGTTTTATTTGAAACGTACTTTGAGAAATATCTTTTTGAAAGCGATTATATAAAGGAGGTCTCTGCAATAGAATGGTGGAGAGGCCAAACTGAGAAAGAGTTTAATAGCAACAATTTTAGTGAAGTTGAACGCATTCTGACTGCTAAAGCAATAACAGCTAATGTTGAGCGCATTTTTTCCTCTTTTGATCTAGTGCAGGCTAAATTGCGTAATAAGCTTGGGATCGAAAAAGCTGCAAAGCTAGTTTTTTTTGTTTAAAATGTTGAATTATAGCAATCCTTGATGATAATAAATTGCATCCGAAGAGTTTGGAATAATAACTTCATTATTACAGGTATTTCAATTAAGGTTATAATACTGCGAATGGTTTAATTGACATAAATCACAAATTTTAACGCTCTAATAGGTAATTTATGTATGACTGTGTGGAAATCAGGGTTGGCATGGTTTAAACCAAATGGTTTAAACCATGGTTTAAACCAAGGTTTAAACCAAATGGTTTTTTTCCAAAAAAACCAAAGATGGTTTTTTCCCCCAAATTTTTTAGTAGAAGCATAAGAATATGCAAAACACAGATTCCCTAATAACTCTTTGGTGTTACTCTTGTTATGAAATATTTTGCTGGAGCTTGTAGTGACTTTCAGAAGTTTTCTTTTTGAGAGTGATTATGTAAAGCATGGTATCTGCAATATATTAGTGTAGGCCAAACAGTTGATATAAAAAAAACTTAACAGTAACGTTTTTAGTGAAGTTGAACTCATTCCGACTGCTAAAGCAACAACAGCTAACATTGATCTCGATTTTTCCTCTTTTGGTCTAGTGCAGTCTAAATTGCATAATAAGCCTGGAATCGAAAAAACTGCACATTTTTAGTTTAAAATGTTGAATAGTAGTGGTCCTTGATCATAATAAATTGTATTTAAAAAGTTTGGAATTATTACTTTATTATTACTTTAGTTATTTAAATTAAGGTTAAAATACTATGAATGGTTTAATTGACATCCATTACAAACGTTTAACGGCTGTTATGTATGACTATGTGGAAATTGAAATAATTGGAGTATATTATGCCCAAAAAATAGTTTTACATTTATAAAATATCAAATTAAAAGATATATGGGGATCTTATTAGTGAAGTAAACCATAAAATTAAGCTTGAAATTAATATAAAGATCATTAGAGTCCTGCAAATACTCAAACTATTTAAATCCCGAAAAGTTTTAAAAAAAACCAGGTTTAAACCAAAAAAACCTGGTTTAAACCAAAAAAACCCGGGTTTTTTGGTTTTTTTGAAAAAAACCTGGTTTTTTTCCAACCCTGGTGGAAATTGAAATAATGGGAGTATAACTTGCCCCAAAATTAGTTTTTAATTAAATAAAAATCAAATTAAAAGGATATATGGGGATCCTATTAGTAAAGTAAACTTTAAAACAAAGTTTGAAATTTATATAAACATCATTAGAGTCTTACAAATACAAAATAGTTAAGTAACAGAGAAGTTTTTGAAAAAAACCTGGTTTAAACCAAAAAAACCAGGTTTAAACCAAAAAAACCGGGTTTTTTGGTTTTTTTGAAAAAAACCTGGTTTTTTTCCAACCCTGTTATGCACCAGACTTTCTTTAGATAACCAAAAATTCTAAATGACAATTTTATTTATTGGTATTCTACTCTTTTCATTTGGAAAGGTTTTTTTTCCCAGTAAATAGTTTTAAGAAATATTTTTTTTAAATAATGTGGAGGAAAAAAAACTTTTATTGATCTTGTACAGTTAGTTGAGTTCTTGAAAGTTATTCCTCAACGTCTTTTTTTCTAATAATATAAAATTAGATGTTAAAAAGCAGTTTCTTCAAAACAATATTACACGATTAAAAGTTTCAGATTTGTTCATACTTCTTACTCCAAACTAAACTAACAACGATATTATTATTTATTAGGTAAAATGTGTAAAAGCTCTAGGTTAACATCTAATTACAAGAAACGAAATGTTAATGATAAAAAAAAGCATTTCAATTTTACTTTAATAAATATAAGCGTGTTTTTTAAAACTCAGTTTGTATAAGTTCGTTGATAAGACACAAGAGCTCACCGGTTGACGAATGATATAAAACTATATTTGTTTGTTTAAATCTATAAATATATATTTTATTTTGTATAACAGTATAAAAAGTGCAATGTATCTTACCACGAAGGAATATCATAATGATTGGCCATTTTATAGTAAATTCAACTTCATTTTACCTGGAACACAAAACCAACAGTTAGAACTATAAAACAAGAAATTTAAACTGCACTTCAACAAATTAGTAACTTATTTAGAAAAAAACATATTTTCAAAAGGAGATAACAGTTTTTAAAAAATATATGTCGACAATAATTAGAAAAAAAAGGACATTTAACTCACAGAGCATCCGCATGCTGGTAAACAAAATAACATAAACAAACAACTCTAAAATAAAAGTGGAAAGTAGTTGCCTAATAAAAAAAACAAATTATTTTATTAATGTTAAATTTGCATTTTTATTTATTTGAGAAAAAATTAAAAAGTGTTTAATGATTATGACTTTTCTTTAAAAAAAATTCTAAATTTTCACCTGAAAAAAGTTTACACCAAGAATCAAAGTAAAAAAAAAGTTAGCAGTTTCAATTTTAAGTTGGCAACGAAAGTAGTTTCGTTATGCAAGTAAACAAATTGCCGAAAATTTTTTAGACGTAGCGTGTCTGTTGCTGCATTCATAGCATTTTGCTTATTTTTACTGAATATAATTATTAAAAAATGGGTCTTGATATTATCAGCTGCTGCTATGCTTTATCTGTTGCTGCTGGCGGAGTGATTGGATTTGTTAAAGCTGGTAAATAACTTTTCCTTAAAAAATTGTGTCCTTTCACTTTCTCTTACAAGTTTTGTAATAAGATTTAATTAAGGTGTGCGGTATTTAAAAATATTAAATATTGTAAATAAAGGTTCAGTACTTCACTTTTTCAAAACTACAGTGTTTTTGATTATAAATAAATCATATAGAGTATGTCCTTTGGCTTCTTATTCGAGACACTTCGATGTCATTATATATGTATTGGGCACCTGTTGATATAAAATATGATTTTAAGAAAGTCCAAAATTTATTTCTTGGCATTGCAATTTTCATTGTATTCGTTTGATAGTAATTCAAGCTCTTATTTGTCAAGTAAACTTTACTACTTATTAAGGAGATTAAAATAGATAGGTTTTACAAGATTGTTTCACTATTCATATTATTCTATAAATGGATTTAGATCGTCAATTATTGTAATTATCAATGTGCAAAGCTGTGGTAAAACAGCATAAATTAACACCCCCCAATTTATCTATCAGGAAGATGTCACATGAATATATTTAGCTATTATCTATATGAAAACAAAATGTATTTAAATGTGTTAAGGGTTAGTTGGGTTCCATTTTTCCTTACATGAAGTTGATTGTTTTTTCTGTTCTAAATTGTTTATATATTGTTTTTATTTTAGTAATATTGCATATTTGGGAACAGCTATGATTTTATGGCCAGTTGTGATTTGCATTGTGACACCTGTCAAAAAAATGCTCAAATGTAGTTATTATTCCACTTTAGATTTTAGATAATGCAGTATTTATAGCAACCCTACATTAAATTTTCAATCTCTGCAAAAGTCGGCATCAGCAGTAAGCAGACCAGCCACTATACCATAGTTGTACCTATTTGGGACAGTAGACATTACATTAATCTTTCTCTTGTGTCAGATTAGGTGGAAACGTTACAGAATATTTTGAAGTAAAAAATGGTGTAAGGCAAGGTGACGCACTTGCTTGTCTTCTTTTTAATTTGGCCCTTGAGTGATCCATTAGAGATTCTGGTATTAATACCCGAGGAACCATTTTCAGTTTATTTTACAGTTTAAGTCCCTATAGTTCAGAAATTAGTTTATTTTTTTTGAATAATTTAGGATGGCAGTTTTGGTGTCACCCTCATATAGAGACTATTGTATCAAAATGTTATAAACAAGTCTCGAGTACTTCCTATATCTAGGTTCTGATGAAGTTAGTCTCTACTAAATCATCCAGGATTCTTAAATATTAACCCAGTTATTTCTTATTTTGTTCGTTCTCAAAAATGTCTGATAGTGAAGAGTGTTTTTCTACCCTTAGATTGAAAATTTTAGTTTTTTAGAGGGACTGTTAGTACCATAGAGCTAAATGCATTAGTTTTGGAATCACAACTAAAGCAAAGGCATTGCTTTGCCAAGTAATTCCTTTTTGAGCGGATGGGAATCATCATAGCTTCAATTTAAAACAAAATTTAAAAGAAAATGACATCTGGTTATTTAATTATTAATTTATTAAGTTTTAAAATAGTGTCGCCACCTTCTGGGTATTGCATTTTTAAACTTCAAAAATATGTGATTAAATAACTAGATAACATTTTGTTTCAAATTTTTCATTTCTATGTTATGCCGGGGGCTGGGGAGCCCAGTCGGTTAAGCACTTGCATGCGGAAGGTCCCAGGTTCGGGTCCGGGCATCGCCGAAATAGATGCCGACCTATAAACGGCCCGTGCAGCCAAAAATGTCCGACGAATAATACCCCGTGTAAGGGAGTGCACGTTAAATATCCTTCAAAGTCCTAATGCTGCGTACGATGTCGCCCTTAACGGTTGCGTTGGGTGCCTATTCAGGTGTTGGCTCGTCACCTGACTGTGGTTCTAAAATACGACGCCCGTCGCCAATAGCCCTCGTGTAGCTCTAGTGCGACGATAATTCAAACCTAACCTACGTTATGCTGATTCAAATACCTATGGGAAAAGTGCTAGCATGGCAAAGCACTACTTCTGCGGAAGTTGTGATTCCAAAACTAATGCATTAGCTCTATGGGACTGGCAATCCCCTCTTAAAATATTTTTCTTGTATTGTAGGAAGTACCAGCTCCTTGATTGCAGGAATAACTTTTGGGGGTATTCTGGCCTACGGTGCTTATCTTACTTCTCTTGATGAAAGCAATTTTGTTTTATCCTTTGGTAAGTTATTGTCTATTATAGGAATTATAACTTCGATTTTTCTGTATACATTCTGCTTGTTCTAAGTTATTGTACTGTACTTTAAGTAAATTTTAAACAGACAAATGAAAAAATCGTGTGAAAGGCATACCAATAGTATGAAAATAGTTGGCAAAAATAGTTGCTTTTGGCTTGATTTTCTCTTAAAAAAAGTCACTGGGAGTTGAAAATAGTAGCAAATAGTCTCCTTTTAGTCGCCACTGCCAACCCTGAAATTGAACAATATGAAATAACCAGAACGGGACAGCTTCCCGAGAACTGACAGTGATTTTTGATGTCCCCACCTTTGCGACTCTCGTTATTGATTTCGACGCTCGGATTACAATGAATTTGTCGATGTTAAAGTATGCCAAGATTTCAATTTTTGCGGAGAGAGTTCAAACCAAATGGATACTCAAGGGATATTTTGTTTGCAACATAATGGAAGGACAGGCTTTCCCATTTTTCCCCTCCAGAAAATCTGACGGTGCTCAAACCCGCAAACTTAAGCTTATGAGGCAGATACATAATACTTCTCAGGCGGATACCTAATTTCCTCATTGCTTAATCTATGTACAATTAAATGTATCAAGGCGCTGAGTGCAACCCGAAACGATTTTATGTGTTTCGGCTGCAGTTGGAATTCGCTGATATATTGGTGGTCGCCAAACACGTGTTAGGCCATGTTTGATGATGGGGAAATCAAGAGTTTGAATTCTTCATCGCTTCAGCCATAGAGCGCTCAAACAATTATTATATATCGGTGCAGAATGCTTGTTTCTTTGTATAATATTTTATTTGTTTTATTAATAAATGGAGCCCTGTTTTGATAAAATATACTTGAAGTAATACACTACGTTTTTTTTAAAGTAAGTTTTTGCATTTTATATAATCTTATATCAATGTTATTTTTATACCAATTATGTGAATGATGAAATTACATAAATTTTCTCAATGTTTTTAGTTACTACTTCAACATTGGGTGTACTCATGCTGTTGCGATTCTATGTTTCTGGAAAGTTCATGCCAGCTGGATTTATTTGTGGATTGAGGTAATTAATTTCATTTTATGAATTTTAATATCAGACAGATGAAATTTAAAAATTTTACTATCTGTAATTAGAAAATTGTCTTTTTAATAGAGGAGTTTAATACTGGACATTTTTTTTTAATTTCTACCATGGAAAAGCATACATGCACAATTTTCACATTGAGCAGTTGTTTGTGTTATATTTTTCGCTTCCATACTACATTTATAAGGTAGCAAGTGGAATGTATTATATTCGTTCGGTCCATCTGCCTGTCCGAACGTCTCCCACTTTCATAGCCCTTACTACAAATGCTAAGGACAAGTGTGATACGTCAAAAAATTCAGCGCATCAACATTAGAATACATTGAAAATTTCAGAAAAGAATTCGAATTTGAAGTACTTCAATTATTTAAAAACTGCAAAAGTTTAATGCTCATTTAAATAGCATAGGAAGTCGTTTTTATTAGAATTAAATCCATTTTGCCATCGCAACAATCCCTCAAGAAACTTTTAATTCGTTCAAACAATAAATTAAAATAAATTTATTTTGCGATCAAGTTGATATGACGTCAAATATATTTCACTACGAGATTGTTTGTAGGTTGATATGAAATGTTTCCATTCTATTTAAAAGCAAGGGAATATTACATTTTTATTCTTTGAAATATAAATTAATTTTTGCAAACGATAAGTAATATTATTGATTTTTCGATATAAAATAAATGAAACTAACCAAATTTATCATGTTCATGTTTAATATCCAACTAATGCAATTTTTGGCGCCCTTTTACCTGTTAAACACAACTGTAGTGTGGAAGCAGGTTAAATGATAGATTGTTACAGACCTACTTGTTGTTAATTTATTTTTTCTAAAACCTAATGTATATTTATTTTTCAGTGGCCTTATGCTGATAAGGTTTGTTTATAAACACATCTTGGTAAACAGAGTTTGAGAACAACTTCAGGATGCTGGAAACCAATGAACAACTCTGGAAGTATTGCATGTTAATGTTGCTTTAGTAGAATCAAACCTTATCCCTTTGATGTAATTATTTGTTAACGTTTTGCCATTCACCATGGATAAATGAAGAGCATTTAAAGGTGTTTAAAAAATGACCGACCATTTTGAATGAGGAAGTTCTTTAAAATAACGTGTCTTTTTTAGACGCCATGTAAACATAAAACAAATTTTATACATTAGAAATTGACTTCATTGAAGCAATATTTCGTAATTTTAATTTAAAAAAATAATATTATTAAAACTGGTTGTAATAAAAAATGGAGTTTCTGATATGATATTGAAGATCAATACTAAATATTTATCTACTAAAATATAGTTAAGGAATTTGTGAATTTAATGTGATAACAATCATATGAAGTTTGTTTTTTGTTTTGAATATGCTCGTCACACAATTCAGTTTTTGAAATGTTTTATCATGTATTTTTCCCCTTTCATATTGTAAATAATTACTTTTGATTAAAACTAATAACATTTTATTATTGAAAATGTTTATAAGAAATGTCAGACATTTTCATAAGATTTGTTATTTGATTAGTTTTCTATATTTTAAATTAACTTGGCAATATATAACCTTTTATTTAAATTATATGTAATAATAATTTACTATTGATAGTATTTTCCTAATGCTCCTAACCTAAAATTAGAGTTTGCTACTAAGTGTGAATCAAATTTTCTTTAAAATATTGTAGTACTTGTGATTTTATTAATTCACAGTCATCTTTTGTGTTTAGATTGTATGCAGTTTTTTACAGTAAAAAAGAAGGTAGGTTTATTTAAAGGACATTGCAATCCACAATTGGCAATTAGCCCATAAAAAACTATATACTAATGTGTTAAACTTGGCTATTTAGGTCTTATAAGACATTTTCACAAAGAGCTAACACTGTTTCGATTATCATAAAGAGGTAATTTTTACTGTAAGTTAAATTTGTTATTGTTAAATCAAGTTAGCTTTCAATGGGCTAAATATTAGGAGAACTGTCACTTAGCACACACAAAATTATGTAGAACTGTGTTAAAATTGGCCAACTAATGGATTAAGATTTATAATTTCGATATTTTAACAAAGAGCTATGGTTTAGTTTCTTCTAAAGAGGTAATTTTCTCTGTAAATCAAATTTGTTTTTGATATTTTACATGGTGCTACATTTAATAGCCATTGTAAAAGTGAATTTACTGGAAAAAAAGGTATTGATGTGTGATATTCCTGAAATATATTTACAAAAAAAAAATCTATACTCCATGTTGTTGTTTGTCCAAAATGAAACATATCAAATGTATTGTTTAATTCAAAGGTGCACTGTTGATAACGTTTGGGATCAGTTTTTATACTTGTTTAAGAATAATTTTTATATATATTTTTTTCTACTTATAAATTACCTTTGCTTTAATTTGTCTTGTTTCCAGTCCCAATTTTTACTAATGAAATAATGTATTTTGAATGTTGAATAAAGTAGTTATTTGACTTGTGCATAATAATGGTTGTTTATTTTGTAACTAGTATTAAGAATTTTTTTTCAATGTAGTAGTTAGTATTACATTGTCCCCACTCAAATTGTTCAGCAAAATTTGTTTTTTTACGACATAATTAAATTTTTTAAAACTGTATAAGCATTATTCCAAGATTCAATTATTAATTTTATGAATACATAAGTTAAAATTCATCTGAGGAATGCTAATACATGCATGCGGCATATTTTGTAGAAAGATTGCAAATTTTTACACAACATGTCACACTGTATATGGAAAAGAAACCTATTGCAAAAATACTAGTTTTTCAGAAAAGTGTTCCGAAGTTTATTTTTTCCATTGCATTGCTTACTGCATTCTAACTATTCTGCCAATTAATTTATTTCTGCTATTTTTATCTTGAATATTCTAGAATTTATAACTCGAAAAGTAATTTGTGCTGTACGTCGCTTTTCTGCGTACAGGGGAGGTAATTAAATAATTTTACAATTATTTTGCCTACAAGTGATGTATAAAAGTTGAACTTGGAACTATTGGGGATTTTTGAAGAAATTAGGACCTGTTTAATGTTTAAAAAAAAATTTTAGATGCCTTCAAAGACACCTACTATCACTTGGTTGCGTTGTGTGCCGATTCAGGTGTCGGCTCATCACTTGACTGGGGTTCTAAAATCCGGTGCCCGTCGCCAGTAGCTCTAGTGCGACATTAATTCAAAAACCTAACCTACTACTACCAGTTGGTCTGAACCCTTGGGTTTGAAACCTAACCTACTATCACTTTCCACCTTAAAATGAGTGTTACATAACTTTTTTGGTTAGGTTAGTTTGAATTATTGTATACTTGAACTACATGAGGACTATTGGCGAGGGGCATCATTATTTAGAACCACGGTCAAGTTACGAGCCGACACCTGAGTAGACACCCAAAAGAATGGTTAAGGGCGACATTGTACGCAGCGTTGGGACTTTTAATCGTAATTAACATGCACTCCCTTTACAACACAGGGTATTATTTGAACATTTTTGGTTGCAAAGGCTGTCATAAACCGGCAGTTACTTTGGTGATGTTGGGTTAGGTTAGGTTTGAATTATCAACGCACTAAAGCAACACAAGGGCTTTTGGCGACAGGCGTCGTATTTTAGAACCACAGTCAAGTGACGAGCCGACACCTTAATAGGCACCCAACGCAACCGTTAAGGGCAAAATCTTATGCAGCGTTAGGACTTTGGAGTATATTTAACGTGCACTCCCTCCACACGGGGTATTATTCGTCGGACATTTTTGGCTGCACGGGCCGTTAATAGGTCAGCAGCTATTTTAGCGATGCCTGAACCCGAACCTTTCGCATGCTAGGCGAGTGCCTAACTGACTGGGCTCCCCAGCCCCTTGGCGATGCCAGGATCCGAACCTGGGACCTTATATCCTGATTCCTAGATGTATCCAAAGAACACACTCTGAAGCAAGAACTGTCCCATATACTGAATACGAAAAGTAAAAGGAGAACAGATATTTAGTTTCCTCTAGCTTAGAAATTTTCTACCATTTTACACTAACAAAATAATAATTTTGTTAAAAGAAAATATTTTTCACAAGTTTTAATCACGTAGATTTGAATCAAGAGAGAGAGAGATAAAAAAAATCAACATTAAAATAAACCTTTATTAGACAAACATTGGAATATGCACCTTTTAAAATAGCCATTTTCAACAGAACAAACATGGAAATAAGTTCAAATTATAATACATGTGACTAGACCATCGATAACAATATATTGCACAGCTCAACAATACATAATTATAACGGTGTAACCCTTTCCGACCGGGCTTGTACGATCGTGCGGGTATTGAAGACAATGTTCAAGCTCTTCAAAAATATCGATACCGAAGCAACTGACTTGTACCATTCGTTATTTGTATAAAAAATGACTTTTTAATGAGTTGCTGTCACTGATACTGTTTAACGCTTTTTTTTTGTTGATAAAACTTACTCCAAATTTAATCTCAATTTTAAATCAGAGCTATCTGACAGCCGGTCGAAAAGGGTTAAATTATTTATAAAATCAAAATTTAAACAAAGCAACACAAAGAAGATTCTTGATAGTACAAAAAAAAGTAAGTACAATCCCTTGAATTTTTAAACATGAGTTAACTTATTTCTTACTTTTACCCTAGGTATTTTAAAATTTGATTTAATATCCAAAAACTACATTATTTAAAGTTTTATAAATTTTACATTATTTTGATTCATTTAATACTGTGAAAAATCAGTTCCCCATAACTTTTTTTCATGAATTAATATTTTAATTAATGAAAAATAAATTTTTTATCCTAATAAAAAAAAAGGTGGGTTTTTAAAATACAAAAAAAAAAGGCGAAATCTTTTAATGGGACGCATGATAATATAAAATACTTTTAATTTTATTTTGTGTACTCATAGGCAGGAATTCGACTATTTTATAAACCACTACTTGTTTATCCTTCCTCATATAGTAATTGTTCTTATTCTACAAACTAGATTTTAACAAAACGTAAAATGTCATGGATTACTAATTAAAAAGCTTAGTGGAAGAACGTGCTAAGTGACAAAAAGGTGAAATCGAGAAAATGAGCTTAAAAGTTTTAGTACACTTCAATCAGTTAAAAACTGTACTAGCAAATGTAAAAAATATAATTAAGTTGATGAAAAAGGGAAAACTTTTTATCTTTAAAGGATGTAATAACATGTTCCTTGGCACGAAAATCTCATTTTTATTTCAAAAATGCCACTGATCACGTTCTTCCACTAAGCTCTTCCACTCTTTAACCAGATATTTAAAATGTTTTTATTTAATCTTAATTTCATAGCATAAATTTCGGATTTTTCAATAAAAAATTGAACACGACCTATAGTAAAACTTTGCATATATTTTCTAGAGAACAAAAGCTATTATTCTTTATAAATCGCCTTGATTACAAATAAATTAGATTTTTTTAAAATTTGATTACCAATTTTAAATTCAAAAGTACTGTCAATTTATAAAAAGCTGCATTTGGTACCATTCCTTAAAATGTATATTTGTTAAATTAAAAAACGACAAATATTTTTTAAATACCTAAAAATAAAACATTTTAATAATTAATCACAGATTGACTACATAAAATACACTAGAAGTTTAAATGCATTTTCTGATGTGCATATCACTTTCGTGTGCAAGTAAACATTCCGACGACAAAATAAAATAAAAAAAATCAAGCTGATAGAACACCATGTATGAGTATTTATAATTACATAACAAAAATACAGGTTAGAATATGAAATTACATAAAACAGAGTAAAAAAGATTATGCTTAATTTCTGTTATTGCTATACAGATTTATATGAAACAGACAAATTTTTGTACAATTCTATACAATATATAATAAAAAGTACTTTTTGAAGCGACATGCATTAGTTAAGAGGCACTGGAACTTTACTAAGTGGAATTAAAATAAGACAATAATGTTCATGAGGAATATAAATTAACAAAAACACTTACATACTACTGTTATATCTCTTGCCAGAATAGTACTAAATCTTCAAAAGGAATGTATAATTTAATACACATATAACTTTAATTACTTTCTTGTAAAAATAAAAACAAATTGAGGAATTAGAATATTAGGATTGCATATAAGCATAGAGAAGATATGAATCAATTTTTTTCAGAGACCCTATAAATCAAAATTTTAAATTTGAGTTTTGATGTTAATCAATTCATCCGATGTAAACACACAGTTTCTAAATCAAAGCATAGAACCTTGCTTCTAGAACAAATTGTTATATGTACTACCTTAACCCATCTTTTTCGATTTTTTATTACCACACCACAAAAAAATAAGAGGAATCATAACTCAGGTAACCAAATAAAATTATAAATTTAGCTTCAAGAACATAAGTTTTTATAAGCGTTAGTGTTAACATTTATTTGTATCATCTAGTATATTTTATTATTTTTAGTTTTTGCAACATTTGTAGAAATGTTAAAATAGAAATTAACCAATTCACATAGCACAATTTATATGTTATGGAACTATTGAGTTATTAAAGTAAAGTCCATTTTAGTTAAAGGTTTAACAATCAGAGTAAAGAATGTATTACTGATCTACAAACTCAAAAAAATAATTTAATTAATTAAATTTAATCAATTTATTTCTTTCATTGATATTTAAAAACTTAACACATTTCTCTAGTTTAAGAAATTGAAGATATCGTTTATATTATTTAGACATGTAGACTTACTATTTTCACTACTACTAGTAAAATTGTTTATGTTGAATTTAAAATTTTCTATTTATGTTTGTTTACTAATAGTTTAAAAAAAAACCTACTTAAAATACAAAACTAAATTTACATTTGTGTTAAATCTGTAGGGTAAGCAATATATTTAATTTTTTAAATGAGTTTATAATAACTTTTGTTAGAAAAAGCAAATGGGAAAAATTAAATGTACCAAAAATGGTTATAAAAAGGTAATTTATGTGTTCGTTGTCTTTTGGAAGACCAGCTACTTAAACCCAGAGGTTATATTGGCAATCAAGGTATCTTTCCAACATAGCCAAAGTCATAAAACTATTTCGTTAATCTAAAAGAAACCACCTCATCTTAAAAAATTATCTTTAAATTCATAGTATTAAAACTAATGGCATTTTCAATTTGTCTGAAACTTGAATGTATGTACCAATATAGTCTCTAAAAAAATCCTACAGATATTTACCGGCAGGATTTTTTTCCTAATTAAAATTGAAGTTTAAAAGGTTTCATAATTCTAAGGACTTTGTGACTATGTTTATTTTAAGAAAATTTGACACAACTTATACGGTAGTACACCAGCATTATAAGTAATATATTCTGATTAGATATATTCAGCACCAAATTTAATAATAAAATGAGATAAAATCCTCAACTAGAAAGTGTAAATTTTTACACAAAGGGGATATATCTGCCATAAAAAATTCTTAACAAAGTAAAACAATAAAATGGAATTATATAATATATAATAGGAATGACACGTAATATAGGAATAGGAATAATATACCATTTTCAAAAGCTAGTCTAAAATAAATAGAGAATAACAGCTCAATTAAAGGTGAATGACCCTGAATTACTGAGGGTCTCCAAACCAATGTGCCTCTGTGTTAAACCAATGGAAAAATTATTTCCTAAGCCACATTGCTCAGGCTGCATTGATTATTTTTACAAATGTTTTTTTCTATGATAAATGTAGCTGATTTGCAGGTTTCTATATTCCCACATTTTGAAATGAGTTATTTTTACACAAATAATCGAACCCATTAACTTGGACTGCTAATCGATTGGTAGTGTAAGAGTTTAAAATATTTATTTGGTATTAAAATAATTGGTTGTAAAATGGATCTGTGCTCACAAACTCTAATAATAATACTCTAATTAATCAAAGAATAAAACCATGCATAATATAAGGTTTTTAAAAAAGTGACATTCAATTTGCGTTTGATATGCTACAGTTAAACCGAAATAAAACATAGTTTATATCCCGAGTCGAGGCCCAGTGGCTTAGTGGTAGTGTTTTGCATTGCCACGCCACATGTCCAGGGATCGAGTCCTGGTTTGGGTGAGGATGACTCAGCCTTTCATCTCTTTAAGTGGGTCAATAAAATGAATACCAAGCATTCTTGGGAACTAAACACTGGGGGACCCATGTCAGGCTGACCAATTTACAGGGACATATGAATAGCACCCAGAACCCTTGGTTGAGTAAGCTAAAATGAGCACGACAGACCTTGGCCCACTAACTGGCTCTTGCGCCGAAGAGTTTAGTGGTACATTTATCATAGAAAAAACCGTTTGTAAAAATATTCAATGCAGCCTGAGGAATGTTGCTTAGAAAATAATTGTTTCCATGGGATTAACACAAAGGCACTTTGTTTTGGAGACCCTCGGCCAATCAGGCTCATTCATCTTTAACTGCCAAAGATCATTTAGCTGGTAAAGGACTATGTACATAAAACATCCATAGGTTTATACTTCATGCATATATAGAATTATATATAAAAAATGACTATGTAGAGAAGAATTCACTGCGAATGATAATGATTAATACCTCCCTGTATGATATGGATGGTTCAGAAAGGCTTTGTTACTTTCTTGTCCCAAAAGGAAGATTGTGATATATCAGTTGTATCCTCCACAGGAATGGTTCAACTATGTCATGGCAGAATTGTCTTCAAGCAACTGAAAATGTATATGAAGTTTAAAATAATAGGGTTTTATCTTCATAGTTGAAATAGTTTTTAAAAATTGTAACAAACAATCAGTTTTCAGGGGTTCATACTTCTTGACATAAAAATTAAGGGTTTTTCGTGGACTTTTTAAGAACATTTCTATGATTTTTAAGAACAGAACAGCTTTCAATGCGGCTTTAACAGTTGTCAAAAAAAAAATAAGAATGATAGCTTAGAAAGCAAATTCTTTAGTAAAAAAAGATTTCTATACACCGGAAATTTAACTAAACACACCAGAAGGAAAAAAACTGTTGAAGTTTGGTTTGGATTCGTTCTCTCAATGACGAAACTGTGAGCTGTGATTGGCTGCTTATTGGGCAGTGAATGACAATGAATCTTGAAGCTCTCTAAATGACTCTCATGAAATGTCGCCATTTTCACTTAAAACATCACTTTTACAGAAAGTAAAAGATTATTTAAACAAAAAAAGAAAGAAATTTTGAACTTTACCAAAATTTAAGGGATTTTTAAGGTATTTTTTACTTTTTTAAGGGTATTAAGGACTTTTTCCTATACTTAAGATAATTTTCTTTTTTTAAGGGTTTTTTTTAATTTTTTTTAAGGTTGTACAAAACCAAAGTTCTCAACAGGTCTATGTGGTTTTATGATGCAGAGAAGCGGCTGCATCAGGTGGCAAATAAATAGGGCAGCATTTTCATGCCAGAAAATTCTAACAAGTCAATTTTTATCCACACAATTTTAGAAAATTTCCTCACTGATTTAAAACTTTTTCCTCACTGAGCCTGTGTTCTAAATCCCAGATAAGGCATAGAAATTTGTGCTATCCCAAATACATGCATAGAAAGTAATCTTTAAAAATCAGTGGATCTGAAAGTTGTATGATATGCCATAGTGCAGCTACCATAGGTACAGATTGTTTTGAGAGAAATACTCCTCCTTTTGTGTGACATGCTTTAAGTTTTGAGGTGGCTCAATTTCGAAATATAAATCAGACCTTACAATCAAGGTGCTTAAAGCCTTGTATCAACGAAATCTACTTCACACCTCCTGCCTTCCAGGCTATGCTGTGGAGACACTGACAACAACAATCAATTATGTGCATTGCTATTCAGTTTCAATAGCAGACTGTATCGAAATCAACATTGTAGAAAAGAAAATAATTGTTGCATACCATATATTTATACTATACCTACTTCTTATTAAAAATAGTATTCCATAATTAGAATTTAACTTTAGTATATAGCAAACATTAAAAAAATAATTAATAAGATAATTTGTAAGAGAATTGTTAAAATTGTGACCTGTTTAAAAAAACACCTGGTTAAAATAATAAAGTGGCTTACCATTAACAACAACTTTGTAATAGAAACCAAACTTCTACATCAGAGTTTAGCATCAATGTTTAGTAAAAGCAAGTCTGAAATAGACAAATTTTAAACATAATATAAAATAGATTAACACTGCAATCTATCAGAAATAGAAATTCTTTATTATTGATATTTTTACTGTAGTTTTCGAAACAGCTATTAGTCTTGGTAAAGTTTGCAACTTCATTGCAATTCATATAACATTCTTTTAGCATCAAAGGTTTGGATTGGGTTAAGTTTTATTGACTGTTGCACTAGATATACACATAGATTCTAAAACGAATTATCGAAGAAATTATATTTAAACGATTTCACAAGAAGCACAATTATTTTAGCTGTGCCGAAAAAAAGTCATTGAAAAGTACTAGTTAAAGGCAAGTTTTGGATTTTTTTGACAATACATGGAGGGAAAAAAAATCAGGAAATGAGGGAAAACATTTAAGAAAGTTTTGTTGAAATGTGTTTGAATATAACTAATAATAATACAAATATATTTCCACTTATTCACCAAAGTAAAAATTAAGGTTTAAATACAAGATATTTTCTACTTTTGTTTAATTAGAAAAAAAACATGAGCATAATCAAAATGTATTAAATCACCAATAATTTGCCGGTCCCTCTGCACATCCTAAAACTGAACTGTTCTTCAGTCAACACTCATCTTTCTTCAGTCAACACTCACTTAACTTTTGGATCGCACTAGTAACCCATGTTAGCTTCTGTAATGGCAGGAGGTAGTATTTACAACCGTCCAGTAAATTGCCTCTAAATGCTCAACTAGAATCTTTTCTATTAAGCCTGTCTAAACTCTCTCGATCATACGACGCCTTGCAATCCAATACAGATGAGAAATAGCCCCTTAAGGTGGGAGAGTCACAAAAGAATCCGAAGTAACAACATCCTGCAAAGCAGGACAGGAAAGAAGGTGTTCACCAAACATAGGATCGAAAGGACAAAAAACACAATCCGGGGAGTCTGCAAGGCCAACCCTGCACAGGCCTGAAGATAATGATGTCAAGTCTTAAGTCGAAAAAGAGCTACGCCTACACTCCTTGTCAACCTAAGTTGGGTAAGTAGAAATATGCTACAGAAAAGATCCTTACGTGTATGTAAAGAGTTCCATAAATTATTTGCGAATCCATCCAGAAAACATGTTTAAAACATTAATTTCATTTAAGGTCTAACAAATTTGAATATTATTTGAGAAAATTTGGCAATTTTATCAGAATGAAAATTGTATTTTGGTTAAATTGTATTAAGATCATTTTGTATGTAAATAGTACCTTACAAGAGTTTCCAACTAACAGACCAATCGCGCTTTTCCCCCCTGCCTTTTCACTTTTTGTTTTTACCCAAGTTAAGTTGACACAGAGTGTATAGCTCTAGGCAAGGAGGTACATATTCCCCTATCCAGGAAGGAAGACCATTTCTTCTCGGAGGCAATATCCCTATAGTGGCGAAGTTTAGATATATGAGAGTGTTCTAGAATGGTTTATAAATCTAAACTTTATAGAATCTTAACCTAGTTTAAATGGTTTCAATGATACTTAATAAAATGCTTTGCGTCTCAAAAGCTTTCTATTTTGTCTACACTGCTAATACAATAGCTTTAGATTAGGATAGGTTTGAATTATCGTCGCACTAGAGCTACATGAGGGCTATCGCATGTTAGAACCATAGTCAAGTGATGAGCCGACACCTGAATAGGCACTCAACGCAACCATTAAGGGCGACATCGTACACAGCGTTGGGACATTGGAGCATATTAAACGTTCACTCCCTTACACAGGTTATTATTCGTTGGACATTTTTGGCTGCACGGGCTGTTTATAGGTCGGCAGTAATTTTGCAGATGCCCGAACATGGGACCTTTTGCATGCTAGGCTAGTGCCTAACCGACTGGGCTCCCCAGCCCCAAAAAGGCTTTAGAAATAAGAATAGTAAATGCAACAGCAAAGGGGGCTTCCTTACTTCAGCTTCTTTGTGATGGACTTCCAGGACCCAACATTCTCTGGTGGTGGTGGGGCTGGGTCCTCAGGCAGCGTAGACGCATCTGTACTAGTGGAGGGAGGTGGGTGGGACATGCTGGACGAGGCCATGCTACTAGGAGACTGGAACAGAAGTTAACATTTATGTTGGGGAATATTCTTAGTCAAGAAAATGAACTTTAAATTTCATCATAAAATGTTGTTGTTGTGCCCATGGATATCCTATGAAGATGGCTAGCGGCCAGAGCCTCCGCAAAGGTTGGACTTCTTGATACATAAATAAAGATGCGCATATATACACAATACATTACAAAAAAAAATATGAAAAAAAGATTATAAAAATGTCTTCGAGTGCAGTGCTCCTATATATCATTTTTCATACAGTTCAATGGGAGTAACGATCGGGAAAAAAAACATATCTTCAAATCATTACTAGTTACTGTTAATATTAAGTAATTGAAAATGGGTTACTTCAAAATTAACTTTCCAATGTCTGCTGATAAGTCTCCTACATAATTTCCTTTTATTTTGTTAAATGAACTTTACTTACTATTTAAACTTAACCTTTAAAAAAAATATATATTTGTAAGTTCCCATTGTAACTTGCTAGATTAAGGAACAAACTTTACTTTTGGCATAAATAAGAACAATTCTGTACAAAAAAAAATGAAACCACAACTAACACATTTTAATTAATCCAACTTTCTACTTTTTCAAACAACTAAACTTTTATCACATATTTAAATGATCAAAAGACCTACTGTGACGGGAGGTGTTGGGAACGAACCCTGCGCATAGCCGTACTTGGACAGTATCTTCTGTCGCCTCTCGTCCCTCCTGGCCGCGATGGCTTCAGCCGTCTGGGGTTGCTGCTCAACGGTCCGCTTGGCTTGTGTGTTGCCTAAGAAGCACACAATGCACAATTAGATCATAACTTGGTTATGTTAGAGTTACTAGATAGAATAAACTCCCAGCGAATAATCTGCAGGCCACTATATCCCTTTTTTCCTCAGCAAAAATAATAATGTAACAAAACGCAGAGAAATGAAATTTATCTGTTTCAAAACTTGGAAGAATGTGTTCCGAGAACAACGAATTCCTTTCAAGAACAACGAATAAATTAAAAAACAAAGAATACATTTAAAGCACGAATAATACGTTATA
The DNA here is from genome assembly GCA_023701765.1 of Hylyphantes graminicola. Taxonomy (NCBI): domain Eukaryota; kingdom Metazoa; phylum Arthropoda; class Arachnida; order Araneae; family Linyphiidae; genus Hylyphantes; species Hylyphantes graminicola. Next base: position 67,159,886 of record CM043117.1, read on the forward strand.
AAAACGAATGCACTTAAAAATGAGGGATTTTAGGAAATCTGGCGTGTACCAAAATGTGTTCGGTCAGGTGTACATCACATGCTATTTGTCAAAAAGAGTCACTTGTAAAATAAACTGTTTGCGATTTTAATTGACCTGCTTTGCGCAATTCGTGTGGATTTCTCTTATAATACTAGCACTATTCTACTTTACAAAGTAGCGAATCAACACCTGAAGAGGCAACCAATGCAATTCTTTAAAGGGTACTACTTTAAATAAATAAGCTGCTTCTGTATAGGTATTCCAAAACTAAACTCCTCGGCACAACAGCCCATTACTGGGCCAAGGAATGCCGTGTCTATTTCAGCTTTCCTGACCTAGGGCTCTGGGGAGCTAGGCATATGTCCGGGTAAGGTGGTCAGCCTCACGCGGAACGCCCAGTATTTAGCTCCCAGGCATGCTTGGTTCCCATTTTATCGACCCACTCAAGGCATGAAAGGATGGGTCAACCTCACCAAATCTGGGATTATAGGTATTCTGGTTTACAATAAAAGTAAAAAAAATTGTAAAATGAAGATGGGAAGTGAATTCAACAAAGGTTCATGCACATGTGGTTGATAGTCTCCACGTCGTAACCGTTTCAACTAGCCCGATCTTTTGGACTCGAATCCACTGTAGCTCTCGTTCTGACTAGATCCACCAATCGTACAAATCACCGCCAACTTTTCTTCCTATGCAAATTTTTGAGTCTCTCTTTTTGTATATACCGATGTCTTGTGGCATACGACACACTGCTCACTTTCTGGCTACACATAGCCGTCACTCTTTGGCCCTTACGGCACATTTTCCTGCAGCGTCCTTTCGTTTTAAGCTTAATTTTTTTATCTAGTTGTTCTTTATCACAATAAATTTCTTTTGGTTTTAAATCTTCTTTTCTTTAATTGTCTAAATTCATTTTGCGTTTTACGAGGGTTAAAACTAACAAGTTGAACAATGTGTAAATTTTAAGTGAAGAGGTCAAAGCATATTGTGACAGTCAAGTGCTGTCCTTTCACACCAAGTGAAATATCATTGAATAAACAGGGATTCCATAATAAAACTGAAAATAATTTGATTCTAAAACTTACCAAATTTAACATAACTTTCAGGAATATCAAAACAAGCTGCATCAATTTCACATGCATAGCAGCCATCGATTTTGTAAGGCGAGACGTGTTGAACTGGGGAGTCCAAGGCAAATACATTTCCGAAGGTAACCTTTGCATGTAAAACTCGAAAAATAGGTACTTCTGTAACAGGAAAAATATTTTAGTAAAATAGGAAAAGTTTGGTTTCATGATAAAAATAATGAAATATGAGAGTACTGTTGCACCTTGGTTTTGGTTTGGTTTGAATTATCGTCACACTAGAGCTATGGAGGGCTATTGGCAACGGACAAGGTATTTTAGAACCACAGTTAAGCGACAATCCGACACCTGAATGTTCCCCCAATGAAACCGTTAAGGGTGATGTCATACACAGGGTTAGGACTTTGATGATTGATATTTAACATGCACTCTCTCTACACGGGTATTATTCATCGGACAACAACAAATCAACAGTTATTTTGGTGATGTTAGCCCCACAGTTGACCCTTGTAAACACAAACTTGCTTAACACGAAATTTCGTTTAAGATGAACTGAAATGAAAGCGTTTCCCTGGCCTATAAAGCTTTGAGCTAATGCTTAAAAATCTCTTAACGATGAATCACTTAATCCAAACAAAAAAATTGAAGATTTGACTTTTTTTCTTTGTGATTGAAAGTTACGAAGAACAAATGAAGAAAAACACTTAAAAAAAGAAGAAAGTGAACATTATAAAAATAATCTGTCTTCTACTTCTGTGAAAATCACAAGATATCCCATGATTCATTTGTTTCAATCCAATTGCTGTTCCTTAAATATTTTGCTAAATTTTCTATAGCAAGAACTACCTAAATAAACTTTAATAATTAAATTACTAATTCTATACAGTGTGTTACATAATAAAATTAGAATAATTTCTGGAAGTGATTTTTCTTTAAAAACTATTCACGGGTTCAATGTAAAAAATTCTAGACAAACACAAAATGTTTTGGCCTTCTCTTTGAGTTTACGTCAACAGGGTTTGACTGTATATAATAAAATAATAGGGTATTGTATATTTATAAAGCATGCAAGAAATTAAATAAAGTGAAAATATAAAACATACACATTATAAGTATATCTTACCCATTTTTATTGGGAAGCCAGCAGGCAACTGATGCATGATGAAATCGCGCAATTTTGCGAAATGCCTATTACTGATTGCCATTAAATCTATTATTGGAATAAGCTGAAAATACACATATTGATTTAGAAAACCACAAAATATTAAAATAAATAATTATAACTTACTCAATAATGTGTAATTAAGTCTCAACCAAAAACTGTTTTGCAGAGATTTTAAAGAAATTAATAATTACATCTGCACAACAAAATGAACATAAATGTATATTTTAAAACCTAAAACTTTTTCCAGGTTTTCTCCTGAAAATGGAGATTAAAAAATGCTGACTTTTCTCTGACAATTCTAGTCCAAAACAATTTCCTGATTTTACAAAGAATCACATGTTCCCCAGATGGGTAGACACCCTGATTCAATATTTACAACAGCAAACAAACAAAAATAAGCTAAAAGGAAATATTTTCCAAAGTAAACTGGTTCATACTCTATGATTGTGAAATTCAGGGGTTTCTAAGGCGGTTTTCAGGAGTGCACAATGTAAATTCAGGAGGTAAAAAAGAATAAAATTAAAGTAAATTGAATATGTTTGCTTATTATCATATTAGTCTAGTGACTTCACTGCACTTCAAATGATGAAACAGAAGAAAAATCTTCCAAAGTGTTGGGCAGCGCATTTCGGGACATTAACTATTATCACAATGTCTAAACTCTATTTCCTACTGTGCATGTGCAGTAGACTTATTTTGACTAAAGTAAAGTATTTCGAATAAAGTAAAGTCGTAAATTTTTCAGGAGAGGGGAGTGGGGGGATATCAGGAGATGAAACACAAATTTCAGGAGTTTTTCAGGAATATCAGGAGGCGTATGAACCCTGTCAGGTGTTCAGCAATTCAATATAAAGAGGCAATAAGGAATGAAATTGAATATGTTTGTTGATTATTATATTAGTTTAGTAAGTTCACTGCACTTCAAATAATGAAATAGAAGAAAAAAATCTTCTCTTAAAGAGTTGCACAGTGTTTTCTGGAACATTAACTTAAACTAAAATGATGTCCAAACTCTCCTTTTTAACTGTGCATGAACAGTAGACTTCCGAATAAAGTACGGGAAAAAAATGACAGAGAAAGGAGAAAAATGATTTGTGTGATCAATTTTTTCAGGAGAGGACAATTTTTTTAGGAGATAAGACATAAATTTCAGGAGTTATAAGGGCAATTAAAAACACCCAATGAAACTCAGATTATGTTAGGTTTGAAATATTGTCCCACTAGAGCTACACGAGGGCTATTGGTGAGGGGGCTTTGTATATTTCGAACCACAGTCAAGTGATGAGCCGACACCTGAATACTAATAGGCACCCAACGCAACCGTTAAGGGCAACATCGTACGCAGTGTTAGGACTTAAAGCAGTGTTAGGATATTTAACGTGCACTCCCTTACACAGGGTATTATTTGTCGGACATTTTTTGGCTGCATGGGCCATTTGTAGGTCGGCAGTTATTTTGGTGATGCCTGGACCCAAACATGGGACCTTTTGCATGCCAGGTGAGTGCCTAACCGACTGGGCTCTCCAGACCCTAATGAAAATCAGGAATTTTTAGGAATTTCAGGATGTGTACAAACCCTGACTAATACTTTATAAACACCATTTACTGCACTTACTTGCTCTTGTAACGAGAGGGGATAGTCTTCACACAACCAGATGGTGCCTTTGAACTTTTGTATTTTAGTGTTGACCTCCCTTGGCCGGCCGATGTCCCTGCCTTTCAGATCGAGGAGGGTGTCAAAGTATTCTTCTGGGGTGATGGATCTGGGATTAGGAGATCGGATTTCCTGGGAGAAAAACATTAGTGAATATTTTTGAGAATTTGAGTTGCATAGATTAAATTGGTTTGAGATATCATTATACTATTGGCGACAGGCAGCATTATTAAGAACCCTTGTCAAGTGACAAGGCAACACCCGAGTAGGCACCCGACTCAACAGTTGACCCTTTCAGTCCCAATAAAAATTTGGCATCATCATTTTAGATTTTTTTCTCTGTTCGTCTGTAGTCATTTATGATATAAAAAAGCACATCATTCGATTCTTCAAACTTTTTTCGATTACAAAATGCTTTTTATTAATAAAAAATAGATGTCAGTCCTATAATTTTTTTATTAATAATGATAAGAAACATGATGATGCCAAATGGCATCAGTGGGCTGAAAGGGTGAAGGGCAATCTCATACACAACGTTGGGACTTTTGAGCATATTTAGCATGCATTCCCTCTACACAGGTTATTATTTGTCGGACATGTTTTGGCTGCATGGATTATTTATAGGTTGGCAGTTATTTTAGCAATGCACGAACTTGGGACCTTCCACATGCAAGGCAAACACCTTAACCAATACCACCTAGATTAGAAGGCCGATGAACTAAGCAACACAACGCCACACTAGTAGACCAATTTAGATTTGTTAACCAATAACGTTGTATCTTAAAATGACTTCGCATCTTCATTCATCCTATCTTAAAAATGTATTAAAATACCAGATCTAGTCACGAATGATCATTGGTCAAAACCACAGAATCGGTCTACTAATATGAGGTCAAGCATTTAGTTCGCCGGCCTTCTAATCTAGGTGGTACTGCCTTAACCCAGCCCCTGTGAAGCATAGAGCACAAAGGTCTTCATAAGTAAACAGATGGTAGCAATTTGTTAGAACTGAAGAAAACAATCAAGGCATTATCATTTTTTTTAAACTGCCATTTTCATAAACTTTCTTTTCATGTGAAACAGTTATTTTTTGCATAACAAATTCAACGAATTTTTCTAAAGTTGTCCAAATTTGTTTTGCTTAACTTCAAGTACCACTTAAACTATTAACCATTTGGCACGATAACGAGTGGGTTCAGTTTTATGGAGGGTTTAAGACTTAACATTATAAAAACATTACAATCATTAACACAAGTGTATTTCTTAAAAACAATTAAGTTACAAGAGCAAAATAATCTTACCGATAATTGATTTGTATGCTCATCTATTTCCATAATACCAAGAAAGGATTGGAATGCAGATCTCGTAGCTTTGTACTTGCGTTTATCCACTTCCGATAAGTGTTCAGTTCTAGTTTTGGTGACTAATTCCACATTGTTCGCCACATAAGCCTGGAAAAATGAATAAAATATAAAAAAAGAAGTTCTTAAAGAACTAAATAGCCTACTTTCCTGTTACTTAAATACTTACTAAAATTCTTATCTTGAAAAAACTAGGTTCGTAACAGTAAGTGACATCAAAAGCCGTTTTTCCACATTAAATTTATATAAATTAAAATAAATTTCACTAAACACAGCATCCAGCTATAATTTTAACTTCTTAAAGCAACAAATCAATTATTTTCATTAATTTTACATCTACAATAAAATAAATATTACTTAACGTCCGCATGATTTATTTGCAGTTATAAATAAATATTTAATTATTCGTAGAACAAAAACCAAAAAACTACTCCTCAATGCACTTAAAATAGGAAATGTAAATTAACAAGTAGGTTTGTAACAAAATATCCCACTTAACCCGCTTCCACACAGCAGTTGTGTTTAACAGGTAAAAGGCGCCAAACACAGCATTAATTCTATATTAAACATTTACTTGCTAAATTCGGCTATTTTCATTTTTTTTTAATTTCGAAAATTAAATAATTATTACTTATTTACTCATTATTACTCATTTGCAAAATTTGTTATTTCAAAGAATAAATATGTAGTATTCCTCGCTTTTAAATAGAATGAAAACAATTTATTTTAACATACAAAGATCTCGTAGTGAAATATATTTGACGTCATCTTAAATTGATCGATGTCTCAAAAATAAATTTATTTTAATTTATTGTCTAAAAGAATTAAAGTTTCTCAAACAATTGTTGCTATGGCAATGGTGATTTGATTCTAATAAAAAAATGGCTTCCTATGCTTTTTAAATGAGCATTAAACTTTGCAGTTTTTTAAATAATTGAAGTACTTAGAATTCGAATTCTTTTATGAAATTTTCAATGTATTCTCATTTTGATACGCAGAATTTTTTGACGTATCTCACTTGTCCGTAGCATTTGTAGTTTGCAACAGCGCTTTAAATGACTCGAAATTGTATTTTAATGCTAATTCAATGGCAAATTCGTCGACAAATAGTAGATTTATGTCCGTCCGATCGTACAGACAGACGGACAAAAAGTATCAAAGTTGGGTGTCTGAGGTTATACCTTTCTAATAAAAAAAAAGAATTTTTGAGATCGGATTGGTAGAACCCATTTTGGAAGGGGGGTACGGATGGACGGACATCGACCGCATGTCAATACCTACTTTTTCATTTTTTTTTTGTAATTCTTCGAATTAAAAAAAAAAAAAAGTAGGCTAATAACTATTACACACATAGGTAAATTTAGAAATATTAAACTGAAAATATTTTAAGTACATTACAAACAATATTTAAATAAATAAATTATTTTTATAAAATTAAGTTTATTAAAATTCATAAAATGTCTTACCCTACATTCATAGCCATTTATTATAACAGGTTTGCTACTCTTTCGATGTAACAGGCCATGTCTGAGACTGCACAAAATAAAAATAACAAATCATGATATGGGACATACCATTTTATAAAAAAATCTAAAACTAGAAAAGTGATGGAAATACATTGGTTATAGTTATACTCTGTCTAATCTAAACAAACGGAAAATTTGTTTGTAATAATCATAAAAAAAATTCAATTTAAAATACTTTCATTTTTCTGAATTCTAAAACAGAAAATAAAGTCACTTATTTGTCAGTTGAACGCAATTAACACGAAATCAAAAGGGGCACGGAAACATAATACACTAATAAAACGTGAACACAATTAGTAATTCAATTAAGAAAGTTAATTTGTGGAGTAGTGCATACTATAGAAAAATAAGGATTTTTTTAAAGGAAAACCAATTAAGAACAGCAGTTGGATTAAAACTGGCAAATCATGGGAGGGAAAATATGATGGTGGCGGGCTGTTATTAATGCAGTATGTGGTTCCAAACACAAAGACTAAAAAGGTAAACTAAATTCATCTAACAAAATGTCTTTGCTAATCAGTGTAATTTAGTAATTGTAAGTATATAGGAAGAAAAAAAAAGAGAACTGCTGGACATAAAGTGCATTTTATGTGTAAACTATTTGTTATCCTCTTATATTCTAATTGTTTGCAATAACTTTCATTGAAATATTTAAAGACAAGTAATTCAAATTAAATCTTGATTCGGGGCATAAACTTCTTACAGTTTCGGAAACTAGAAGAATCGGGCTATAAAGCTAAAAAAAAAAAAATTATATTGAATTTCATTAAAAATAGGTATTTTACCATAGGGAGATAACTTAAATAGCAAATTACATACCTGTCAAATCTTATCTTTTCTGTGTCTACATAAGTTGCAACTATGGGAGCGGCGAATCTTAGTGCTACTTGTTCAGGGGACGGGGAGAGTGCCACCATAACAGTCATCATGTGTTGAGGAAAAACCTTCATTTGTTCAATAAAAACCTTTTTGGTGTCATGATTGACTTCCATTATAAGTGCACCATCATCTATGAAAAAAAAACACTATTTTTATTTTATCAAGGTTTTGATTTCTAGCCATACTTTAACTAATGGATACACACAAATAAATATGTCACTTGGCTGTCAGGTTTTACAGCAACACACATAATTTTTTTTAATTTAATAATTTTATTAAACTAAAAAAAATTAAAACATTTAGGAGACATTTATAACCATCTACTACATAAATATAATTTTTTAAAGAAAATTAAGAAATACAATTTTCAGTTAAAAAATTTAATTTAAATATCATGCATTGAAAACAAGTTTACATTTCAGCCAATTTGCTTATCCTTCAGAGGGTTAAAATATCTAAAAAGTAGAGTGGTTTCAGACAGTCTACAGTCTTTTCAAACCGCTTTTTATAATCAGCACCCTTCAAAAGGTGTAGAAAGCACAAAATCGCTAAACAGATTGTGGAATTTCAACAAAATTACAACACTTTTATAACCTTATATTTGATATTGTGTAATTAAAAGTAAAAAAGAACATCATGTATATTAAACCGAAAAGTATAGTTACCATGCCCCTTGAAAATGTAACTTCTGTTTCCACGCTGCCATTTGGAATGATAAAATCCTAGTAAAGTGGTATCAATACGAACACTTGAGCCTAAATTGAACCAAATATTAGGTCAAACAACTAACTATAATATCTCCAGACATTTTACTAGGATACATCAATTTAAATAACTAAATATTCTCATTTTACATAGCATTGCAATTCAAGAATTGAAATAGATTTACAGACTTTATGTTTGTTTATTTCAAAAAGGCTTTTAAAAAAAAACATAATGGGGTTGTTTCACGGAGGATCTGGCAATAGCTTCGCTGTCTTGCTTTCCTTTTTCTCAAATTACTTTTGCTTTGATTGGTTGGTTGATATAATCAGGTTTGTGTGCTGACCAAGCAAACTAACCAGAATATAAGTCTACCAACCAACTTAACCAAAACAAAAGTAATTCGAGAAAAAGGAAATCAAGATCGCGGAGCTAATGCCAGATCCTGCGTGAAACAACCCCATTGTTTAAATAAAGGTAGTCAAATTACAATTAAAAAATTACACATATAAAAACTCACCTCGTTTATATACTTTATAAGTATCACTAGGACACAGTCTAGATAAAAGTGGAACTGAAATAATTTTAAAATATTAAAATATACAAGTCGTAGCTCATTAATTCTACACACATTTCATTTTTTTTTAAGATTTAAACATATAATCTTATAACACTACACCTACAAGTTAGATACTGAAAGTAAAATACTAACCCCAACTATTGAATTCCCAACGTATTTCTACATAAAAATCTGGAGTCTGAAATTGAAAAAAAAAATATTAGCACACAATTTTTCTAATGAAGTGTTTATCAAAACATAATTAAGTTGTCATTGTCATAATCTTGAATATTTTAAAAGAATTATATATGCTTGAAATATTTTATTTATTGAGTTTGTTAAATTCCTTTTTCTAAAAATATTTTTCATCCATTTTTTTAAAATCTTGCTTAGAAACTTTACAAATTATTTACCAGCAACTCACTTAAAAATGCTTACTAAATAAAAAAAAAAAAATATTTGAATTCTTCTTATATTGAGGACTTGGATCCATATTTTTCACTAATTTGAAGCATAGTAATTTTTCCTTTTTAGCATTTAATAAGGTTGTTTTTACTTTTGTTTCTAATTAAAGATCATTATACATAAGGTACTCAAATAACTATAATATTAAAAAAAAAAAGCTACAATATTATTTATTCAATTATTGATATTGAGAATTGGATAAAGAAAAATTGAAAATAAATTTTTAATATTGATCTGATGTGATCATAACACTAAAATAGAAAAGATAAAAACTTTAAACACCATCCATTTTGATTGACTAGTCAATGTTTTAAAATGTACTAACCAACATGTGATTTTGAAAAAGGATTTTAAAACCAAGGTATAATTAAGGGCCATAGGCAATTCAAGGTGCCACTCTTAACGATTTTATTTAAAAGGGTTCCTACAAACTATCTAACTACATTGCTCAAATATACTTACTGACATGATTTTAGAAAGTAAATCTGGGATTCCAATCGCCCGAGTACTGTAACGCTGAAAGTCTCTTTTCTCCAGCACTTCTTGAAGTAACTGAGAGTTCTCAGTACTCACTGCTTCATGAACAACTTTAAAGAGATAAGAAAACAAATGAATACTTTAAACAAATAAAAACTTTATTTTGAAATAAGCTATTTTAACTGAAGAGGTAGGGGCTCACGCTCACCACATGGTTTTGATCCCAGGAACTTCTTGCATGCTAGCCCAATACAACAAAGTAGTAACTAGACTGTGAGGGCTATAGTAGGTTTATTTAGAAAGCAAGCTTCAGAAGCATTTACCTGTCCCATCCCCGCATGGTTTTCTTCGAAACAGTGTGAAAGTCCCTGTTTCGGATATTCTCCCACACTACATGGGTTTGGACTGTTTGGATTGTTAAAATTGTAACACTTATATATCTACGAAAATGTCAGGCATCCGATTTTTTCTACAAGAAAAAAGGAAACCAGGACCAGCAATACATTTAGTTGTACAGGGAAACCCTTTTAAAGAATTGGGACCGACCCAATCCATATATTTCCAGATATTTTCGAATTATTTCATTGACCAACTTCATGTAAAAACAGGCAAATTGGTATTAGCAGCTTGAACGAATGACACACCCTTATGGTTTGGGAAGTTAAATACAGTTTTCTGAGAGCGTTCTCAGGGCGGAGCTTAAACCATTCTCAGAGCAAACATGCATATATTCGAAGCTCAGTTCACATTTCGGCCTAACTCTGGGAAACACAAACCTGTATAGCCTTGCTTGTTTTCAATAATAACATCAGCTCCATGCCTGAGGAGAACTCTTGTCGATTCTAAGTGGTTCAAAGTAACTGCAAGCATCAAGGGGGTTCTGCCCCTAGGATCCTTCTTTTCAATATCATCCTGAAAGGAATGAATCTATATCACAACCAGATCACTGTAACAAAACATTTCCTCACTGTCATTGTAGTAAAAGCAGCACATAGGCGCCGACTCCATAGGGCCTGAGGGGGCCCGAGCCCCCTCAAAAATTCGTTTAGGGGGGCGCAGCCCCCCCAATAATTTAAGGAAATTATTAGTTATATTATGCATTGTAAAATTATTGGTTGGAGTTTTTTTTATTTCCATTGTGTGGCGATAATTACTGTGATATTATTAATGGTGTAAGTCAGACGGTCGACATTTGCACCTTTGAAAGACACTCTAACTCTAACAATGGTATTTAGAGCCTAGAGCACGATTAAAAATCTTTATTAAATAGAGAAATAAATGCATACAGGATGTTGAATTTTCAGTTTCGAAATAATAGAAGTAGTTTAGTACTGTGTTATTATATTACTGTATTAGTGATTTTAAAATAATTAAATATTTTTAGGGAGTAAGACTCAATTAAAACCCGCTATTTGCATACTTTTTGACTGAAAGTATTAGGCACTCTGTATTAACTGTGTTACCATTAACTTTGATATATTGTTTTTATTTAATGGACCCAAAAACGTATTCAAAGTAATTAACTATTTCACTTATTAACCCTCTAGTGTCTAGTGCCATATGGCAACAAGAAACATAATCCACTTTATCTCTTCAAAAATATCGATACCAAATCAGCTGACTTGTACCATTCGTTATTTGCATTAAAAATGACTTTGTTTTTAAGGAGTTGCTGGCATAGATGCTGTTTAACTCATTTTTTTTCGATAAAACTCCAAATTCAGTCACATAATTTTAAATCAGTGTCATCTGACCGGCGGTCTAAAGTGTTAATACATGTAAAATGCAGTAGAGTCCCGGAAAATCGGGACTTGAAGGGTGTCGAGTTTGAAGAGTTTACAGGAGTGATGGGTTGTACGTACAGTAATAGTCTTTAATCATAATTGGTACTGTAAATTAATTTAGCTTTTTTCGAAAATACCGTGGGTGTTTAAGTTTTATTTCTTTTTTCAATGCCAAACAAATGAGTCAGGCTTGTCGAGTTTCGCGGAGTGTCGAGATTTTGGGGGTTTTATGAATGTTCAGCGTATGACTCTAAAATGCTTAAAAATACTTTAAAACGCACTATTTATCATCTAAAATTTGGAAAATTTTCTGGGACAAGACCGCTGGTATGGGCCCCCCCAATATTTTTGATAAGTCGGCGCCTCTGAAGCAGCATGATGTATTACCCTATACTTCTAAATAATCGTTATTGAATTTTGAATAGATGAAATTTGCATATGTCTTTGACATTATAATATTAAGAAATAATGTACAGAATTTATGGTTTGTTCAAAAACATTATCTAGAATATCGTTTGTAAAAAAGTACACAGAATTAAATAACAATTTCAAACTAAGATAAGAAACCAAAACTAAACAAGAATTTTTTTTTTCAAACGAAACAGAAATTTGACATACAAACACAGAAAAATTGTGTAATATCTTGCTATTTCACTAATCTATCTCTTTCAATTGATCTACGGGGCTTTTATATTAATATTTCATTATTTTAAATAAGACTTCAATGCATAAAATAAAATCACATACTGTTGAAGCCTGTAAGAGGTTATCTAATTCTTTATAATCGTTATGCCACACGCACAAATGAATTGGAAACTCTTTTTTTATGCGTTCATAAAGCATGATAAAGCTTCGAAGATGTTATACATAAATATTATTTAAAGAGTCTATACATCTATAAAACTTTCTTAACAATTATTTAAAAATAATCTTGCTAGCAGACATCTGCTAAGATCAAAACAATAAACTGGCTTTTCTGCAAAGCACTACGAAGTGAAGTTTAGTTGTTCGTAGCTATCTTATGGTAGAACTATTATTCACTCTTTCTGGTGTGTGCGTGGGGAGGTGGCACTCAGTGGGGCACTCAGGTGCTTTCTTCTAAACAGGTCACGATTCAAAATGAAATAAGAAGTTTTTCTAAGATATTTGACGAGAAATAGAGCGTGGAACACGGAATGTCATATTAAAAGATTACTGCGCTGCCATAAAAAATAGAAAATTGGCATGTTTCACGACGTCGTGAGTGGCAACAGTTCCAATCGTATTGCTTTCATTTTGGGTGATTGTGGAATTACATTTGAATCGGTGAGTGCAGAAACAACGCCAGTCACAAATTTCAAATTTTTCAGGAGGGAGAAAAAACGTAATAACTCCTCCTCTATTTCTGCACTCAACACTCGAAACAAACGTACTGTATTTACGGAACTACTCAACAGACTAACGTGGTTTTTGCACTCAACACGCATCTTGCCTTTCTACGCTTATTTTCATTGAAAACGAGTCTTCGGAATTTTTTTTGACTAAAGTGGTTTCTGCACTCACCGATTCTTTTGTAGTGAACACTGAACAATACAATATTTTCTTACCTTATACTAAAACGAAGATTGTATACAAATTTTTCATTTAGTAGAGCTGAGCTTTTCGCTGTTCATGAATCCGGTTAAAGCTGCTGTCCCACAATTTCGGGGGGTCCCACAATTTTGATTTTCCCCAAAGAATCCTGTAGTAGGGTAGAGGACGACTCGTACTGAGCTGCCACGGCAGCCAAGGCTTCGGAGCGGGGGAATACCTTGTCTACTTACTAGGCGAGCTTCGAAAACACTCCCCCCCCCCCCCCATGCATTTGCTTGGTTTTCTAGGAAACGGGGGGAGCGCCGTTTCTCTAAACCAGACGCGGTTGAGGTTCTGTTGTGAGGTTAACAATATTTGAACAGTTCAAACCCAACTGGGATGGGGAAGAACTAAGGTCATGCCGTTTCAAAGAAAACCACATACGGGGTGGGGGAGGAAAATGCTTTCGAAGCTCGCATTCAGGCTAGACAAGGGATATATAGAACTCTTTGATTTTCCCGCTTATGATTTCATGTTGTTCTTCAGTGCAATGGTATCCGTTTAGAAATAATGTTAAATTTAAAATCCCCCTTCAAAGCAGATTTGTTGGCTTACATTTTTAACCTACTTTCTTTCCTGCTTTTTACTTGAAAATAATTATAAAAAAATATAAAAAGGAAAAAGAGAAATGTGACGAAAAAATGGTTATTGACGTAGAGGAAATTTTCGTCTATCTGTCTGTCGGTGCTCCATATTCAAATTCCGTTATCACTCTTCAAATTTTAACTTTTGTTTGTTTGAAAGACGTGATATCAGGGGCCTATTTTTTTACACTTTGTCTATATCTCTCTGTGCGTCCGTCTTATTGTCTACCCTAGTAGATTTGGCAATTTCGCAAGCATCACAATTTTTACCCTTGGATTTAGAACTTAACTTTTCGACCCTCTTTTTTCCCGCATTATTTTTGCTTTTCTGCCAATGGGCATGTTCTGCCAATGGGCCGGTCTTTAGTGGCAACATAAATGTTGAATGAAAATTAGTTCTTTCTCGAGCTCTGATTGGGGATTCGATATATCTTTTGAACATAACACCAAGTGCAGAAGAACAGGAATAAAAGCTGGAAGGAATTCTGTCACCAGCAAAGCACTTGCAAAGCAGATTTAATTGAAGAAAAAAAATTATTAAAAATCATGATTTTTTTTTTATTATCGACCACCTGAACTGAACAGTATACATATGAAGTAAAAAAAGACGGAGGAACCCACTTACAATACTATTCAATTCTATGTCATCAAGTGCATATTACAATAATGCATATAGGAGAGTTAGCAAAGCAGATTTACAAGGCTTCTTTTAAAAGCTTAAATTTCAAATTTAACCTCTTGCGACTTGGCATCCCCATTTGGGGGGACATTTTTTAAAATCTCCCCACAAACAATTAGCACGTTAATAAGTTCTGAAATGGACCTGGTCAAATAGAAGGAAAGTATGTTTAGATTATAAGAATATACGTGTAGGATTTTGCTAGGATCTTCAGAGGTTAAAGCTCCCCAAAGCAGCTTCAAAATGCATTAACTGAAATAAAATTTATGCTATCAAGCTGCTAATTTCTTGATTGATGGCTTCTTTAGGTGACATATCTCATTCCAGCTTTCATACCTGTATTTCCTCCGATCAGTGCTCAGATTGGTATGTGTTGTTCCTGCTTCCCATTTATTTACAAATCGAGGCTTCATAAAACAATTATTTTCATTCATCATTTCTGTTGCCACTCAAGATCTGAACTATGCCATTAGAAATATAGTAGCTGATGATCGACGAGACTAGAACTATATGTATATGTATGTATCCCAACAAATAACAATAACGCGCGAAAGCCTTTTGGTTGGTAATAAAATTTATTGGATAAATTTATCAATTTAACACGTTTTAGCAGTTTTACCATTTAGGTATTATTTATGCTACCATAAGTATTAAAAATAATATATTATTATTTTTGTTTAATACTCTAAACTTTCTTTATAACAAGTTAAATGTGTAATAACGTAAAATCTTATTAATTTGTATAATATGCATAAGGGGGTAAAGAAAGTTCTGTAAATGTGGTTTCACTGTGATAGTTGTCTTGTGGCAAAAAGGAAACTTACAGGGTGAATCTCAATGTTGTGCTTAGAAAAAGAGAATTTTGTAATTTATCGGAATTTATTTTCAAAATAATTTTGTACAGCACTTTTAAATGTGCATGGCACGTCTAATAACTTTTCTAATGCCTTGTTTTGCGTCGGGACACAATGTTTTTTACTTGTTAAGTTACCTTTTTTTTTTATCTTTCTAAGTATATACTCAATAGTCTATTTGGGATACAGAAATAAAAAATCAACCGATGTTAACATCCATTATATTCATTTTGGTTTATTGATAGATGATAATAATTGATAATTATTGAATACACTAATCGAAAGTAATAAATATGTTTTGCTCTTATTGAATTACATTGAGGTATATTTTTAAAGTTATTATATTATTGTCATATTTATTATTATTATTACTATTATTATAGTTATTATTATTATTATTATTATTGTTATTGTTATTATTATTATTATTATTATTATTATTATTATTATTATTATTATTATTATTATTATTATTATTATTATTAATTATTATTATTATTATTATTATTATTATTATTATTATTATTATTATTATTATTATTATTATTATTATTATTATTATTGTTGTTGTTGTTGTTGCTGTTGTAGTTATTATTGTTATAAGCATTATTATTATTTTATTTAATTAAAATTATTTTTTTGTTGTTATAGATAATTATCAATATTATCATTGCAAGCTATTGGAAAGAAAATTTACCTCGAAAAGGCTTAACTTGCTTAAGCTTATCGAAATAAAACATATACAAAAAATGTAGATCATAGAAATGAACAATTTTTGTTGAACAAATTTAGTTACACGAAAAACAAATTTAAAAAATATAAAGTTAACGTTTTTATTCGAAAATTAAGGTGTTATTCACAAATGGGTCTTTAATGGGTTAAATGTAAAATTAACTAAATATAATGTACGGGGGTTCGAAATTAAATTCCCATTACTCGGGATTTCTGTGGCACAAATTAAAGGCATTATTTTTTTTAATTTGGTAGAGAGGTTGTTGAAGACATGGTAAGCATGGACCTGAAGGCACCTGTGTAAAAATAAAAAATCCTTTTTTTGTGGTATAAGACACTAGTGTTAAAAACTGATTATCACTACAACTTTTAACAATGAATCAAAAAAAAAAAAATTAAAGAATAGCTGAACTACACTTACTATAACCAAATAATGTAACTTAATTTTATAATTTTTTTTCATATTTTAAAGGGCTTTTTTTATTTGTAACTTTCATTACTCTTCAGTTAGATGGAATTTGACACGAACAAAACCTATTAAAAAAACAGATATTCCAAGCCATTATTTAAAAAAACACACATCTAATTAATTTGGATAAATTTAAATTTGCATATATTTTTTTTAATTTCCACGTTCTTATTCCTCTTGGTTTTTCAATAAAATCTTTTGTAATAAAAATTATCGTAGGTTCTTTATGAATATTTTAACAGAAGTATATGCATTCCTTCCATTATTCAAACTATCCAAATGTCGCCGGAACGAATGCAAAGAATTGAACCAAACTATTTCACATTATTATTCTTGGAACTGAAAGTAAATTTAGCAAACATCAAAGAATAAAGAACGAATTTACAATGTTACAATGACTCTCCTAAAAATTTTGAAAGTTTTCTGTTAGTTTGAAATTTTTTTTGGGAGGTCTTAGAGTACTGTTTTAAGCCATTAAAACAGTACTCTAAGTTTCATTTTGGTTTTTAGAATGCTGTCATGTATTTATTTTCCTTAAAAATTAATAAAAAAAGTCACAAAGATAACAATAAAATTTCACAAATATATTCAATTTTTAGAATTAGGTAGAACCCAAACACAATAAAAATTACTTTTAAAAAAAAACTTAACATTTATTTTAGTACCACATTAGGTATTTCCACTACATCTGAAAACAGTTTTTAAAAAATAATAATAATTCAGGAATGTTTTCTTATTCCTTCGTATGAGATCTCACAGATCCCATCATCAACAGCCCATAGGGCACCACTTAAGGGTGCGTCCATAAAGTACGTGATGCGTTTAGGGAGGAGGGGTCGTGTTAAATATCATGTTATTTTCCCAGAACCCCCCCCCCCCCCCACGAAATTAAGATTAAATTCTAGTAAAATATGTTTCTCGTCTTAAATTTATCAAAATGTAACATGGTAATATTTACTATAGCTTTTCGGGCCATATTTCAAAGTGTTGGAGCTTTGAGGTAACCGGGAACCCAACAACGCACGCTTTAAAATGTAGAATATTTATTTTAACTTTTAGTCACTAAAATGTGTATTTATGCAAAGGCGGATATAATGTACACAAGAATATAGGGTGTAATAACGCGATGGTGTTAGTTAATTCCAACATAACTTCGCTGCTAGCTCCAAATGTCCTCAGTCCGAAATAACAATTTTCAGCTTTTCGGTGTACACTTTTCTCTTTCTTCCTTTGTATTTGGAGGCTTGGAATTTTCTACGATTTTGTATGCATGATTATTAAACTAAGTAACCCCCATATTTTTAAAATTAAAATGTCAAAAAGTAATTTTAATTAAGCTTCTTTTTTCATTTAGAAAAGACGCAAAAATGGTATGTAGAGTAATAACTTCAGACATTTAAAGATTCATCACCAGATTTGAGGTTTATTGCGTTTAATGGACTACTTTTGAATTAATGTAAAAAATATTTTAAGATTACCGCAATAGTTTTGCTGAAAAGTGTTCCTAAATGTTGCAAATCACTGTTTTAAAATAACGGCATTTGATGCTGGCAAAAAAGTAATATTCGAATTAACTAATATTTTTGTCAACTATAGCCCTATATTCGTAAGTGTATCATACCAGTTTTTTTTTTTTTTGTAAATACGCAGTTCAGTATTTAAAAGCTAACATGAAAATTCGATATTATGAAGAATCGTTAAGTACCTCGTTCAATTAAAATTCACAAAAAAATACGCGAGCTTTTAAAAAAAATCTCATGTGAGTTTACGGGGTGAAGGAGGGGAGGGAGGACCAAATATCACGAAATGCCACCAGGAGGAGATCAGTAGGGAATGGGTCCGAAAAAAATCCTGAGAAATCTCCTTGTGTAATTAGAGGACGCCCCCTTACCAAAACCACAAATGTTGAATGGAAGACGTCATGTCAATCTAACGCCAACGGAACCCATGTCTCCAGGTTGTGCCTCCACAGCAACATTCTTATTCAATTGACACCGACTCTTCCAATGTCGCCAAATCAAGGAATTCAAAAAATGCCTAATCCTTCTCTTTGAACTTGTTTCGGAAGTTCAACCGAAGTTCACTCACTCGCAAATCGTCGCCAACAAACCCGCGCCAACTTTCTCGAGTTTGATTTAGAGCAACCCCTGACACGATAGTGCTTATTATTCATAATGTTAATTCATAAGTTATTTTCTTTGCAATAAATTTTTAATTATTATTTTTTAATAAAGTGAGTGAAATTTTAACTGTAAACAACATTAGTTTCAAAGTTGTTAACTTTCAATGAAATTCTTATCGAAAAACAATTAAGTTTGTAAGAGTAACTCTAACCTAGAACCACACAATATTTGAACCGATGAGAACGAAAAAAAAAAAATCACCAAACACTTCCACAAAGTTCTAACTATTAGTTTAAAAACAGAAATTGGCATTTCTCATTCGTTTTCCTTCTTACATTTAATTAATATTATTTATCGTTTGCTAAATTTATTTGCAGTTTGAAGAATAATAATGTAAGACTGCTTGTTCAAAAATGGAAACCCCGGCTGAGCCGTCGTATTTTCTGGATGGGAAAATTTTTGGCACGCATGTCATATGATTATGTGGCATGTAAAAGATCCCTGGAGGGCCGATTTAGCCTGGGTTCTCACGGAAAAATTAAATCTCGGCATACTTTAACATCCACAGAGAGCTCAGTTTCATTGTAATCTGTGCTTCAAAATTGTTAGCGAGAGTCGCCAAGATGGTGCCACAAAAAATGGCTATCATTTCTGGGGAATGTTGACCGCCATTGTTGCAGCCCCATTAGAGTAAAAAAATGGAAGTAAAGGTTAAATAAGAGTAACCATTTGGATTGGACGACATTTGACGTGTTTTGAAAATGTCACCAACGCCTAAATGACGCAAACTTCGTCTTTCAAATAAGTATCAACAAAACAAATTTGTAAGAAAACAACTAATTACATTTGAAATATTTAACAAGTTACTAAACTTCCGTCTGCCCGTATCCCTTTCTCTCTCCGTCGTATCCTAAAAATACCTTTTTCTGTTAGAAAGAGACACCAGAGACCAATTTACTGTTCGTCAAATGGAATGAAAAATTGCATGAAACTATATTTGGAAAAGTTTTGAGGAGCATTTAAAAAAAGGTTATTTATATTAAAAAAATTCAGGGAATTTCAGAGAAAGAAAACTTTTCAAAGAAACAAAGTGCTGGGGAGCCCCGTTGGGTTGGCTGAGGCATTCGCCTTGCATGGGGAAGGTCCCAGGTTCGAGTCTGGGCATCGCCAAAATTACCGCCGACGTATAAACGGCCCGTGCAGCTAAAAATGTCCGACGAACAGAAGGAGTCCCTGTGTAGAAGGAGTGCAAGCTAAATATGCTCCAAAGTCCTAATGTTGCTTGAGATAGCTCTTGGCTGTGTTCGTTGGCTCGTAACTTGACTGTGGTTCTAAATTACAACGCCAGTCACTAATAACCCTCGTGTAGCTCTAGTGCGATGGTATTCAGGGTCCGACTTGCAACTTTAGGGGCCCAGGGCACGAGCAAATTAGGGGCCCCAAAACATACCGCGATAAAATATTTGCGTGTATTTCAATATCTTACAGTGTTTACCAAAAAATAGCCAAAGTAATTAGCTTGGAAAGTATGTTTACCCCCCCCCCCCCTCAATTAATATGTTTGTGAATTGATTAATTCAGAGTTTAAACACATTTCATATTAAACTTTGTTCATGGATTTAATTTTTGGTTTTTTCAAATTAAAAAGTTCGGAGCAGTTGTAATGAGCATAAATGTTCTTCTAGAAAACTTGGGCCCTGGGCACTTACAACATTTGCTCTGCCGGAAATCAGGCCCTGATGATAATTCAAACCAAACTAATCCTAAAAAAAGTCTAACGACGCCAAGCGACGCAATCCGACGCCAAAATGGCGTTCGATAATAAAGATTCAGATATGGAGCGGATCTTTTTTTATTTTTTCTCAGCAGACGATTTTCTCGCTAGACAAACAGTCGCCGTTCGAATCGAGGGTATTGCAGTCAACTGGCTCTAAGGAACGGACAGACGATTAAATGAGATTCGCTAGGAAAGGAAGGGTTGCAAGGACGTTCAAGGATTTCAAGTTCCACTTTTCGAACTCCACATTTTTAAGCGTCATTCATTTGCAAGTGTTATTGTTTATCGGAATCTTCTGCTTCAGCATATTCATGAAATGAAGTGAATGCATCGTTATAGAAGTTTCGGTTTCGGTGAGTTTTTTTTTTTAAATTTTTTTTTTATAATTTTTTAAAAAATTAATTTTTTGACGAGTATCATTGGGATGACAAAAAGATTATTCATTTTTTTTATAAAAGAAAACTAATATTTGAGTTTTGTTCAAAAATTTTGGAAAAATTAAAATAATTAAAACTACAATGGAATATTTTGTTTTATCAAAGTAAAATTTATTGTTTTTCCAAGTGAGCCATAAACTTTTGCATATTTATTTTGTTTTTAATGTTAATAAAAATATCATCGATATCGAATAAAAAATTCCTTTTCTTAAATTCTTTAAATTAAAGGATAAGCAAACTGGGAAAAGTGTCAACTTGGTTTCACTGCACAAAATTTTAGTTAATAAAATCGTTTAAACATTAACTATTATTTGAGGAATATTTCTTTAAAAGATGGCCTAAAAGTTTCCTACCTATTAAAACTTAATAAAATTCAATTAAATTTATAAATGTCAAAAAAAAAAAAATGTGTATTGCTGGAAAGCTGTCAGTCACTTGCGAGTTTAATAGTCTGTAGCTCTGGGATGGCCAAATATTCTGATAAAGTTTTTAAGTTGCAGTTACTTATAAAAATTAACTTTTTAAATTCAGGATCGTAATGAAAACTAAACGTTTTTAGTTCGGGAAATTTCTGTAAAACATGACTGTTTTCTTTTTCAGTGTACTATTAGAATTGTGCCTTACGGCTATTAAACCTTGACATTTAAGTAGCATCTTAGATTATCCAGAAAACTTTAACTCAACATCAGTATATGTTAAGCAAAACAAGTTTGTAAATAAGATGTACAATAACGTCCTATTTATATGGAGATAAAAATACGTAATTATATCGAATTAAATTAATTTAATCACACAACAAACTAATTAAAAAGTATTGGATTACGAGTTACGAATATAAATTCTATTATTCATTCAATTGTCTTATAATTTAGGTTGATTAATGAGCAAACTATTATGTAGTCGTTTAAGATATTCAGTTGATCTAAAACAGTCAAACAAACTCAAATTCTATTATTGAAATAATCTTTTTATTTTAATTTGTTAATTGAGAAGCAAATTAAACTGTTTCTTGGTAATCGGGATCCAAATGAATAAAACTCAAAATCTTTATTCAAGCTCATAAAATTCCGTTCCTATCCGTCTGGTTCGGGTTGTCGGCTGTTCGGAAAGAGAGGAACGAAACCTATTCGGAACCTAAAATGTAATTCGACCATTCGCGAATAGGTTTCGTACTTTCGTTCGAAGAGCCCCCAATCCGAACTAGTCGGATAGCGTGACGTCATATAGAGCTTCTGTGGATTTAAAGTTGGGTAGGTTACGGCCTGACTCATATCGAGCCTGATCCATACTTCAATGCTATTAAGAAAACCTATCTTTCATCCCCAGTCCCCATTAGCTTGTTTTAGGTGAAGTATTTAATTCCATATTTCATCCTTGTTCTTATTTCGATCGGAATAATTAAATCTACAATAAAAAAGTCTAAAACCCTTTCAATCTCAGCTTTTTATTTTTTATTCTAAATATCGAAAATTTGTAAAATAGACTCATTATGAATCCAGAATGACATGGTGAAAAGCAGGAGAATTTTTTTTTTTTTAAACTAAAACTTAAGGTTTTTTTTTTTTTTGAAATTATAACTTAAAAATTTTTTTAACAATAATTTTTCGAAACTTTATTTGTTAAAAACAGCTACAATTAAGTTTTCAAACATTTAAAAATGCAAGCAGGACGAATTTAGGGTTAATTTATTTAATAAAAGTGTTTAAGAGTGAATTTTATTTTACCATGCTTTTCATATTTTCATTATTTAAAACAAACATTAGTTAATTCTTAAAAACACATGATTCTTCCATCTAACTATACAAAAAGGAAATATAGCTTTATCGAAAAATGTATTTAGAATATGATAAAACTTATTTGAAATAAGTGCAAGCTTAACTTAGTGATAAATAAATCGTAAGTTGATGATGTCAAATGAATTTATTCGGGGCGAAAAGGTTTAAATGCTCTCCCCTACTTGTTTTGAGCAGTGTATTCCCATCCAAATTTTGTCCCTGCCCTTATTTTGATCGGAAGATATAAACCTTTAATGTTTTAAGAAATAATTAGGAAATATGCCTTAATTAGTTCATAAAATAAATACGAATAATATTAATCCAATTTTGACCGAAATTCTCGATACCAATTTTGTCAAACCACGCAGAGCCTTAAGTGATTGTGTGCGTCGGATACAAGAAACACCCTCTTATGTTAAAGTATGCCCAGCACCTAAATAGCACACCGAATTCCACGAATGAACCTATCTGTTCCTTCGTAATTAGTGTTTCCTTAAAGGAAATACATACACAACTAAGGCAGATAGTTGTTGTTTCTAAGGGGGAAAATCAGAAGCTTCTTACATAAGAAACAAGTTGGGGACAAGTTCTATCGAATGAGATTATTGCTTTAGAAACAGGTATGAAATTTTTATAATACAGTTATTTTTAATTATTTAATTTTATCATGTCACAACTACAGAAGAAAATCCCAAATATATTGGACAAATACAGAAATAAGTTAAAATAGAGACAAAATAGTAGATTTGAAAACACTTGGTGACGTATAGAAAACATCAAAATCGTAAATAAAAGAATTATACAAATAATAAAAAAAATTTAAAGAATAACCTCTTGCAACCAGGCGTCCCCATTTGGAGAAATTTTTTAAAACCTCCCCACAAACAATTAATGTAATTAGTTACGAAATTGACCCAGTCCTTTTGAAGAACATCCAAATATCAGTTTTCAGCCTATAAATAAGTGATACGGCCTTTTTTCTTGCATTTATAGCACAACAAAAAAATTGTATTTTTAGAGTTTAAGGCGTGTCCCTAAATTACTATAAACATAATTTTTTAAAAAAAATTTCGTTGCAAAACATACTTCTGAGCATATATTTGTATGAAAAGTATGTTTAGATAAAGAATTAACATACGTGTAGGATTTTGCTCGGATCTTAAGATGATAAACAGCATATACTCGGTTGAATCCAAACATATTGAAAATAAACATCCATTACTCAGCGAAAGGCCCGTCCGTGGCCCGAGTGGTTAAGGCACCCGCCTCAGGATTCAGCCTTCGCAGGTGTGCGGGGGTTCGAATCCCACCTACTGCCAGTCATAATATAAATCGGATATATGTACTGGGGAAAGAATAGAAAAATCCAACTCGTGACGGATTGGCCCGAGTACACTGGGACAGACGTGCTCGTTAAATCTGTGGTGTCCAAAGTCCCGACGGCGTCAGCGTACGATGTCGCTTGAAGTTCCGTTGGATGCCCGCTCAGGTGTCGACCACGTCGTTGACCAGGGTTCTAAATTACGAGGCATTATTGGCTGTGCTAAAGATCCTAATGGAGGCTAGAAATAGGCAGCCGGAAACGATTACACTACACTACACTACTCAGTTATATTTCTGTTATGGTTGGGTTATATTCTGCAATTGTTTGATCCAGATGAAAATATATGAATATTTCTTTTATACGACACAGTTTTAGATTAATTGTAATATTATTATTAAAAAATAATTTTAAAGAGAAACTTCTATAATTAAAAATAAAGTATTTTAGAACTTTGATCAATTGATTTTAATTAATATATACGTTAATGGTTTATAATAGTATGTCTAAATTTATGTTAACTCCTAATGGGAATGTTTCAGATGATGAAACGCTCTTGTTTTCATTTGTAACTGTACTGGATTTCATTGGTTGCTTCGGTTTCAATCTCTAAATGACCGATATAGACGAAATGAAATTTTCCTTCCATGCAAGTTTTCTTTAACAAACGTTTGGAACAACAGCACAGCAAGAAGTTGGCATTTAAAAAAATAATAAGTAAAATATTCTTAGAAAACTCATTTTCGAATATCATAACATAAGTTATTCCGGACAACAAACCGTTGGAGCTGTTGCCATCCACGACTGATTTCAATTAATGATACTGATTTCTAATGATAACTGATTTCAATAGATGAAACGAAAAGTTTCTCTATATCCAAGTTTTCTTTAAAAATCGTTTGGAACAACCAACAACACAGCAAGAAGTTGGCATTTAAAAAATTAATAAGTAAAATATTCTAGAAAACTCATTTTCGAATACCAAAACATAAGTAATTCCAGACAACAAACAGTTGAAGCTGTTGCCATCCACGACGTGAAACAACCCCACTGATTTCAATTAATATATATGCTAATGGTTTATAATAATGTGAGTAAACTTAGATCAATTCTTAATTAAACAGTTGTGAAACAGAGAGCGCTTTCTGTCTACAAGAGTAACATATACATTTATTAGCAAATTGCCTTTTATCTTCACTAATATTTCCGTCTATAAAGAAATTAGGCGTTTTCGTATGAGTGAAATCGTGTAAGGAAAAGAATTTTATCTACACCAGATAAAGTTGTTTAGAATGCTCATTTTCTCCGGTCAATGACCTGTGATAAAATCTGTTAATGTAATTGGATGTGATTGTATCATTAAAGTGATACTAGACTTTGTAACATCGATAAAATAGCTAGATATCTTGTATTTTTTTATATTCTAAATACACTGCTCAAAACAATTAGGGGAGCACATGTTTTAAACCCTTTCGCTCCCAATGATTCCATTTTGAATCATCAGCTTGTGATTTTTTTCTGACTAAGTTAAATTTGAAACTTATGTATCGTTAGATACATCATTATATGGAAGAATAACGTATTTTGAAGAATTTAATATATTTTTTTAATATCAATGAAAATATGAAAAATATGGTAAAATAAATTCCACTTTAAAACAGTTTTAGAAAATAAATTGACCCTAAAATTTTCATGCTTGCATTTTTTAGATGTTTAAAAATATATTTCAACTATTTTTAACAAAAAAAGTTTTGAAAAAATTATTGTTATAATTTATTAAAAAGTTATTATTCCATTTCCCCCCTTTAAATTTAAGTTTTAAAAACTTAAGATTTTTTCTCCTGTTTTTTACTATTTCATTTCGAATGCATAGTGAACCTATTTAACAAATTTCAGATTTATAGGATAAAAATTAAAAAGTTGGGAGTGAAGTTAAAGTTGGAATTAAAAAGTGCTCCCCTAATTGTTTTGAGCAGTGTAATATATTTGACATTATGTAGTAACTTTACTTAAGACTGTACCTGGTATTCATTTCACTTATTTTATCCTATTCATATTATATCTATGAGATTCTACTCTACATCCTTTATCTAAAGGTATTGCTGAAAAACGAAAAAAGTTACAAATTTCAGTTTTGGTGCGAGTCTTTAATACCTTGAAGTTT
This sequence comes from Hylyphantes graminicola, assembly GCA_023701765.1. NCBI lineage: Eukaryota > Metazoa > Arthropoda > Arachnida > Araneae > Linyphiidae > Hylyphantes > Hylyphantes graminicola. Next base: position 67,186,090 of record CM043117.1, read on the forward strand.
TCATTATAAGGTACTTTATAATTTGGTACTTTCATAATAAATGTACTTTAACATAGCCAATTACGCCTCATAATTTTGAACAGGGGTCAAGTGACGAGGCTGACACCTAAGCTGGTACCCAGCTGGACTCAAAGCGAAATCTTGTCTGTTTTGACACCACAGCTTTATCGAGCATGTGTGTTCCGAAGTACTCTGACGAAACCCATAATTAAATCGATTTTATTTTTATTTTTGCTTACAAACATCCGTTGATAGGATATGGCCGAGATTAGATCGTATAACGGATCAGTGTCTGAGAGGTTTAACGTGTCCGCCTCGTAAGCCCAAGATCGCGGGTTCGAGCCCCGGCTGAGTCGTCGGATTTTCTGGATGAGAAAATCCTGGGCACGCATGTCATATGATTATGTGGCATGTAAAAGATCCAAGCAGGGCCCATTTGGCTTGGGTTCTCCCGGCAAAATTAAATATCGGCATACTTAAACATCTACAGAGCGCTCAGATTCATTGATGTCTGTGCGTCGAAATTGGTAGCAAGAGCCGCCCCTAGATGGTGCTACAAAAAAAGGCTCTCAGTTCTTGGAAATATGCCGAGTCTGCAACGGCTTGACAGCCAATATTGCAGCCCCATTAAAAAAGATTAGAACGCGAGACCCTCTGTATGATAGGTCGATGTTCGGACGACTGGGCTACGAAGCCCCACAATTTTTGTTATAACTTTTTTACAAATGGGATGAAAAAATTTAGGAGCAATTTGTGCTAAGATCTGAAAAAAAACTAGGAGTAAATACAGCATTAGGAGCACACTATCTGGGGAAATTTTTGAGAAAAATAATTTATGGGGAAAATGCTAGTTTCGTGTTGGTTGGTTGGTTGGTTTGACATATATTTTCAGGCTTGTGTGCTTGGTCGCAAGGACCCGCTTATAAGCCATCGTCAAGTAGGACAACACAAGACACACACATACACATATGACAGATGTTGCCATCTGTCGCCACCTCCACAATTTAGACATGTCCCTGAAGGTAGTTTCGTGTAATTTATGTGTAAACACTAAACTATTAAGATTGCCATAGTCGCGCACCTTAGAATAGTTCCGCAATTTCGGGAGAGATGGAGTCTCTAAATATTAGGAACTCAAAGGAATGATTAACGATCAAAGAAGTTTTTACAATTTACGATTGTCGGAGTATCGCATTTTGTTATGTATCACCGGAGTTTTACGATTTAAATACCTTAGTATAGAGAAATTTGACAAATTTAAGATCGTTGAAAGTTTGCGACTTTGAGATGATTATTTTCGGCAAGATCTGTAGTAACCCCTTTAAAAAATTAGTCTGATAACAGTGACGATTTAATTAGAAAATCGCAAAATTGTAGGATTTTTTGCCATTTTGCGACTGGAGACCCTTATTTTAAAAAAATCTGCTTGCACGTCTATTTACCAGACAATAAGGGCCGGGAGGCCTAATGGGTTTGATCACAACCCATTACGCTAATGGGTTTATTTTTCTGTACCGGGGGCGGGCTCGATTTCCGCCTTCGCAATGGGTGCATTTTATCTTTCTGTGTCAGTAAAAATTCTGTCTGTATTCCTTGACAAAGGTTTATAAGTCGGTCTCTGATCAAGCACAAAAGCCGGAAAATACATTTATCAACCGGGGCTGGGAAGCTCAGTCGGTTAGGCATACGCCTAGCATGCGAAAGGTCCCAGGTTCGGGGCCGTTCTTCGCCAAAATAACTGCCGATCGATAAACGGCCCGTGCAACCAAAATTTCCGATAAACAATGCCCCGTGTAGAGGGAAGTGCACGTTAAATATCCTTCAAAGAGTCAACGCTGCGTATGATGTCGCCCTTAACTGTTGCGATGGGTGCCTACTCAGGTGTCTTCTCGTCACTTGACTGTGGTTCTAAAAATACGACGCCTTCGCCATTGGCCCTTGGGTACCTCTAGTGCGATGGTATTTTAATCTAATCCAAACCTAACCTAACCTTATAAGGTGGCCCTTAGAGTATGACCCTACACTCTTTAAAACAAACGAGTGAATTTAACTCAGTCTGAGTTAATTTTCACTCTTTTCAGTGTCGAAAATGCACTTAGAGGATTTCACTCTTTTGTTTAGTTAAACTACAGACAGAATCACTTCAAACGAGTGAGTCTGAGTTAATTTTCACTCCTTTCCAGTGTCGAAAATGCACTTCTGCTGTATGAGTGGATTGCACTCTTTTGGTTTAAGAGTGTATATGTATAGGGTTAAATTTTTTTAAAATATAATGTTTACTACTTGTCTATTTTACTTGGTTACAACTATTTTGAATCTAAAAAATTGCATATTTTGAATGTCTACGCGTAGCCTTATTCCAAATCACATTTTTACCGGACAATAACCTCCCCACAGCCAACCTAACCCTTTTTCCAGCCATCGGGAGAACGGGCCCTTGAAATAAAAAAGCCTGTTCCCGTTCTGTCTTGAACTTAGCAAGAATGTGGGTCGAGCTCCGTAACAAAAGACGGGCTATCTCGGAAGATGGGTCCGGTTAGCCTGCTTTATTGTGCCGCATGCCGATCTACATCCGCGTTCGATGCTTTTTCGAGGCATGCAGATATGTATGGGTACCGTTACTTCTTAACGCATATTTTGTGACCAGACGGATTTTTTTCTCATTTTATTTAGAGCAGATAGGAATAGTTGTTTCCTCTTCTACTACATGAAAGGTTACGGGCGCGTAAACCCGTCAACTGACTATCATGTCTACAAATTTTTTAAAAGATTTATAGACATGACAATTTTTTATTTGAAATTTATAGATATGTAATATGTACCATTAACACATTTTATAAATTAAATAAATTTTAAAATTCAATTATGAGTTCTTTAAAATCTTTCTACAGAAATATAATACACATAGATATAATTAGACAAAATAAAAAAAATTCTGTTAATATTTTTTTTATCTCGTGCATGTAAAAACAAGTTTACACTTCAGTCGATTTCTTTTACAGATAGTTATAAATTAAAAATTACAAATTCTCTTGTCCCTCGGAAGGTTTAAACCAAGTGATTAAAGCCCTGGTTTAAACCAACAAACCCTGATAAAATATAAATTTAAACCATCTGAAAGATAAGGAAATCGACTTAAGTGAAAACTTCACTGCATGAAAATTAAATTAAAATTTTTTACTGAACATTTAATTTCGTAAATTTAAAAAATATATGTATTTCTGTAGTAGATGGTTAAAAGGGCTCCTTCAAATCTTAAATTTTAAAATTTAGTAACATTATTAAATGCATATATTTTTCTAATTATATGTGTTGCTGGAAAACTTCAGGTGACAGGTTCAGGTGTCTGTATCCCTCAGAAGGTTAAATAATACAAGGGGAGCTGTAAAAAAAATTAATTCAACCAAGGGCACTGTAAAGAAAATTCTGATTCAACCAAGGGGTGCTGTAAGAAAATCTAATTCAACCAAGTGGCGGCTCTAGCCCTCTAAAGGGATACAGACGTATTAACCTATAACTTGGCTATCAGGTTTTCCAGCAACACACATAATTTTTACAAAATTATAAATGTAACAATTTTATTAAATTTTAAAATTTAAAGCATTGAGGAGCCATTTATACATCTAGAAACATAATTTTTTCTAGTTTTCAGAAATTAAATTTTCGATAATTTTTTTTTAAATTTAAATGTCATACGGTGAAACAAAGTTTACAGTTCAGCCAATTTGGCTATCTCTCACAGGGCTAGACACCAAACCTTAGAAACCTCCAACAATGCAGCACGATAAAACAAATAGTGTTTAAAATCATGGTTAAAACTATTTATTAAAATATGCCTTCAACCGATAAAACCTGTTGAAAGATAAATTTAACGCTTTCAGTCCTAGTGATGCCATTTGACATCATCATGTTTCTCATCATAATTTTAAAAAAATAATAGGGCTGACATCGATTGGGATTAATAAAAAATCTTTTTTTAATCGACAAAATTTTGAAGAATCGAATGGTGTGCTTTTTGATATCATAAACGGCTATTAAGACGATCCGGAAAAAAAAAAAATTCTAAAATGCTGATGCCAAATTGTCAGTGGGAGTGAAAGGTTTAAAGATCTTAGTTATTTAACTTTTCTTCTTTAAAAAATCTATTGAAAACATAAATGTTATTTTTTTTATTTAAGAGTGGCAATATAAAGCTGTTTTGGTTGTTTTTATGTAAGGTAGTATGTGTTTAAAATTAAGCTACTTTAAAACTAAATATAACTGCTTAAATTATAACTGATAAAACTTCTTTATTAGTTACATTTTAACTCAAATTATAATTACACATCAAATGAAAATTAAAAGGAGGCGATGGATGTTAATCCACCCAAGGAACGAGGCGGGTCCAGAAAAAGTTGGGAACCAGTGGTTTAAACCGATAAAACTTGATGAAAGATAAATTTAAATACTACAAGAGACATTTAATTTTTTTAAAAATTCAACCAAGGGGTGGCTCTAGACAGAAAAGGTTGGGGACCAGTAGTTTAAACCGATTAAACCTGATAAAAAGATAAATAAAAATACTACAAGAGACATTTAAAAATTTTTAAAAATTCAACCAAGGGGGAGGTCTAGACAGAAAAGGTTGGGAACCAGTAGTTTAAACCGATAAAACATGATAAAAGATAAATTTAAATACTACAAGAGACATTTAAAAATTTTTAAAAATTCAACCAAGGGGTAGGTCTAGACAGAAAAGGTTGGTGACCAGTAGTTTAAACCGATAAAACCTGATAAAAGATAAATTTAAGTACTACAAGAGACATTTAATTTTTTTTAAAAAATTCAACCAAGGGGTAGGTCTAGACAGAAAAGGTTGGTGACCAGTAGTTTAAACCGATAAAACCTGATAAAAGATAAATTTAAGTACTACAAGAGACATTTAATTTTTTTAAAAAAAATTCAAACAAGGGGTAGGTCTAGACAGAAAAGGTTGGTGACCAGTAGTTTAAACCGATAAAACCTGATAAAAGATAAATTTAAGTACTACAAGAGACATTTAATTTTTTTTAAAAATTCAACCAAGGGGTAGGTCTAGACAGAAAAGGTTGGGAGTCAGTAGTTTAAACCGATAAAACCTGATAAAAGATAAATTTAAATACTACAAGAGACATTTAAAATTCAACCAAGGGGTGGCTCTAGACAGAAAAGGTTGAGAACCAGTGGTTTAAACAGATAAAACCCGATAAAAGATAAATTTAAGTACTACAAGAGACATTTAAAATTCAACCAAGGGATGGCTCTAGACAGAAAAGGTTGGGGACCAGTAGTTTAAAACGATTAAACCTGATAAAAAGATAAATAAAAATACTACAAGAGACATTTAATTTTTTTAAAAAATTCAACCAAGGGGTGGCTCTAGACACAAAAACCTCCTGACAATGCTCTGAAACAATGGCGGGTTGAATGGCCGCCACTGGCCTTGACCCCGTTTCCCAGCAATCCAGGATGTCTCGCGCCGCTGGTCTCCAGGCACGCGGGGAACCCGGACATTTGCATAAAATGGGACCGACGAGGTATGCCACTCACGGGAAGGAGGTTGGGGTTACATTGGAGAGAACAGTGGGGAAGGGGTAGTGTTATTTTTTAATACACTGCTCGAAGCAATTAGGGGAGCATTTTGCGTACTTTTGTTAAACCCTTTCGGTTTCAACTTGAAATTTTTTTATTCTAAAAATATTAAATTTGGGAAATAGTTTCATTATGCATCCGGAATGTATTGATAAAAAATGAAGGAAATCTTATATTAAAAAAAAGTTTATGGGGGGGGGGGGGGGATTGGAATTACGTATAACTTTTGAATAAATTATAGCAGTAATTTTTTCAAAACTTTATTTGTTAAAAAATGTGAATTCAATTTCTAAACATCCAAGAATGCAAGCGTGAAGAATTTAGGGTCAATTTATTTCATAAAATTTTTGGGAGTGAATTTTATTTTACCATATTTTTCATACTTTCATTTAATTAAAACAAATATTATTGAGTTCTTCAATAGACATAATTCTCCCATCTAACGATAAATCAGTTCGAGCTTAACTTAGTGAGAAAAAAAAAACGCAAGCTGATTATTCCAAATGGAATGATTGGGGGTTAAAGGGTTTAAACCATGGGCTCCGCTTATTGTTTTGAGCAGTGTATATCCCCTTGTCTATCGAATAATAAAAACAAAAAAGTAGATTTGTAACAGAATCTGTCACTTAGCCCTCTTCCACACAACATTTGTGTTGAATAGGCAAAAGGACCAAACACAGTATTAATTCTATATCAAACATTTCCACGCTAAATTGGGCTAGTTTCATTTATTTCATTTCGAAATTTCAACAATTATTTCTTATCGTTTGCTAAATTAATTTATATGTAAATAATAAAAATATAATATTCAACGCTTTTAAATCGAAGCAAAACATTTCATATAAAAAAACAATCAAAGAATCTCTTAGTGAAATATATTTGATGTCATTTCAAATTGATTTTCATCAAAAATAAATTTCTTTTAATTTATTATTTAAAAGAAATAAAGTTTCTCGAGCTATTGTTGTGAATGGCAATGATGATTTAATTCTACTAAAAATGTTTTCTTATGCTTTTTAAATAAGTATTAATTTTTACAGTTTATAAAATAATTAATGTACTTCGAATTCGACTTTTTTTCTGAGATATTCTATGTCTTCTTTTTTGCCTGTAGCATTTGCAGTTTGAGCTATGAAAGTGGGTGACAGAAGGACTAAACGTTATAATACCTTCTACATTTTACGTCATAAACGTACTATGGAAGCTAAAATACTCATAAAAGTGAGTGTACAAGTTTTCTATTTTTTGTAATAATTCCGTGATATTACAGATTCCTACTCCTTGCCAACCTAACTTGGGTAAAAATAATGGGTGAAAAGGCAGAGGGAAAAGCGCTATTGGTCCGTTAGTTGGAAACTCTTGTGAGGTAATATTTACATACAAAATAATCTGAATAAAATTTAATCAAAATACACTTTTCATTCTGATAAAATTGCCAAATTTTCTCAAATAATATTCAAATCCGTTGCCTTAACGAAATTAATGTTTTAAGCATGCTTTCTGGATGTTCGCAAATAATTTATGGAACTCTTCAGATCCGCGGAAGGATCTTCTTTCTATTTAAAAGGCAAGGAGTGTAGACAGTAACAGGTACCAAATAACAGTCCCTCTCCCCGAACGAGGTTGCAGGTGTGTAAAGGGTGTCCCAGACGAGTGACGTCACCGAGACGGTATTTCCACGGATGAGTGGTTGCTCTTGATCCTTGGAGAGAGAGAGAGCGGCGCTTTTGATCATCCTCCCGTGATCCAGAACAAGATAAAAGAGATCATCTCGTCTGCTTTGTAGAGCTCGTTAGGTTATGGTTATTCAATGTTTCCGGCTGCCATATTTGTAGTCTATGAGAGGAGGTTTAACACAGCCACAAATGCCTCGTAATTTTGAAGCGTTGTCAAGTGACGATGTATCCGCTTCATCCTCTCTTGATCCAGAACAAGATAAGGAGATCATCTCTTCTGTTTTGTTAGAACTCTTTGGGTTATGATTATTGAATTTGTTTCCGCTGAATATTTCTAAACTACGGGGCCCGGGTGGCCTAGTGGGTTTGATCGCAGCCCATTACGCTACGCTAACGGTCTGCGACTGTACCGGGTGTGGGTTATTCCCCCCTTTTGCCTGGATTTACTATTCTCTCTGTGTGTCAGTAAAAATGCTGTCTGCGTCTGTGTTACTTGACGAAGGTTTACAAGCAGGTCACTGATCATGCACATAAGTGGAAAATATCTGTACCAACCAATTTTTTAGTATGCAAGAAGAGGTTTAACACAGCCATAAACGCTTTGTAACTTTGAAGTTGGTTTTAGTTGGGAAAGCAACACACAATATCGATGTTGTTGTGGTCGTGTGCATCCAGTCCGTAGCCCCTACCCTAACCCTACAAGCTTGAAACTCTTATAAAAAAAACAAAACCCATTTAAGGATTATGTGATCCAAAAGTTTCCTATTTTAGTGTCTAGTAGGGGGAACACTTGACTATTAAAATAATTATAATAAAATTATTATAAAAATATTTGTAACTGTCTATTGTAATATCTTACTGCAAATTAAGTACTATATCGTAAAATTTAAAAGAAAAAGAAAACTAAGACAAACATGAATTAAATCTGAAAATTTACTTTATCCTGTAAAAACTGAGATTTTGATAGTATAAATATACTAAACTTCTAATTATCAGCAGCCTTATATCTATTTCTGAACTCTTGAATGCTTCTAAAAATAAGATGTGAGGTTGGGATCTCGAATTCCGCGTAAAATACAAATGGGTCTAATTTTAAATTACATTCCAATACATTTCATGTTTATTTCATTGAAGCGAAATTAAACTTCTCTTTAAATCAGCTAGTGACATTTGTTGTTTGTGCATTAAAGATACACGCGCACAAATAGAAAACACATTTTAAAAGTTTTATTTTAGTACTAGCAATTTTATACCAGTTCAGTATGGTCTAAAAAATACTATTATATGCCTGCAATTTTATCTGCAATAGGGTAATAAGCATATGTCATTATTCCCGTTCATTACAAAGCATTATATATCCCACATTATTTATAGTATTAATTCCCATTATTTATATTATTTGTATTTACTCAAAACAAATCTAGTAAGGCCTAATTAAAAATTCAAAACTATTTGTTACTATTGTTGTTAAAAATTCAAAACTATTTGTTACTATTGTTGTTAAAAATTCAAAACTATTTGTTGCTATTTTTGTTACTAACTACTTTAACTTTATTGCATTGACCAATCTATTTTACACTAAACAAATTTCCTATAAAGATCCATAAGGAACTAAAAACCTTATTATAGCCAAGCATTCGCGCTACTCTAGTTTACCCAAAACAAATTTCTAGTAAGGCCCCAATTAAATATTCAAAAACTTTGTTACATAATACTTGTAAGCTTTTTTTGTTGCATTGACCAATCTATTATACACTAAACAAATTTCCTATAAAGATCCATAAAAAATTAAAAACCTTATGATAACCAAACATTCGCGAGACTCTAATTTACTTAAAATAGATTTCTAGTAAGGCCTAATTAAAAATTCAAAAACTTTGTTATACTAACTACTTAAACTTTGTTTGTTGCATTGACTAATTTATTTTACACTATACAAATTTCCTATAAAATTCCATAAAGAAATAAAAACCTTATTTTAATTAAACATTCGTGCGACCTCAAAACAAATTTTTAGAAAGGCCAAATAAAAATTCAAAAACTTTGTTACTAACTACTTAAACTTTGTTGCATTGACCAATCTATTTTACACTAAACAAATATCCTATAAAGATCCATAAAGATTTTTTTAAAAACCTTATTTTAACCACTCTACTCTCATCTAATTTAGTCAAAACAAATTTCTAGTAAGACGCAATTAAAAATTCAAAAACTTTGTTGCTTAACTATTTAAAACGTTCTTTGTTTTTGACTCATTTATTTTACACCAAGCAAATTTTCAGTGAAGCTCGATGAAAAATGTCAGGGGAAGAAAGGAATCCGGAAATTCGACGTCCGGAATGAATGATCCCAGCCGGATTAAGGTCGTAAAACGGACAGCGTTTCAAGAAAAGTTTTAGTTTATGGTCGCCGGCCCAATCTGCCGGCCGCTTGGCGCCAATCCTCGGAGGCCACTGACCCAGAAGGGTTGCCAGAGACGCGCGCGAGTTCCGAAACTTAGTTTTCCTGGAAGAATTCGGAAATGGTACATTTTGAGAGAGTCATAGTTAATCATTTCAATCCCAACTTTTTATTTTTTAAACTGAAATTTTTTTAAAGAAATTCTGAAATGGATTCGTTATGCTACCACATTCCATGGTACATTTTGGGAATTATAGTTAGTTAATCATTTCAAACCCAACTTTTTATTTTTTACTGAAATTTTTTTTAAAAAAAATTGCGAAATAGATTCGTTATGCTACCACATTACACATTACACACCACATTCCATGGTACATTTTAGGAGTTATAGTTAGTTAATCATTTCAATCCCAACTTTTTATTTTTTACTGAAATTTTTTTTTTAAAAAATTGCGAAATAGATTCGTTATGCTACCACATTACACATTACACGTCACATTCCATGGTACATTTTATGAGTTATAGTTAGTTAACCATTTCAATCCTAACTTTTTATTTTTTTATACTGAATTTTTTTTAAAGAAATTCTTAAATGGATTCGTTATGCTACCACTATTACACATAACACATCACATTCCATGGTACATTTTGGGAGTTATAGTTAGTTAACCATTTCAATCCCAACTTTTTATTTTTTTACTGACATTTTTAAAAAAAAATTGTGAAATAGATTCGTTATGCTACCACATTACACATTACACACCACATTCCATGGTACATTTTGGGAGTTATAGTTAGTTAACCATTTCAATCACAACTTTTCAATTTTTCATACTGAAAAAAAAAATTATTAAAAAAAATGTGAAATTGACTCATTATGCTACCTGAATGAAATGGTAAAAAACAGGGGGGAAAAACTTTTTTTTAACGATAATTTAAGGGTGGGAAATGGGAATCATAACTTTTGAGTAAATTATAACGATTAGTTTTTTCAAAACTTTATTTGTTAAAAAAAAAAGTTCAAATCATTTTTAAACATCCAAGAATGCAAGCGTGAAGAATTTAGGGTCAATTTATTTCATAAAATTGTTTTAGATTGAATTATATTTTACCGTGTTTCTCATATTTTCATTCATTTGAAACAAACATTTTTTTTAAAATTTTTCCATCTAACGGTAAATAAGTGCGAGTGAGACTAAACTTAGTGAGAAAAAAATCGCAAGCTGATGATTCTAAATGGAATCATTGGGGGTGAAAGAGGCTCTCCCCGAATTGTTTTGAACAGTGTGTGTAGTTTTATTTTTGATAGTTTTCAAGTTTAAAAGGGAAAGTTTAAAGGACTTTTCCGGCGTATCAGAGGTACACAAGGACTCGCGTTGACTATTAGAATGTAGAAAGCTATATGAAATTTAGTTTTGTAACACTTTTAAATAAAATGTAGTCCTTAATATTTTTTCTCTAAACTATAAAAAGCAATGTTTGCATGGAACCCCTAATGGTTCGTAACTACTGGAAGTAGAAGTTTGATCTTTTCAATCAAAAATCGTTTTAAAAATTATAAAAAGTTTGCTTCTAGTTACAACTTTCTGCGTTTCTTTGTTATAAAGTTATGAAATTGTATTATAGAAACACCATATTCGATTTTTAACTTTCCGTAGATTTCTTAGCATGGTTTCTTTTGTGAACAACAAAGAATTCCTGTAGTTGGACAAATTTTTTGATGTTGACTCTTGGAGATCGGTTAACAGAGATTTCCCGATAAAAGAGGGCCGGATAATCGAGGTTCTACTTGTATTGAAATTGCCTATAAGGTAAATAATTACCTTTTATGGTCGAGTGGTTTGGACCATTACGCTAGAGCAGTCTGCGTGCTGTAACAGGTGCTGGTTCAATTCCCGCCTTCGCCCTGGGTGTAAATTTCTTTCTCTGTGACGTAACATAAATTTATGTGTCTGTCTTACTTAACGAATTCTTATAAGCTGGTCTCTGATTAAGCACACAAGCCGGAATATATATGTACCCTACCCTGTACCCCTGAATTACCTTAAATGTGTAAATCAATTTATTGAGCTTTAATAGTAAGTCCCATAGAGTTATACATTCCTAGTTTTAAAAAAGAAAGCCAATGTAAAAGAAGAATTTTTTTTAAAAAGTCAATGGCTTATGTCATGGGACATGTAAAGAAAAAAGTTCAAAGTCCATTTATTTTCCACTTGAACTAATTCACATCAATTTCCGGAATACATTTAATCAATTGAGTTCAAAAGCTCCCTTTTACAAGAACATTAACCTTTGAGATATGGCGGCCGTATTTTACAGTATATTGACACTGGAACTCAGAGTTTTAGATTTTTTAAGAGTAAAAGTGGTCGAAGTCGTAAAGTTGGCACTGGGTTTAGGTTTAGTTTGAATTGTCGTCGCACTGGGCTATTGGCGACGGGCGTCGTATTTTAGAACCACAGTTAAGTGACGAGCTGTCACCTGAGTAGGCAGCCAACGTAACCATTAAGGGCGACATCGTCCACAGCGATGGGACTTCTTGTAACTTAATTAGTACTATATAAATTCTTCAGGACTTCAAATTAGACGATATATCATAAATTTTTTTTAAAATAAATAAATAAATAAATAAATAAATAAATAAATAAATAAATAAATAAATAAATAAATAAATAAATAAATGAATGAATGAATGAATGAATGAATGAATGAATGAATGAATGAATGAATGAATGAATGAATGAATGAATGAATGAATAAATAAATAAATAAATAAATAAATAAATAAATAAATAAATAAATAAATAAATAAATAAATAAATAAATAAATTGTTGAGCCTAGGTACAAATTTTAAAGCTCCCAATTGAAATTGAGGATTTACAATTGTGCCATTATTTTTCCTGTGATGCTGAATAAGATTTTGTCAAAACAAAATCGAGATTTTATAATTTTTTAAAGGCAACTTATCAGTATTATCTGTTCTTCAAATATTTTGTTTTTGTTTCAGGTTTTCTGTAAAAGCTGCCACACAATTGCCCTAAGATTTCTTTCTAAACACAGCAAAGGGTTTGGAAATTTTAATCTGTGCCAAAACTGGCATCAAATGTAAGTAGTTATCTAGTAAATTTTAAGTTTCTTTGTTGTTCAGTTTTTAAACGTTTAAATGTCTGCCCATGCAGGATTTTTTTGTGCTATTAGTCTTTTGATGAATTTGATTATGTGTATTTTAAAATCGTTTTTATTAAAATAATCACGTATACAGCACAATTTAAGTTTTTAAATTTTTGAAATCGTTATAAAAAAGTACAATTTTACAATAAAACAACAAAAATAACTCCAGAAACTTAAATTTAAACAACTGAACCGAATCAATAGACATTGCGCTTAAGATTGCTTCTAAAAATATGTACTATAGTCTTGTTAAAAAATGTTATTTTTTTAAAACTGAAGCTCAGAAGTTGATGTTTCTAAGATAATAGTGCTTTGTATTGCAAAAACTTCATTCAGTTTTACAAAGATGACTAGACATTTTTACTGAGCAAGTAAAAATATTTCGAACCTGACCACAAGAGAAATTAAAATGTACTAATTTCCGATTTATTTGTTCAGAGGTTGACCTACCGGGCAAGTAAGAAATTTCAGATTTTTCTAAACTTGAATAAAAGAGTGGAAAAAATACTACTTTAGCAATTGTTTGCCTAAAAGTTACTTTCGCTCTGATTTCTAAAAAAAAAAGTGGCTTTTCAAACCGTTATTGATTTGAATAGGTGAATTTTTTCGCACGGGATATTTTCCATAACGAAATATTGCCTAATAAATAAATTTTTTTGGGGGCCTCTTACAACGCAATCTTTTGAAATCGACAGATTTTCTGACAAATAATTGAGTGATGAATATGTTCGAAAGTGTCAGCAGGCATTAAAACGATCTCGTCTCCGAATGTCACGTGCCTTTTTCAGAGGTCTACGCCCTTGGGAGATGCGACTACCCTTGGCGCCCGACGACCGTCCCCGTGACGTCACCAGCAGAATGGAGATTTATGAGGCATTGCCACCAGAAACATGCGAACTTTCATCCCCGTTTATATTAGTGGAATTTTTTTTATCAATCATATCAGCTTTTTTTCCTGAAAAAAAAAAGCGAAAATCGTTTGATAAAAGTTTTTTTTTTAATTTAGGATAAATATTTTTTGATATAATGCGTTAATTTGGAAAATCATTTGTCAATTGGACTTTTTTTTAATTTGAAATTTTTGATACATGTCTAATTTAGGACAAATATTTTTTGATGTAATGCGTTAATTTGGTAAATCGTTTGTCAATTATATATATATTTAAAATATATATATATAATTGACAAACGATTTACCAAATTAACGCATTACATCAAAAAATATTTGTCCTAAATTAGACATGTATCAGAAGTTCCAAATTAAAAAATATAATATTTTTTAATTTGGAACTTTTGATAAAATTATTCAATTTTGGATAAATATTTTTTGATTAAATGCGTTAATTTTAGAAATCGTTTGTCAATTAGACTTTTTTTTTATTTGGAATTTTTGATGAAAGTTATTTAATTTAAGATAAATATTTTTTGATATAATGCGTTAATTTTAGAAATCGTTTGTCAATTAGACTTATTTTGGAATTTTTGATGAAAGTTATTTAATTCAAGATAAATATTTTTTGATATGATGCTTTAATTTGGAAAATCGTTTGTCAATGAGACTTTTTTTAAACATATTTTAAACCTTTGATAAATGTTATTTATTTTAGGATAAATTTTTTTGATATAATGCGTTAATTTTTTATGGAAAATTCAGTGCTGCAGGCAAGGCCTGTTTGGATTAAATTTCTTGCATAACAATAAATTTTAAAAAAAAATTCTAATTAATAAATTTTGTTTCACGATGTGTTTTTTTCCCTTTGGAAATGTTTTTATGATCATCCCATCAAAATTAAACCTAATTCTGGATTCTAAAACAAATATTTTATTTGAATTCAATTTAATTTAAAATGTATGCAGTGAAAACAAATATACATATTTGCCCAATTCTGTGCCGTTCGGAAGCACAAACTTAATACTCTCTTCATTACTATAGTTAGTAAACCTATAACTGGTCATCTTCTATATTTGTATGGAGAGCCTAGTCGGTTAGGCATTCGTCTTGCATACGGAAGGTCCCAGGTATGGGTCCGGGAATCGTCTAAATAAATAACTGCCCGTGCAGCCAAAATTTCCGACCCCTTGTAGAGGGAGTGCACGTTAAATATGCTCCAAAGTCCCGACGCTACGTACGATGTCGCTCTTAACCGTTGCATTGGGTTTCTATTCAGATGTCGGCTCGTCACCTGACTGTGGTTCTAAATTACGAACAGTAGCTCTAGTGCGACGATATAGTTCAAACTATAAACTCAACCATATCTGTGAGAAAAATGAGCAAGAAGAAAAAAAAAGGGTCGAAACTCGAGCACTTCCGCCGGAAAGGGGTGTACGTTTTCTGGGACTTCCTGAATGGAACTTATTATTACGTAATTTTCATTCACACATCCTTCATTCACAATGATCAACCATTTAATTGGATTATTTAGGGCTTTCTGCATAACTCGACGGCTTCGCTTGTCTTTCTCTTAGAATTGGGCAAAAGTGTATGGTTGTTTTCTCCACACAAAGGTTCGTGGGTAGCCTAGTGGTTAAGGCCTCGTTCTCGGAATCGGAAGGTCCCGCGATCGGAAGGTCTCGGAATCGGAAGGTCCCGCGATCGAGTCCCGTTGCCACTGAAGATCCACCGAGTATATGGGGAGTACGTGCTCGTTAAATCTGTTGGTCCGAAAGTCATGTGGTGTTCATGGCACAGCTTCCCACGGGTACAGGTCTCTGGAGACTATTTTACCTCTATATAACTTTGATGTCGTTTAGACAACATATTTGTTCAGAAAATCAGAATTAGGTTCATATTTAACTTTCCAAACGGCCTGAAAATGGACATAAATGATTGTGTTTTTATTGCATAAATTTGTAATTCATTTTATTAAAAATGTTTGTTTAAACCATTAAAATTAGTTTTATTTTTGAAAAGATGGTCTAAAAACATTCCCAAATGAAAAGAATACATTATAAATATATATTTTTTTTATTTTGAAATTTGAAGTTATTGTAAGAAAGACTGATGCTTAAAATACGGAAAAGACCGGGTCCGACGATCGGAGGATTAAGGGGACGCATTACCCAAAATATTATTTCTATAAATAATAACATAAACTTGCAAATTATATTGGTTTTGTATAATGTTCACTCTAAATAAAACATTTCTAGCAATAAAAATGAATATTTACAAGTACTTTTTCATTTATTCGAAAAAAAGTCAAAATTTTAAACTTTTTTTAAACCCTACTCCTCCTTCAATTTTAAGAATAACTTCACCAAACTTTTATGGTTTCTTTTTAGTACTATTTGTTCAAGAACTGTGCATGGATTTTAAAATGTGAGCGACAGTTAAAAAGTAATATGCATTTACAGTGAAAATCACAAAAAATACATGAAAAATACAAATTATTGAATTCAACATTTTTTTAAAAAATAACTATACATATAAGACCTTATTCCATGCACAATTTTGTGCATAATATATGTAAGAACGCAGGTAAAAAATTTCAAAATTCTAACTCATTTAGCAAAAAAGCCTTAGGGATTTATTAAACACAAGAATTGAAAAACGTGAAACAGAGAAAAAAAGGTTGAAAGCAGACGAAATAAGTATTCAAACTTATAGGAATGACTCCAGAAAATATTTAATAACTTTTTTTCTACAAAAGATATCATTATGAAACTTTCAGTAAATGTTCAGAAAGATATTGTAAATAATAAGAAGTAAAAACTGAAAAATTAATATTTTGACCAATTTTTGGGTACTGCGTCCCAGCAGACGAAATACGTATTCAAACGTATAGGAATGACTCCAGAAAATATTTAATAACTATTTTTCTGCACTAGATATCATTATGAAACGTTCAGTAAATGTTTAGAAGAATATTGTAAATAACAAAAAGTAAGAACTGAAAAATCGACATTTTGACCAATTTTTTGGTAATGCGTCCCCTTAAAGAGATGATCTCTTTTCCTTACTATCTATCTCTCACTCGCTCTATCTCCCTCTCACGTTTGATCTCTGGATCTCTCTCTATCAGTATCTCTCTCTAACTCTCTCTTTGTCTCTCTATCGACTATCAGTCTATCTCTATATATCTCTCTCACTCTCTCTCTATCAGTCTGAGTCTCTCTTTCTCTCTATATCTATTTTGATCTCTCGCTCTCTCCCCCTCTATCTCTCTCTCTCACACACTCTCCCTTTTAAAACTATTTTCAAATGAAAGAAACATAATCTAATTTGTATATTATTTTTTAAATTTTGAAATTTATGGTTAATTGCAAGAAGTGCAGTTATTGCAGGAAGGTTAGAACAAATATGAGGCCTTACGGCCAGAAGACTAGGATATTTGAGAGCGTTGGGAAAAGAGCGATTCTTTCAATCAACAACTCTTAGAGGTGTTTGAATTCATCTTATTTTATTCGTAAATTTGTTTATTTTTGAAATAAAAATTTGCCTTGTTTTTGAGTTTTTATGCTAAAAGAGAACTTAGTAAACTAAACTGAAAAAAGACCTTTAATAAAATAGAAATCTGAGAAACTCTATTTTGCTAGAAAAATTATTTTTAAAATTTCATTTAAAAAAATTAATTAGAATTTTATATACTTTTTCATAATTACGATTATTATTATCAGCATTTTTTTTTTTTTTTTGCTAAGTGTCGATCCACAATTTTTTTTTCATTGAATGTTAAAAGTTGTAGTGATAATCACTTTTTTTGCAAACGTGACTTACACTACAAGAGAGGATAACTTGCACGGAATTACCCTACAATATTTGCATGCGCCGTGTTATCGAACCGATGGTAATGATTGCGGGGGTGCCTTGCTGTCTCATCACGTGACCTAAGTCATTGTATCCCCGCTTATGAAGTAAATGGGTAAAATTGATAATTAATCGTGTGCAGTTTCAACCTCTTAAGGCACGAGCAAAATCCTACACGTATATATTCTTATATAATCTAAACAAACTTTTCATACAAATATATCCTAAAAGGTATGTTTCTGAAAGAAATTTAAAAAAAATATGTTTAATAGTTACTTAGGGACACGCCTTAAACTCTATAAATACACATTTTTTGTGCTATAAATGCTTCAAAAATTTCCGTATCACTTATTTGTAGTTAACAGATTATTTTTATATTGTTTTTAATTGCAAAATGTCTTCAAAACTAACTACTAAAGGACTTTTTAAAAAGTTTTATTTTTTGTAATATTTTTTTATGAACTCTAATATCATATTGCCCCTCGTTCAACTTCATTTTTTTATCGAAATAAATGACTGACACCTGTAATTAAAGGCTGAAAACTGGTATTTGAATATTCTTTTATCGGACCAGGTCAATTTCAAAACTAATTAAGGTGTTCATTTTGTTTGTGGGGAGGTTTTAAAAAATATCCCCAAATAGGGACGACAGGTCGCAAGATAAAGAGAGGGGCCGGGGTAAGTGATGATGTAATTTTAAGCGGCATTCTTCATACTACGCTAAACCAAAAATGTATATTTTTCAGAAACTTATATGAGACACAATTTTATTAAGTTTTGGGATTCATATGTAAACAAGTTATTCTTTAAATCAGAGACCGCCTATTCTGAATTATGATACTCCATTCAATCCATCTTCAAACTGTAGCCCTTTGAAGATTTTTTTGTGTAAATTTTTCTTCCCTTTCCGAAATATTTCTGTGAAAAACGATATGTTTTATTAAAAAAAAAAAACATAGTTACTCTTCAATTTAACTCAAAAAAGTTACAAAATGGTGTTGAATATTAATATGGGAAGCACATAATTTTTTTTACTATCAAACTAGTATCAAAACACTTCAAACAGCTTTTCAAATACTGGTTGATTAAAATATGTATTTAAAATATATAAATTTATGATCATGAATACTTTCTCCCGATTGGATTTAATTTTTATTGGAGTATTTAAATTTTCATCCCCGCCCCTTCCTCCAAAACAATTGGAGGCCCTTAACCGTCACCAAAAGACGCGAAGGCGAGAATCGAACCCGCACCCGTTAGATCGCAGACTACTAGCGTCTGCGATCCAAACCATTAAGCCGTCAGGATTATTAAATATTTATTAATAAAAAACAAACTCCCAAACTTCATTAAAAAATAATGAATGTAAATTAAAACCAAGCAGAATTGTATGCAAAAAGTATACCTTGCCGTTTTCTTCCTTTGTAAACAATTTTTGAACAATCAAAGAATTACATTGTGCTACATTTTATGATGTAATTCCAAACTGATTAGGAATTTCGAAAAATTTTCGAATTGAAAAAAAAAAACTAGGCTAAAACTAGTTTCTGAAAAAAGTCTCAAATCTTCCCTTTACTTGTTACCTTGATGTACCCAGTTGAAACAATGGCAATGAATTCGCATGTTTCCCAACTCGGGAACTAACCTTGCGGTAAAACCCCATTTACAGAACGCTTTGTGAGCGTTGCTTTTACGAATGGTGCATTTATTTGTATGTATGTACTAGTTATACTGTTACATGTCTTTATGTTCCTTAATTTTTTTTGCCATATGCACTAAATTTTGAATGGGTTTGTTCATAAAGCATCAGAATTAGCGTTCATAATCACGGATATTGAGATTGCACATAAAATAATTTATAAAAAACCAGCTCATTATTTTAAATCATTAATGGCAAGGAAAACGGACAGCATATTTGTTGTAAGATTTTTTATTTTTTATTTTTAGTTCTAAATATTTAGGGATTCTTCAAAGCAAACATTTTTCAAATGTAATTTTGATGGTTTTGATTTTTTAGTGATTTTAAGGCGAAAATGTTCTATCTCTTTGTAAGCCATTGGAACTCTTGCCGTAGCCATTTTAACGAAACACGGCTGGATTGATGTAGAAAAAATAAATTTAGTTTATTTTTATTTAAAAGAATAGATGTTCCTCGAGTAATTGTTGCGAATGGCAATGGTGATTAAATTCTAATAAAAATGGCTTCTTATGCTTTTATAGCATTAAATTTTGCAGTTTTTTTTTTTTTAAATAACTTAAGTATTTACATTTTATTTTTTCTGAGATTTTCAATGTATTCTAATTTAGATGCGTAATTTTTTTTTTGACGTATCACACTTGCCTGTAGCATTTGTAGTTTGGTCTATGAAAGTGGGTGACGGACAGACAGACGGACTGAACGATTATAATACCCTCTACTTTTACGTTATAAACGTAGTGTGGAAGCTAAAATCTGACATTAGACATGACGATAGTCCAAACTATTTTTATAATCTTTGTCTGAACTGCAACGCACACAAGCAAGGCCACGATGAAAAGTAATTGATAAACAAACAAATACCAATATGCGTATATAAGTAATAAAGATATGACGTAGACATGACGAAAGGTCTATCATAGAGAAAGGTTTATCATATCATGTTTGTCTCAATGAAATTTTGAAGGAAATCTTTATGACATTATGACGTGCTGTATAAATCTGATTGACAAACAAATACCACACAGTATGCGATAAACAAACTTCGGCTTTTGGGAAATTAACGTCACACGAAAGCTGCATCTGAGCGATCGTCGAAGGGTCTCAAAGTTTTGAACCACTATCAAATGAATACACCCGATTAGGACTTCGGACCAAGATAAGTGTAACAATAATGGTTTAAGACTTGCACCCTCTAAAACTTATGAAAAACTCAAAATCTCCATTTCGAATTTCGACCCCCCACAATACTTTCATCACCTTATATTTGATATTATGTAATTTAACTTAAAAACCAGTGAAAATAAAACTACCTTTAAACCTATGAAGCATTTGCCTTAAATACACAAATTGTTTAAAATTTTACATGACCTTACATTATTTAATTTGCTATTTTCTTTTATGAAAAGCACAAGTTTAAAACAAAACATAATTGCAAATACGTCTAGATCCTATGGTGATGGTGCCAATAACTGTATTTCAGGTACATTTAAAGACATTTCTATATTACATGCGTTATATAGAAATTGCGCATCTCAACAAAATGAAATCTCGGTATACTTTAACATCCTCAGAGAGCTCAGATTCCTTGTAATCTCGGCATCAAAATTGGTAGCGATAGTCGCCTAGATGGTGCCACAAAAAATTACCCTCAGTACTGTTGAATATGCGGAGTCTGCAAAGGCTTGCCTGCCAATATTGCAGCCTCATTGGAGGAAAAAAACATGCGTTATTTAAAAGATTATGTGCTGACTATAATTCGTGTACGCGTTATTGACTATGACACATTTTTATAATAACTTCAATTAAAACTGCGACGATTAAATTTACCACCACACCTACTGCCAGTTATCCAATAAATCGGATCACTGTACTGGGAAAGAGTATAAAAATCCAACTCGTGACATATGGGCCCGAGTACACTGGGACAGACGTGCTCGTTAAATGTGTGGAGTCCAAATTCCCAAGTGCGCCAGCGTACGATGTCGCTCGAAGTTCCGTTGGGTGCCCGCTAAAGTGTCTACCTCGTCACTTGTCCAGGGTTCTAAATTACGAGGCGTTGTTGGCTGTGTTAAAGCTCCTAAAAGAGGCTAGAAATAGGCAGCCGGAATCGATTACATTACCTACCTTACCATTTACCACCATTTCCGCCTTTCAACCAAATATAAGTGCATTCTGATGCACCCTTTAAGTTGTTTTTTTTTCTCCGTTTTATAAACCTGTTCCGAGAGTAAAAAAATTCTATTAAATGCTCGGGAGCAAGGCTATGCATCCGGCAAAACAACCAGAAGCCAAATTCTAAAGACCTCATTAGAGATGTTTTGGTGTTTGCTGCGGAATTATAAACGGCACGTGCGGAATTTGTTAACATTCAGGCGATTTTAAACGTCTCACTTTGGCTAGAAATGAGAAGTAAGCAGTAATGTTATTGCTTATTAATGGCTGATAACCGATCTGGTATTGCTTGTTCTTCATGCTGTGAGTGGAATCGTGGGTTAGAAATCATAGGAAATAAATAAAACTGCGATATTTTATCGTAAAGGTCAACCACCGTTTACTGTAAAACATGAAATTCTCAGTAATCAAAGAGTTCTGTAGTAGGGTAGAGACTTAACTTGGCAACAGCACCATGGACCAACACGCAGACAATATAGGGTGGCATGTGGGGCCCGCCTTTGAATTGGCTGTACTTCCTTTCTCAGTATCAACATTATAAATTAACTAGCTCTATTTTCACTCTATTCGGGCTGCGTAGTGAGCCATGACTGCAGTGGCAGCTCAGTACGACTCGTTCCTCTACCCTCTACTATAGAACTTTTTGTCAATAATGCATAAATTGTTGACCAACCAGGGGCCCAGCAAGGTTGGTCCAACATATTTCTAATTTTCTGCCATCAGTCTCAAATGACTATCGAGATTCTTCTGAATTCTTCTACTTTCTTCGAATAAACTACATATTCTAGTTAAGCATTCCATTCATTGACAACTCATTGACAAAAGTCTTTTGATGCGCGATTTTTTTTTTTTTTACATTTTGTGACCATATTTTCTGGTTTGTCTATTTAAGTTGAAACCTAAGCCCTCCACACTCTAAAAAAAACGGGCGATTTTAACTCAGTCTGAGTACATTGTCACTGCTTCCCAATGTTGAAAATGCACTTCCCCTATTGGAGCGAATTTCAATCTCTTTGGGGAGTGGTTTTTTCACTCCTTTCTGATAAGCAACTTTTACTCCTTTCTGAGCAGCCATTTTTAAAAATATCACAAAAAAATCAAGCAACCAATTGTTGCGTGAAATCTGCCGGACGTGCACCCTTCGGACGTCCGATGTCACCACTGATGAGGTCCTGAACGGGCCCGGTTTTGATCCAGACACTGGGTTCACATACGTCGAGTGGCTGCTGGAAGCAGACGCTCGAAGCGCTTTGACCTCTAGCGATTCGACCTTTGGTTGGCGAGAAATTGGCGAGTGAGATTGTATACCTCGGCGATTTTATTCATTGTTTAAAATCAACTAGATTATGGATGACGAAATTTTGATTGCTGCTTGTGTTTTACATTTATAAACGGGGCACGACTGGTATCTTTGCTGCCGGTCCCTGCCCATTACTAATATTTTACGGGGAATTTTTTTTTTGTTTAAAAGTGTATAGGAAAGTGCATTTTTTTCTGGATTGTTTTTTTTTTATGACTGTCCTTTTCCGTACTTATATTTAAAACTTTTAATGCCGGAGTATTACTGATTAAAATCAGGTCAAATAAAAAAGTGTTTTCAGTATTATCTGCCAAAAATTTAGAAATTATATGTATTAAAATAACTGATTAAGCTATTAACTCCAACCAGGTTTCAGTATTTTAATACAAAATCTTGTTTAAAAATTAATTGTATTGATTACAGGTAAGATATAAATAAGAGTTTCAATACTTTTATTAACATAGAAAGCATTTTATCATCAACATATTTTACAGTGTCAAATTTTGAATTTCATTCATTTATGTGCTTGAATTTTATTTTCAAAATAATGAATGCGTCCTGCTTTAAATAAAAAAAAATAAGAAAAACTCATACAATTCAATTTGATGTTTTACATAATTTTTCAAAGGATCACTTAAAAAAGAGATAACACGCCAAGATGTTTGCTATTTACCTTATGGCAACCATTTCCTTTGATCTTGGCCAGAAAACCGACAAAAGTTGGGTTGGTGGCCTTGAGATCCAACTTCAGCGGGCCTTCGAATAAATACGTATAAAGCGGTTACCTTGAGATTCTCAAGGCCGCTGCTAGAGCAAATTGCTAGACGTATGTAACGCCAGTAAGAGACCTCTTGCGTGCGAGCCCAATACTGAACCGTCTGCAACAAAGTAATAACTCTGTCGCTAGGGCTAGTCTTTCGTATTTGTGTGTCGACCGCTACAGGACCAATAAATACATTTTAAAATCGCTCTTTTAAAAGAGGAATTGAAATTCTTTTCGAAACGAAGTGGTTTTGTCATTTACTCTGTTAAGAAGAATTGCTCTTTTTTGACAAAGCATTCTTTTTTGAGCGAAAACACACTCAGGAGTGAAAGTTGTTGCAAAGAATTTACTTCTTTTTTTGAGTGAAAAATTCACTCATTTGTTGCAAGAGTGCGTGTCTCCCAGCTTGATGAATTTGAATAACATAATTAAATATCCTCTTGTTCTCCTATTTTCCAGGGAATACATGATTAAAGACCGTAATCGGTTATAATCGATACCAGATAAAACCTTAATCCTTTTTCTTGCCCTAAGTTGGACTTTTTCAAGCAAATCTGGGAATGAGAACTAGGATATTCTTATTTTATTGTAAGAACAATATTCTAAAAAGTAAATAAGAATGAAACTTTTTCGCGTAATTTGTTAGCCTATTTGTCACAAAAAAAAAAAAAAACTTCGCTTTCTATTAAAAAAAAATACCAGCTTTATAAACCGGGTTGGGTTGGAATTTTGAATAATTTATTCTTAAAATGACGCTCTTAGTACAAAAAAGGAATAAGCTCCTCAAATTTGTAAACTGTTTGACTGGGCATCGATACATGAGTCAGTGAATCCGCCAGTCAGGACTTCTTCATTTATAGATATGAATAAAGCCAAGATATGCAGCAAGATTTTCCATATCTAATCACCTAATGCTTATTGCACTTTTTAAGCATTTAACATTTCATTCCTTTTCGGAAATCTTTTTTTACTAGATGAATCACTTTATATTAAATTCATTCCTCAAAATGTAACATTGAATCAGACGGATGATTTATCAACTATAATTTCTCAACTTTCAATAAATCAAATAATTACTCATGATGATGAGTCTTATGAACTTGTTTCATATTAATGGATGATCCAATAAATTTTACGTCTACGCATTCTATATAAATTATGTTCTGTGTCTATCAAACATCTCATACGGTCGTTTCATAGAGAAATGTAACTTTATAACGTTATGATTAAAGAACTGTACCTTGTTTTTCAGGTTTCTAAATATTCGAAGACTATGAAATCGAGAAGTGAAATTTCAGAGTAATTTAACTATTTTAAGTACAATAATTAAAACAAAACCATTTATAAATTTCAAACGATACTACTACTTCTAATAATAATAATAGAATAGAAAATTTCAGTAGATTAATTTTTTAATGAAATTTGCAATGTTAGCCTACTTTCCTTTTTTTTTATTAATTCTGAAGAATTTTACCAAAATGACAGTAGTTATATTGACATGATGGAGATACTCGTCTGGGCCATCTTCTAATTCCGGTTCTATCCGTCGGATGAAATTTGATTTTGCTAAAAAGGTATGTCATCAGAAAGCTAGCTCTTTTACTTTTTGTCCGTCTATCGACACGTCCGGACGGACATCTGTCTACCTGTCTGTCGATAGTCTGTCCATTTGACTTTGCATTGAAATTTAATTTTTAGTCAATTTAAATCGCCGTTCTAGGTTTTTTTTTTTTTTTTTTTTTAGAATTTCCTATTTTTGCAGACATTATTTTTTTCCAAAATTTATAGGTGTTATGAGATACTTATTTTATTTGCCATGTTTTTTGTTCTATTTGGCATCCTGGTGATCTAGTTCAATATAATATTAGAATCTAATGAAATGAATAGAGTCGAGTCTCAAAATGAAGAATCTATGAAACGGAGAAATACTTTTATTCATTCAATGAAAATTATGTTGAGTTTTTGTATCAAGTCTGGATAATCGTATTACATGAACCAGGAGTCTTAAAAATAACATATTTAAAAGATCACTTTCTCTCATCTTCACCATCTTTTATTCCGGAGGCATTTTCGAAGCGATCTCCACTTCTCCCCAATAAAAGTTCGTCGCCTGCGCGGCTATGGTCTTTGTTTATTTTCCCGAGAAAAAAAAAAGTCGAAGAGCTTCGAGGCCAAGCCGCCAGATGACGCAACTGTGACTTTGTCACTGTTTACATCGTGTATCTTTTCCCTTCATTTGAGTGCGTCGCATTCGCGCAAATCAACTATCAACAGTAAATAAAACACCACGAGGTTTTTTTTCTTTTCTTTTGTGAATGAAGCGCAAGTTCCAATCGAAAAAGAGCAAACGATAATGAACAAGTGGTTGAATAATGTTGCCATTCATTTCGATGGAAAATTGGATTAAAGTATTCCCAAATTCGATTTCTTCAGCTTTTATTATTTTTCCGAATAATGAGTAAGTTTATATTCCCTTTTTTGTATTCTGAAGAACTTTTTAATGTTACATTTTAAAAATCATATCATTGCTTGAGTTATTCAGCCTTTAATTTACAAAAAAAAAAGTTTTTTTTAGTGGAATGTCCTCTTTTGCACAGTATTTGTTATTATTTTCTTCTAAATTATTATTTTCTTTAACTGAAATTTTTTGTATTGTATTTTATTGCTTTAATTTTAAACTTAATAAAACATAGAGAACCCAGAAAGTTGAAAAAATCCAACGAAAAGTGTGGGTATAATATAGAAAATTTCTGAATTTAAAATACTAAAAACATCCAACAAAAAGTGTAAAATATAGAAAATTTCTGAAATTAAAATACTAAAACCAAAGTATCATATGGAAATTTAAAAATTGAGTTTTAGTGAAAATAAAGAAATAACTAATAATAAAATATTAGTAATATATGTTATATTTATAAAATATTAATTCAATAAAATACTAGTAACTTAAATAAATGATAATAAAATTATTTAGTTATCATTAATCTAAAAATGCTAATATTTATGTTCAATTTTTTAAGTTTCTAATATTGGTTTATTCTTCTCAGAAATGCTTCAATTTCTATAACTCCGGCAAGTACTCGGCCCAAAATGATAAGGGAAGCACTTTGCGTTCTTTTGAAACTATAGAGTTTTGAAACTCTTCCAATTCCAACGTTTTTTATCCTATAAATCTAAAATCTGTGAAATAGATCCATTATGCATCCAGAATGAAATGTTAAAAAACAGTTTTAAAAAATCTTAATTTTGTAACTAAAATTTAAAGAAAAAATTGGAATCATAAGGAAAACCAATAATTTTTCAAAACTTTATTTGTTAAAAATAGTTAAAATCAGTTTTTAAACATCTAAAAATGCAATCTTGAAGAATTTGTGGTCAATTTATTTAATAAAATTGTTCAGAGTGAATTATTTTTTACCATATTTTTCATACTTTCATTTAATTAAAAAAACATCCTTCAATTCTTCAAAAGACATGATTCTTCCGTCTAACTATGCAATAAAAAATATAACTTAATAGAAAAATGTATTTAGAATTTTATAAAAACTTATTTGAAATAAGTGCAAGCTTAACTAACTGGGGAAAAATGATGATTCCAAATGGAGTCATTGGGGGTGAAAGGGTTTCAACATGCGCTCCCCTAATTGTTTTGAGATGACCAGTGTAGTTGAAATCGAAACGTTTATTGTTGCATTAAAACGGTAAACACTCACATGACCAATGTACACTCCGTGCCTACCTAACTTGGGTAAAAACGAATAATAAAAAGGCAGGGGGGGAAAGCGCGATTGGTCCGTTATAGTTGGAAAATCTTGTAAGGTAATATTTACATCAAAACGATCTCAATGCAATTTAAACCAAATACACTTTTCATTCTGATAAAATTGCGAAATTTTCTCGAATAATATTCAAATCTGTTAGACCTTAATTGAAATAAATGTCTTCTAGAAGGATTCACAAATAATTTATGGATCTCTTTACATCCGCGGAAGGATCTTCTCCATAGCATATTTCTATCTACCCAACTTAGGTTGGCAAGGAGAGTAGCTGCATCTAGTTTGTTTTCGTAAAAACTGTTTGTATGTAGTTTATCATGTAGAAAAAACACCATCCTCAAATTTTATTCGATTTCTTGTCAAACACTAAAGAATATTCTCTACAAAATACTACAATGGGCAAAGTTCACGTCTTGAGTGGCAACATTTTCACCATGAATGTGTAAGAAGGTTTCGATTGCTTAATCAATGTAGTGGGCGGAGCTTACGGTTTCAAACCAAAAATGGAATTCTGAAATGAAAGGATTAAGGATTTTGCGTCTCGTGAAGTAAGCTAAATAAGTTGTAGCATTTCCATTCCAATTAGTATAATGATGTTGAAATCCGATTAAATTCAAAAAATCATATTTATCAATTATTCCCAATTATTTTGTTCCTAATAAAATGAAACTTAGTTTTTTTAAATATAAGATTACAAAACTACCTTTAATGGGGATGTTTCAGATGATGTAACGCTCTTATTTAATGTTTCTTTTCACTACGATTTCATTGGTTGCTTCGGTTTCACTCTCAAAATGACCGATATAGAAATAGAACAACTTTTCTTCCTAATGCAAGCTTTCTGTAACAAAAATTTTTTGAACCACCAACAACACAGCAAGAAGATGACATTTAAAAAATTTAATAAGTAAAAGTTAACTCAATTTGCATTTTTCGGGAATACTTAAAAAAAAATGTTCTTAAAATATTTTTTGTCAATAAAAAGCACATTTAATCCCAAAACACCGAAATTTTTTTTTTAGAAACAATGCTTGTTTTAGTTAAACTATTAAAATATGTTTTATGACTATTTTATTTATTTTTTTTATTCGATTAATTTTTCAGAAAATTCCTTTGTAATATTAAAAAAAAATTCAAAGCGGCGTATTTTTAGCTACACAACTAAAATTTACTTTAAATCTTATGCGATAACATTTGTGGATTTATTTGTATTTGATTATTTTTAATGATATTTAAATGTTGATATTTTTATTGATTTGATATTTTATATTGATATTTTTACAAAAATCAATCAAAAATTCTCAAAACCCGTAGAGGAGTAGTTGTAAAAACCCACATAAGATAGTTCTTTTATGCTATATATAGTTTCTTTTAAATGCTTTTTTTATTAAAAACCGAGGGGCTGGG
The DNA here is from genome assembly GCA_023701765.1 of Hylyphantes graminicola. Classification (NCBI taxonomy): domain Eukaryota; kingdom Metazoa; phylum Arthropoda; class Arachnida; order Araneae; family Linyphiidae; genus Hylyphantes; species Hylyphantes graminicola. The sequence goes on from CM043117.1 coordinate 67,214,809, forward strand.
GAGCCCAGTCGGTTAAGCACTCGCTTAGCATGCGGAAGGTCCCAGGTTCGAGTCCGGGCATTGCCAAAATAGCTGCCGACCTATAAACGGCCCGTGCAGCCAAAAATGTGCGACAAATAATACCCCGTGTAAGGGAGTGCACGTTAAATATCCTTCAAAGTCCTAACGCTGCGTACGATGTCGCCCTTAACGGTTGCGTTGGGTGCCTATTCAGGTGTTGGCTCGTCACCTGACTGTGGTTCTAAAATACGACGCCCGTCGCCAATAGTTCTCGTGTAGCTCTAGTGCGATGATAATTCAAACCTAAACTTATTAAAAACCAACCCCTGCATGATTCCCTGTAAAAGTGTTTTCACTACTGAGTTAGTGTTCGTGCTGGGAAAGCTATGATTGGTTTCCAAGCATCCAATATGTGAACTAACAGGAAAAATTGAAGATGACCTTTGCAAGTCTGTCGTTTTTTTTTTTTTTTTTTTTTGTAAATGTGTTTTTATGATTAGGTTTAGTTTAACCTCTTGCGACCTGGCATACTTTTAAAACCTGCTTACAAACAATTTACAAGTTAATTAGTTCCAAAAATTGTCCTGGTCCGATAGAAGAAAGTTCAAATATCAGTTTTCAGCCTTTGATTGCAGGTATTTCTTTTAAAAATGAGATTTTCTTTTAAAAATGAAGTTGAGCAGGGTTAATACGATTTTAGAGTTCTTATAAAAGTTATTTAAAAAAAAGTTTTTTTAGTTGTTCATTTTAAAGGCATTTTGCATGAAAAACAATGTTAAAATGAAATGTAAACTCAATGAAAGTACCGACACTCCAAACGAGTGATTTTAACTCAGTCTGAGTTAATAATCACTCCTTTCCAGTGTCGAAAATGCACTTCTCCTACTGTAGTGGATTTCACTCGTTTGTTTTAAGAGTGTATTAAACATAATTTTTTTTAAATTTCTTTGCAAACATGCTTTTTAGCATATATTTGTATGAAAAGTATGTTTAGATTATATAAGAATGTACAGTGGTGGCCAAAAGTGTGGACATTTTTGAAAGTTTCATGTTTTTCAACATTGTGTGCTTGTAAAATATATTAATTTTCACTTTTGGCAACTTGTATTACTAAATTCTGCATTAAATTACCTTCAATTTAATGTATAAAATGGTTGTATTTAAGTGAAAATTGATATATTTCACAAGCACACAAAGTTACATGAAACTTTAAAAAAGTGTCCGCACTTTTGGCCACCACTGTATGTACGTGTAGGATATCGGTCGGGTCTTAAGAGGTTAAGAAAGTTATGATTTCTAAACATTCAATCTGCTTAACATAACAGAATTTATGAAAATGCCCTTTGCTATTTTTCTATAATTATTTAAAGAACAAATTTTTCACACAAAAAAAACACTGTTAATATTAAACACTGCTATTAAAAAAGAAATGAAGCATGAATAGTTTTAAATTGTTTAATGAAAACTTTAATGTTTCTTTAAAAAAAAACACGTTCATATTAGTATTCGGGGAGGGAAGCTATGTTTTAGGCTTACGTCTTTCTAGTATTGCACGTAAGTTTTTTCATCTGTAAAAGCTGTTATAAAGGTTTTAAACGCAGGTATATGGTACTATCTTTTTTGATAACCATAGTTTGGAATTATGTGTTTTTCAAATATTTTTTCAACCAAATTTTTCTTTAAAAAAACCAACTTATTGTTAAACATGTCAAGTACAATGTAAATTTTTGCTTCCACACAACGTTTATAACGTAAAAAAGTGGAAGGTATTATAATCGTTCAGTCGGTCTGTCATCCACTTTCATAGCCCGAACTAAGAATGCTACTGGCAAGTCAAAATATTCATATGTCAAAAAATTCAGCGCATAAAAATTAGAAGACTTTTGACCTCTATCAGTTTAAAATGACGTCATATATATTTCACAAAAATATTCTTGAATTGTATGTTGATATGAAATATTTTTCTTCTATTTAAAAGCGACGAATATTATATATTTATTCTCTGAAATATAAATGAATTTAGCAAGCAATAATTATTACATTTTACTGAATAATAACAGAATTTTTGAAAGAAAATGTATGAAAATAGCCAAATTTAGCATGTTAACAATTAATATAGAATTAATCCGGTGTTTGGATCCTTTTTTCCGGTTGAACACATGAATCGGTGAGTGCAGAAACAACGTCAGTCACAAATTTCAAATTTTTCAGGAGGGAGAAAAAACGTAATAACTCCTCCTCTATTTCTGCACTAAATACTCGAAGCAAACGTCCTGTATTTACGGAACTACTCAACAGACTGAAGTAGTTTTTGCACCCAACACGCATCTTGCCTTTCTACGCTTATTTTCATTCAAAACGAGTTTTCGGATTTCTTTATGACTGAAGTGGTTTTTGCGCTCACCGATTCATATGTTTTGTGGAATCGGGTTAAGTAACAAATTCTGTAAATACTTGTTTCTTATAATATAATTAATTTTATTATTAATTCTCTTACAGCTTGATTTTCTGCAAAATTGAACAAATTCGAACGTTGCGTTGCACCCGGGGGAAAATTCCCGCCAGACCTCCACAAAAAAACTGGTCGGTGGGATTTTCGTCCGTTTATAACGCATTTTTCTGGCAGCTCCACGCCACCAAAGATATTAAAACAACTCTACAGGAGATAATTTGCATTTGGTGGTAAGTATAAAAGAGTATAAGTATAAAGAAATCTTAAAAGTTATGATATACCAATTGTTAAAAAAATCTTTGATTGAAAACAGAATATGTGATTTTGTTAAGTCTTTGATTGAAAACAGAATATGTGATTTTGTTATTTTCCAACATAATATTACTGTTTTTTTTTAAACGGGATATAAAGCCTAAAGGAGATATTATGCTTTTGAGGGGTACGTTTTTCTCTTTTATTTTTTATAGAAAATTTGCAAGTTATGTTACACCAATGAAAAATAAAAGTATGTTTGAAAACAGACTATGTGGTATGGTATGGTACATATATATTCTAGCTTGTGTGCTTGTTCAGAGAACCGCTTATATAAGCTTTCGTCAAGTGGGACAGACACATAGAGAATATTGACAGCCACAAAGAAAGAAATAACACATTAACAAAATAACAACATTTATTGACGGTCACAAACATCCAATCCTGACCGGGATTCGAACCCGACCCCTACGGCTTCAAAGGCTAGCGTCCTAACGATTGCGCCACCGGGGCGGCCAGAATATGTAATTTTGTTATTTTCCAACAGAATATTACTGTTTTTTTTAAAAGAGAATAAAGTCTATAAGAGATATTAGGCTTTTGAGGGGTAAGTTTTTCTCTTTTATTTTTTTATTGAAACTTTGCAAGTTATGTTACACCAATGAAAAATAAAAGTATGTTTGAAAGCAGACTATGTGTTTTTGTTATTTTTCCATCAGAAAATTTCTGTTTTTTTTTTCTTTTAAGGAGAAAGCCTACATGAGATATTATGCTTTTGAGAGGTAAGTTTTTCTTCTTTATTTTATATAGAAACCTTTTAAGTTACGTTGTACAATATGCATGTGTAAAAAAAAAGTCGTTTGAAAACAGAATACGTATATCTGCGTTATGGACTGCGACAAAACCCACTAGGCCACCCGGGCCCATCCGACATTTTTTTGTACTACCGAATGCGTCGAGGGTAATGTAATCGATTCTGGCTGCCTATTTCTAGCCTCCTTTAAGGAGCTTTAACACCGCCAATTACTCTTCGTAATTTAGAACAATGGTCAAGTGACGAAGTCGACACCTGAGCGGGCACCCAACGGAACTTCGAGCGACATCGTACGCTAACGCCGTCGGGACTTTTCCGACTCCACAGATTTAACGAGCACGTATATCGCAGTGTACTCGGGCACCCCGGTGAATTTAAGAGGAATTTTTCTACCACCACGAATACGTCTATAGTATGGCCAGGACAAGGACAGAAACCAAGAACCTTCTCGGTGTGAGGCTCGTCGCTTACACCTTTCGGCCACCGAGGGGCCTATGCGTCGAGATTAGTGGGTGCGTTTTCCGGCTGTCTATTTCTAGCCTCCATGGAGCCTTAACACAGCCTATTACTCCTCGATATTTAGACCTTGGTCAAGTGACGAGAATACGTCTAATATGCGCAAGTGAGACTATTAATTAATTGAACTAAAATTATTTGTCAGAATCATTGTCAGACGAAAAAAAAAGTTAACCAAAAAATTGTTTTATCAGTCTTTTTTTACAATATATTTAAGGTTAATATAATGCACACATGCTTAAAAACCTAGTTGTAGCAATCAGAAAGTTTAAACCCACATTAAAACGTATTTCTCTGTTTATCTGGTAAGTGTATGTCTATATACCGATTTAATTTCACTTCCTTGAGGTTATAAAAAAATATCCAGTGATAGAATCAAACAGTGATCATGTGGGTTCTGTAAAAAAGGTCAATGTACTTTACTGTCAGCAATAAAAAAAAAAGGATATATGAAAACCTTGCACGTTTCTTTTTATACACGATTAAAGCAAAATTGGTTTCTTTTTATACACGATTAATGTAAAAATTGGTTTCATTTTATACACGATCTATGTAAAAATTGGTTTATTTCTAAATGGTTTTCTTTATTTACACTGCAAAGAAAATCCCGTCACTTTTAAGGAAATTTTCCATACTTTTTTTGCGGTTTAGAACCCTGTACTTGATTGAACAGTTTTATTAAACTTGTTTACCGTTGGAATGGTTTCCTTTAAAACTTATTCTATATGACGTCACTTTGTAAATGTACATTTAGCTGCAGCCATGAGAACATTGCGATTTTAGGAACGTTAAATCTAATCTTTTATTATCTTCAGTGAAAGCTTTAGGAATACTTTGCATAAACAAGTAACTTTCTTGACATTACAAGATTTTTTTTGGTAGATTTGACTTCTAGAATTTTAATTATTAAAAAAAATATATCGCCGATATCGGTTAAAAATTCATTATTTTTTTGCTGATAACAAGTGCATTTTAATTAAATTTTCTGGGCTTACGAGGCGGACTCGTTTAACCGCTGCAACACTGGCGGAAAATCCAGAAAATCTGACGAATCAGCCGGGGTTCGAACCCGCGATCTTGGGCTTACGAGGCGGACACGTTTAACCGCTGCAACACTGGCGGAAAATCTAGAAAATCCGACGACTCAGCCGGGGCTCGAAACCGCGATCTTGGGCTTACGAAGCGGACACGTTTAACCACTGCAACACTGGCGGTCAAGCCTTTGCAGACTCGGCATATTCCCTAGATCTGAGAGTCATTTTTTTGTGGCACCATTTAGGCGACTCTCGCTATCAATTTTGACGCGCAGATTACAATGAATCTGAGCTCTCAGCGGATATGAAATTATGCCGAGAGAACCCAAGCCAATGGGGGAGCCTAGGGATCTTTTACATGCCACATAATCATATGACATGCGTGACCCAGATTTTTCCATCCAGAAAATCCGACGACTCAGCCGGGGCTCGAACCCGCGATCTTGGGCTTACGAGGCGGACACGTTTACCTCTTAGCCACTAAATTACATGAAGTAAAGCCCTGGATAAGATGAGACATAAATTACGAAAATTGCGATGATACAAGATGTCCCACTGCATCCCGTGCAACTAAGGGGACTGAAAACAACTTTTAAAGATAAAGAGTACAAGGGAAAAAACCCTTCATTGACAGGGAATCTGTCCGTATCGAAATCTGCTTGGCGAGTGGTGGCGAACTGAAAACCGGTTTCTCTTTTGGTTCTTCTTCCTCGGTTCAAGCGTCGGACTATTTCTGGCGTGAATCTCGATCATAGACATAGTAAAGACGCTCGAAAAGAACCAAGGCAAAACTGGTTCCATCACACCAGTTTAGGCGATGATGACTCGCTATCTTCACCAAGCAGACCTGATGCAGACCAACTACTTTGCAATGAAGGGGTTCTTACCTTGTATTCTTCATATGTGCCTTAGGAAAGCGCCTTTAACATTCAGACCCTCTAGCTCTGAAGTTATTTTATTGCCTTATGTCTGAATTTCTCCTAAATTGTTTACCCTTTGAATGTAAATTTGAAAAATACTTTTTTTATTGACCTTGAATTAAAATAAAACATTCATTGTCAATTAAATTGAACATTCAAATGCAACCTTTATTCACAACAAATGTAAATATTTGATGTTACAAACTTTTATGCACAGAGTACATGTCATAAATAAAAAGTATAACATTTATTAATAATATAAATATATGTTTCTCTAGTTCATTATTTGGAGATATGTTTTTAAGAAATACAAATGTAATACAAACTATAGCATACACGACAACAATTCGGTCAAAGAATCTTGTTTTAATTCTCTACATTTCAGAATTGTGTATTTTAAATATATATAATACAGTCTGTGAAACAATTTATATCGAAACACTTAAGAACAATAAGTTAAAAAATTATACAGTTAGTGTTTTTTATTTTTGTAAATGGCCTAACCACTTTTCAGCATGTCTGTTGTTGGAGTATAAACTAACCTAAAAGTTGTATTCGATTTTTCTTGTACAAAACCATTAAAAATATATATATTAATGATGCACAAGAGTCTATTTTTCTTTTAGCTTCCTTAATATTACATTCTAATTGTTTTGGGACAACCCATAAAAAGCTTATGGAAGTGATATATTATGGAAGAGATATATTAACATTTTCCAGGTTATGGTTAGTTTTTTTTTGTTCAGAAGGAGCATAATCTTTAGGAAATGTTGTTAAGTGTATAAATCATTACATTATGATTGTCATTAAATTGTTTTTTTTTTTAAGAAATGAATACATTAAAATTAAAAGCAATAAAATCTTATATCGTAAATATTCTAGGAACTAAAAACATTAAGTAACCAGATAACTAAAGTAGAATAAATTTTTCAAAAAAGTACAAATAGACGCAGTTTTCCTCAATGAGTAAATGTTATTAAAAAAAACAAAGGTTATAAATTTCTGCTTATCAATAAAAAACACGGAATATAAAATCATTTTAAACTGTGTAAAACACTTAATAACTTTTTCCAGCTTTGAGATTAAAGTTACAAATACCCATATGGATTTATTTCATATAGTTTCACATCTAACCATAACAAAACTGTAAAGATAACAAAAAAATTGAATTTTACCAAAAAAAAAAAAAAAAAAAAAAAAAACTTAATTAAACTGAAAGTTTAGTTTAAAGTAATCAGATATTAAAAACAGAACAAACAAAACAAGATTTCTAAATATCTAACAAGAACATATTATGATATGATTTGTTAAACAGTTTCTTATTAACAATGTTAAAATAGGCTATAACTACAGTGTGTAAGTTTAATTGTTGCTGTTTTAACATAGAAAAATTAAGAAAACAGATAAAATTGAATGTTAAAAAAAATAAGTAGTTTTTAAAACAATATTGTATGACCAAGAGTATGTTAACAAAAAGTAATTTTTATTATGTAAAATTTTATGACTAATGTTTACAATAGAAAAATATTTCCAGTTAAATTTAGAATTTATATACTTCGTATTTTATTAATTCTGAATAAATGTGTAAAAATACAAATGAATGAACATGGAATATTTGGAAAAGCATGTGTATATGTTTAAAATTTGAAAACAACAGAAACATAAACTGAAGGGTCTAAAATTATGAAGTGAAAATTTATAAAACTACTATAGTCCATAAAAACCTAAAATGGTCTACATAAGCTCATTGAGTTTGGCATTAAAACATCTGGGTTTTATTTCGAATTTGTAAAATATAACTTCATTTTAAAAAGTTTCTTTTATGAATACAGATTGGTTGATCATGAAGTATCGATCCGAATCATTCGCAACTTTAAACGGTCGGCCAATATGCAGGCAGCTTCGTTTGAACCACCACAGTACTTGGATGATGAGAATACAGTGAGAAGTTTTCCATTTAATTGAACCTAAAAAAAGAAATAATTTTATATATTAATTTAGATTATTTAATGAAAAACATTCACAATCTTTTAAAACTGGCAAGGGCTTAGTTACTTAGTGACATACTCGATTAAGTAATTACAATTTTTGATAGCTAGAGTTTCTGGATATTATGGTCCTCTGAGTTTTTTAAGTTTTTGATTTGAAAGAGTTTTTAAGTATGAGAATCACCGCAATTATGTGATTTCTCAATAGAAGGTTACACAGAATTTGGATTTTCAATTTGAAAGTTACAGTGGTGGCCAAAAGTGTGGACACTTTTCGAAAGTTTCATGTGTTTCAACTGTCACTTGTGTGCGTGCATCTATCAAATTTCGCTTAAATACGAACATTTTAATATTAAGTTGAAGGTAATTTAATGTAGATTATCATTAAAAAAACAGAATTAAAGTATCTGTATTACAAAAAAAGTTATGCTCATTTTAGTTGAACAAACAAGCAAAATCAATGAATTCTCTTATGCTGAAAATGCAATACAAGTTGGTGGTTCAATGACTTGCAAAACTAAGACAGATCATAATATTAGTTGCATAACTTATTTGTAATACAGATATTGTAATACTGCATTTATTTTTAATTCTACATTAAATTACTTTGATGATGATAATGTTGTGTCCATGGATATAGATTATATATGACCAAAGGTCTCATAGACTGCTTCAGCGATCTGTAGACAGTGGTCCTCATAAAGATTAAATTACTTTTAATTAAATATCAACAAAAACAATTGTTTAATTTGATATACATTTAATATATTATGTAATCACACAAAGTTGAAAAATGTGAAACTTTAAAAAAGTGTCCACACTTTTGGCCACCACTGTAAATATAATTCACTAAGTTTTTTTTATCGCTGGAGTTGTGGGCTTTAGGATTGCCAACTTTTTGGGTAATTTCTATTTACCCAACTTAGGTTGGCAAGGAGTGTCAAAAAAAATTTCTTGTTGTTACATAACAACAAGAATTTTTTTTTATTTATCTGAATGGAATAGAGTAACTTTGTTGTTGCTCCTATTTCTCCTCCATATTCCTTTTTATCAAAGTATGGTTCAAAAACACTTTCTTCCCCTACTCCTTTGTGTGGTTTTTTAGGAAACAGGGTGAGCGTCATTGTTCTAAACCTACATTATTTAAAGCTCTGATCAAAGTCCAAACCAAAGTAGAGTGGGGGAAAACAAAAACAGCAATGCCCTCACCGTTTCCTAGAAAATCATACCTAAGGGTACCGAAAGAAAGAGTTTTTGTTTAGTTTGAATTATCGTCGCACTAGAGCTACATAAGGGTTATTAACGCCGGGTGTCGTAACTTAGAACCACAGTCAAGAGATGAGCCGACATCTGAATAGGCACCCAACGCAACTGTTAAGGACAACATCGTACTCAGCGTTAGGACTTTGAAGGATATTTAACGTGCACTCCCTTACATGGGGTATTATTCGTTGGCCATTTTTGGCTGAACGGGTCGTTTATAGGTTGGCAGTTATTTCGGCCATGCCCGTACCCGAGACCTTCTGCATGTTAGGCAAATGCTCAACTGAATGGGCTCTCCAGCCCCACAGAAAGAAAGTTTTCAACGCCTGCATTGTGATATGAAAGTGTATAGATGTGCAGTAACCCTATTGGACTCAAGGCCAATTTTAAAAAAAATTATAAAACTAGTTTTCTCATTGTTAGTCACAGCATCTGTAGATTTAACTGTCATAAAATGCTTCAAACTGACCTCCTAAACGGCCATGAAATGGGCAAATATGTATGGTTGCTTTCACTTCATAAATTTTCAATTTAATTAATTTCAAATAAAATATTTTTAAAAAATATAGAATTAGGTTTATTTTGAAAGTGATGATCAAAAACATTCCAAAAAGGACATAAAAATAAAAATTTGTAAATTACAAAATTTTAAATTATCGTACAATAAATCACAAAATACGAAAAAAGCCTGTAGTAACGATCAGGGGGTTAAGATAGATTTTTCTTCTTGTCCTACAACTTTTAAAACAGTCGAAATCTTTAGACATTTAAAAAGGACTCACTTTAAAACCTGCTTGCTGAACTTCATGGGCGCGGATCACATGCGACAGTCCATTGGAGCTGAGGAAATTTTCCAAGGCATCAGCTGTAAAAACGTGTGCTGTTCCCCTCTTAGTGTTGGGTAAAAAACCAGTCTTGTCTTCAGGGGTTGACTCCAGTGGGGTGCTAATACTCTCAGAGCTGAAGCATAAAGAAAAGTTTATTAGTTCTGAAATATGGTGTGGGTGAAAGCGAGAAGTATCTTACTCTATAGTCCTTCTGATCCTAATACAGGCTTCTAAACCACTTTCTTCCCCTATCCCCTTGTTAGGTTAGGTTTTGAATTATCGTCCCACTAGAGCTACACGATGGCTATTGGCGATTGGGGTTGTATTTTAGAACCACAGTCAAGTGATGAGCCGACCCCTGAGTAGGCACCCAACACAACCGTTAAGGGTGACATCGTACGCAGCGTTAGGACTTTGAAGGATTTTTAACCTGCACTCCCTCACACGGGGTATTATTCGTCGGACATTTTTTGCTGCACGGGCCGTTTATAGGTCGGCAGTTATTTTGGCGATGCCCGGACCCGAACCTGGGACCTTCCGCATGCTAGGCGAGTGCCTAACCCACTGGGCTACCCAGCTCCCTCGTATCCCCTAGTTTGATTTTCAGGGAAACAGAGTGAAAGCATTATCTACGTTTTAGTTTTTGCCACATCCTACTCATAGCCAAACTAACTCCAAAATTGGGTGATACGAGCTGTTTAAAATTATCACAACGAATATAAAAGAGGGAAAATCGGTTTATTTGAAATACAATAGAAATAGAAAATATAGACGTCTTACGGGAGTTTACTTGTATTGTTAGCAGGAATTATTTATCTGCTGATAACTACAACACCATTGTATTACATTCTCACTTCTTTTTTCTGCAAGATTTTTTTTTTTAAAGCAAACTCATTTATGACTTCTTCATATGACAGTTATTGTGCTATGTTGGATTCCATACATACTATAGCTATAGAGGGTTTAATTTTTTTGTAGAAAAGCTTGATCTTAGATAAGTTTTTTTTACCCTTCTGAGGCAGGAAAAGAGAGAGGGTGCAATTGCCTTCGCAGAGGCCATGTTTGCTACTAAATATTCGTGCTAAATTTGTTTTTTCTTTCTTAAAAAATTTAGTATCTTCATATTTTTTTTATGCTGAATGCCACTTTAATTGGTCATAAAATTTGACACCCCAAAAAATTTGCTGGTCATGGCTACAGCTATTTAGAAATCCGGCCATGATCCTGCTTGTGTTTAGGGTAAGTAGAAAGCCATTGAAGAGATTATTGGAAGAACATGCTAAGATGTTAAAAATGACACTTATAAAGGAAATATATAGTCAACTAAAAAGGGAAACTTTTGTTACCTTTAAGAGAGGGAATAACATGTTCATTGACACAAAATTCTCAATTTGTTCAAAAATGTCACGGAGCATGTTTATTCCACTAAGTACTTCAATTGCGATTACATCCATAGCGGAGCCTCATACAATGTTATTTTACAATAGCTACACTTATGCTGTTTCTTGTAAAACCACACAAAGGGGAAGAGGAAGAAAGGGTTTTTGAAGCATGTTTATTCAACTAAGTACTTCAATTGCGATTACATCCATAGCGGAGCCTCATACAATGTTATTTTACAATAGCTACACTTATGCTGTTTCTTGTAAAACCACACAAAGGGGAAGAGGGAGAAAGGGTTTTTGAAGCTTGCACCGCGTTTTTTGACCGAGTCTATAGAGGTGGAAACCACAAAACAAAGACAGACACCTTCTTAAATATTAATTAAAAAAAAAAGGTTTAAGGACGTTAAACGAAAATCCAGTTAAACTACAGAAAGACAATAAATTAACATTTGGATGCACTGTTGATAGCATGCATGTACATTTATAATACTTGGCTAAAGAATAAATGTATAGTTCAAATAATGTGTAATTTTTGTCAAAGCATTACAACTTACAAACTATCAAAACAAGTACTCTTTTCTTTACACTCTTTTTACTACAACTCTTTCTTTTGTGTTTTCTACACTCAATTGGCATCAAATTGTTTAATAAACAATGTTATTTTTTTAAAGGCACTTATTCAATAAATTGAAAAAAACATTACAAAAAAATTGGTACTCAACATAGCATTGACAGGCAACTGTCAAACTTCTTCCTTTTGTTTAGAGCGGCCTTCCCAAGTAAAAATAAATAAATTTGGCACGGAATCAAGCTTCATTTTCCACACAGAGTTAAAAAAAAAGATTCAAATTATTAAGAGGCTTGAAAGTGAAGCTGCCAAAGTCACCAAGCAAACCATGCTTACCCAATATTAGTTCAATGTAAAATTTATTTTTAATCGTTATTACTAATTTTAATCTTTAAAAGGAATTAACAAAAAAAAAATCAAACAGTGACCTTTATTGAAGTTGTAGGCTGTAGCACAAGATCTGAATTTACACCAGGAGGTTGGTAGTAATTCCTTTCACTGGTTAGAAAAATACATTGCAATTCCCATCTTATTTTAGTATGAAAGACAATCAGAAAGTTGCCAAGTCTATGAAGTATAAGCCTATCCAAACGTCCCTATCGAATACCTTTATCTAGTTTGCCGAGAGCGTTTGCATAGACTTACTAAAAGACGATCGATAACTTCGCTTTCAAACCTGTAATTGTTTTTTTATAACAACATGCAAAAAAGTTCTCTTTTTTATATCATATTCATTCATAAATCGTTGCGAAAATGACACTTTATGTGCTTGCGTCACAGACAGTGTGCGAAAATTTGGTTTTCGGCACTAGTGTGGTAAAGTAAATAAGAGTATCTGATTGGTAGAAAAGCAAAATGATGTCATGAATATCTCCATGGTAACTAAATGGTCACGAAACTCAGTTAATTCTATTGGTTCATTACTTTTGCATTTTCTAATCTCCATGGAAACTAAAAGTATTACAAAATTATTAAAAGAAATGAAATAAGATAAAAGTAAGAACACAAATTTCACTCCAAACAATACTTTTCTGGAAGAAGATTCGACCAAACTTCCTTAGCTGCTTTGTTAATTTAATCTGGAAGTTGGTCGAACATCATTTCAAATTCATTTTCACCTATGTTCGGTAGCACTAATTAATCTAAATACTATTTTGATTTAAAATAGAAAAGTATTTTACAACTTTTTTTTCATTACTTTGCATTTTCAAATATCTCCATGGAAACTAAAGGATGTCATGAAAATCGCTCATTGGTAGAAATACTTTTTTGCACGTCATTATAAAAAATATTGTAAGTAAGCACGTTCCGAATAATACTTTATTAAGCTCGTGTCATAATTTCACTCGCTCGTACCTCGCTCATGAACTAAAAGCCACTCGCTTAATAAAGTATCATTTTCGGAACTAGTTACTTAAATAACTATTGCCTGGCAGCTTCTCCTTCTTTTTATTCTTAACCCTTTGACTCCCAAGGATTCCATTTGGAATCATCAAACTTGTGTTTTTTTTCTCACTATTTTAAGCCCTAACTTATATCAAATAAATTTTATTAAATTCTGCACAAAATTTTTCTTTTTGCATCATGAAAGGTAAGAATCATGTCTTTTGAATAATTAATGTTTGTTCATGGAAATGTTAGTAAAATAAAAATATGAAAAACACGATAAAAATAAAAATTGACTCCGAACACATCAATTCATGCTTGTATTTTAAATGTTTAAAATTTAATTGCAACTAGTTGTGGCGTCTGCCACTGCTCTTTGTGTTAGTGGTGGTGACGTCACAACAGGCCAGCACATAGGCAAGCCAGTGCCAGGAATCTGGCAGCAGGAAGAGAAGAAGGAGAACAACAATTTGTCTCGAGGCAGATTCTCTCCGGCTCCTTCGAACTTGTGTTGCTGCTACTGCATCTTTATTTTCCTAAACCTTTTTCCAATTCAAAATCTTAATATTGTAAACAACTTGTAAATTATAATCATGTATTAAACAGTTAGTGTTATTAAGGAATTACTCTGGATACAATCATTCCGACAATACTACATTGATGACTGGACTATAGTGAACACGCAACCATGCAGGACAATAACAACGTGGTTCCCGCTGCATCCATCGCTCGTGTGGCAGTGAAGGCCCCACCTTTCTGGCGAGGAAATCCAGAAATATGGTTCCGGCAAATGGAAAGCCAGTTCGTTCTAGCCGGAGTCACCGTGGAACTGACGAAATTTCATCACGTGGTGTCCGCCCTGCAACCCGAGGAGCTTGCCATCGTCGGCGACCTCGTCATGAATATTCCAGCTGAAAACCCTTATACGACCATTCGAGATCGATTGTGCAACCAGTACGCCGACACAAAAGAGGAGCAGCTTCGGGACCTGATCTCCGGGATGCAACTGGGCGATAAGAAACCTTCAAGACTACTTCTGGAGATGAAAGGAAAAGCTGGCACAATGGCTGAAGATCTTTTGAAGACCCTGTTTATGCAACGCCTCCCGCCTCATGTCCAACAGATTTTGGCCATTTCCAACGACAGGTTAGAAAAGCTGGCTGAAATAGCAGATGGCATCATGTCGTTAGCAGGTGGAGTGGCAGTACACGAGATCAAGGGACCAGTAAACCAAGTTCCCCAACAGACCGGGTCGCTGGAAGAACCATCACTGCGCTCCATGCTGATGGAAATAACGGCCAGACTAGATCATCTTGAGACTCGTTCCCGGAGCAGGTCGAGGGATCCATGGAGAGGAAACAATCGTCAGCGTTCCTCCAGCCGCCACCGGGACTCCAGCGGCCAGCGTTCATCGCATTGCTGGTACCACCAAAGATTTGGGGAGAAGGCCTCCAACTGCAAACCCTCTTGTACCTGGAAGCAGGAAAACTAAAGAGGCCGTCACTCGCTCTAGAGGGTGACGGCAGGGTGGAGATACATCGTTTATTCCTGAAGGACAAGTCCACTGCATCACAATATCTTATCGACACTGGAGCCGATGTTTCAGTAATTCCTCCTACAGAAGCCGAAAAAAACGCCACCCTCCCGCCAAACTCCAGTTGTTTGCAGCTAATGGGTCCCCTATCACAACCTATGGTAAGAAGCTCTTACAGTTGGATTTAGGTTTACGCCGAGAATTTCACTGGCCTTTTATCGTCGCCTCGGTGTCTCAACCCATCATCGGCTCTGACTTTTTACGTCATTTTGGTCTACTCATCGACATCCGCCATGGTGCTTTGATTGATCCCCTTACCCACCTCAGGTCAACAGGAAGGGTCAGTGAAAACGAATCTCCAGGAATCAAATCCATCTGTGAGGACACCAAGTTTCATGCCCTTCTGTCACAATTCCCGTCAATCATGGTAGCGGGTACAGACACTCGACAAGTGAGGCACGACATCAAGCATTGTATACAGACGACAGGGCCGCCAGTCTTCTCCAGACCTCGAAGACTTCCGCCTGATAAACTGGCAGCAGCAAAGCGAGAATTCCAGTTCCTGGTCTCGACGGGGGTATGCAGGCCGTCGAAGAGTTGCTGGGCATCGCCACTTCACATGGTGCCCAAGAGTAATGGGGATTGGCGTCCCTGCGGAGATTTCCGGAAGCTGAATGGCATTACAGTACCCGACAGATACCCAGTGCCCCATATACAGGACTGCCTACAGGTATTGGAGGGAAAAACAGTTTTTTCCACCCTGGATCTGGAGAAGGCATACTTCCAGATACCTGTACGAGAGGAAGATGTCCCAAAAACAGCTGTTGCAACACCATTTGGACTCTTCGAGTTTCTATATATGCCTTTTGGACTCTCGAATGCAGCCGCCACATTCCAGCGTTTTATTCACCATGTTTTAGGAGACCTCGAATTCTGTGTCCCCTATTTTGATGACGTGTTGGTAGCATCACAAAATGAAGACCAGCACTACGAACACCTCAGGCAGGTAATCCAGCGCTTTCAAGAGTACGGAGTGATCCTCAATGCCTCCAAGTGTGTCCTCGGCAAATCACAAGTAAAATTCCTAGGACACACTATCACCTCTGAGGGTATCATGCCTCTGTCTGAAAAAGTCTCTGCCATTGTGGAGTTCCCTAAACCTGACACCATCCGAGAGCTGCGTCGCTTCCTTGCAATGATAAATTTCTACCGTCGTTTTCTTCCGCATGCAGCAAGCACACAGGCACCTCTGAACTCAATGCTGAAGGGCAGCAAGAAGAACGACAGAACACCTATCGTCTGGACAGAGGAGGCAAGCATAGCCTTTGAAGAATGCAAGAAGAGCCTAGCTGATGTTGCTACACTGTACCATCCATCACAAGATGCCAAAATCGCCATCGTGGTGGATGCTTCAGATACAGCCATGGGTGCTGCCCTGCACCAGCAAGTCGAGGGAAGTTGGCAGCCGCTGGCTTTCTACTCAAAAAAGCTATCCCCAGCTCAACAGAGGTACAGTGCCTACGACAGAGAACTCCTCGCAGCATACATGGCTATCAGGTACTTCAGGCACATGGTTGAAGGCAGCCCCTTCACATTGTTTACCGACCACAAGCCCCTGATTTACGCATTCCAGCAAAAGGAGGACAAATGCTCACCTCGACAGACGCGTCAGCTAGACTACATTGGTCAGTTTACAACTGACATCCGCCATCTCAAGGGGACAGACAATGTGGTAGCAGACGCTCTCTCCAGAATAAACATTGACGTAATCAACACCCCCTCACCTATCAACTTCCAACAGATGGCCGCAGAACAGGCTGCTGATGTGGAGTTGAAGAACCTCTTAGAAGACCCTAGCACATCATCCCTGGTGTTAAAGTCACTCCCAATTGGACAACCCCCAGTATCTCTCTACTGTGACATTTCAACAGGCAACATTCGTCCTTTTGTGCCAGACACTCTTCGTCTGGAGGTCTTCACTAACCTGCACTCCCTGTCCCACCCTGGCATTCAAGCATCAGTTAAGTTAGTTAGTGAAAGATATGTCTGGCCTTCAATGAAAAAGGACATTACATCATGGGCGCGTACATGCCTGAATTGCCAGAAGTCAAAGATTTCCCGACACACCAGAAGCTTGATTGGGAATTTTGTACCACCAAGTGCGCGATTTGATCACATCCATATAGATCTGGTTGGGCCTCTTCCACCATCGGAAGGTTTCCGCTACTGCCTTACGTGTGTTGACAGATTTTCAAAGTGGCCTGAGGCATTCCCCTTGGTAGACATAACAGCTCAATCAGTTGCTAGGGCACTCTACGCTGGCTGGATTGTCAGGTTCGGACCCCCTCTAAGGATGACGACCGACCAAGGAACGCAGTTTGAGTCATCGCTCTTCGATGCCCTAACCAAGTTCCTCGGCACCAACCGACTTCGTACTTCACCATACCATCCGGCAGCCAACGGCCAGGTCGAGAGGCTGCACAGACAGCTGAAGGCAGCAATAATGGCACATGGAAACCTTCAGTGGACAGCAACTCTGCCCACTATCCTACTGGGTTTCCGAGCTGCCTGGAAGGAGGATTTGGGAGCAACGACAGCCGAGATGGTGTATGGGAGCCCGATTCGCCTTCCAGGAGAGTTTCTCACGCCTGCCTCCAGTCCCGCTGATCCAACCACATTTGTGGGGAAGTTGCGTGAGGCCATGCAGCAGCTGACGCCAGCTCCAACGCTGCCACATCGCGACCAAACCATATTTGTCAGCAAGGATTTGGAGACCTGCAGTCACATCTTCCTGCGGACAGATTCTTTAAAGCGGAGCCTTCAACCCCCATATGAGGGCCCCTTCAAGGTGATGGATAGGGGCAACAAGGTCATCAAAATTTTAAAGAATGGATCAGGGTGCACAGTAAACATCGATCGTGTAAAGCCAGCATACATAGCGAGGGAGGAAGGTGATTATGCCACTGGAGAGAGGCGATCAAAGGCATCGGCTTGCGAGCAACAACGCAAGAGCCCACAGTTATCTGGCGACCTGCAAACTTGTCCCAACAATCAAACAGCTATAAAGACTCGTTCTGGAAGAACTGTCCGTTTTAATTCGAAATATTTGTAGTCTCGCTATCACTGGAGGGGGGCTCCTGTGGCGTCTGCCACTGCTCTTTGTGTTAGTGGTGGTGACGTCACAACAGGCCAGCACATAGGCAAGCCAGTGCCAGGAATCTGGCAGCAGGAAGAGAAGAAGGAGAACAACAATTTGTCTCGAGGCAGATTCTCTCCGGCTCCTTCGAACTTGTGTTGCTGCTACTGCATCTTTATTTTCCTAAACCTTTTTCCAATTCAAAATCTTAATATTGTAAACAACTTGTAAATTATAATCATGTATTAAACAGTTAGTGTTATTAAGGAATTACTCTGGATACAATCATTCCGACAATACTACATAGTTTTAACAGATCAAGTTTGGAAAATTATTATTATAATTTATTTTAAAGTTAGGATTCCAAGTTTTTTTTCATTAATTTTAGTTAAAAAATTAAGATCTTTGTCCCTGCTTTTCACCATTTCATTCTGGATGCATAATGAATGTATTTCAAAAATTTAAAAAATTTAGAATAAATATAAAAAGTTGGGATTGAAAGGGTTAACTACGATTTTTAAAATAAAAAGAACCCTACTTGATAGGATCGTTCCACATCAGTTCCCACGCAAGGGGGCTGTCTCTCTCTGGATTAGGAAGGGGTTTCGGAATGTCGTTGATGACACTGATCAGGCCTCCGTTGAACCAGGGGGGAGGGATGCCACCGTGGGCACAGAATATCTAAAAATATAGAATGTGACGTTTAATTCTGAGACAAAACATCATAAAAAAAAAATCGCAGATTTGTGAAATAAAGGCAAATAGAGACCTTATCTAACACTATCACCCATCCTTAGAATTGGTCAATATCGAGGTATGAAAATCGAACTTTACATCTCTACAGTTACTGGGTTAGGTTTGAATTATCGTCGCACTGGAGCTATAGTCAACGGGTGTTGTATTTTAGAACCAAAGTCAAGTGACGAGCCGAAACCTGAATAAGCACCCAACGCAACCGTTAAGGGTGACATCGTAAGGAGTGTAAGCAGTGTTAGGACTTTGAAGGACATTTAACATGCACTCTCTTACACATGGTATTATTCGTAGGAAATTTTTGGCTGCATGGGTCGTTGATGGGCCGTTAATACATGGGCCGTTAATAGTTCGGCAGTCATTTTGGTGATGAAAGGACCCAAACCTGGGACCTTTTGCATGATAGGCGAGTGGCTAACCAACTGGGAAACCCAGCCCCCCTCCCTACAGTTACTGGGATAATGTTCCACTAACAGAACACCAAAACATATTTTTGACTGCAGCACCATTTTAAGATCCTTGGCTCAGCTTGGGGAATTTCCCTCTTCTGATATCAATCTGTACCTTGACAAAATCAAGGTGATTTTTCTGCTGTGTTTTGCACAGTCATGGATATCTATAGTTCTTACCATGGACATGACACCACACACACTTTCACAATGTTTAATTTCATTGTGAAAGTGGTATTGTTGCTTAATTTTTTTTTAATGCAAAAGGAGTTTTTTTACTGAATGACTAACCGTCACAGAAAATATTATTTAAAATTGGTAATTGCGTTTACACTTAAAATTTAAGCACTTGAAAAATAAGTTTCTGTTTTAAAGCAGCTTAACCTTTCTAATAAGTAATACTAAGGAAATGGACAAAAATACATGGTTGTTTTCTCTGCATAAATTTAAAAGTGGATTTAGTTCAAAATAACAGATTTGAAAAAAAAAAAAACCAGAAGAATCAGAATTCATTTTGAAAGATATTACTTTAAAATCCTCTCAGAAAAAAAAGTACCCTATCAATAACAAAGCATTATTGATAAATTTTTAAAAATTATATTTATTATCAATTGACTGGTGCATGAATTGCTTAACACTTTACCTACGGGCGTCGACTGACCCATAGACTAAGAACACTCTAAGTTTCAAACTCTCATTGGAGAATTTCTACATTGAAATTGACATAGAAACTAGCGCGCCCCCTTTGTGTCTAAGGGAACTAATGTAATGGTTTCTGGCTGCCTATTTGCAGTCACCTTTAGGAGATTTAACAGAGCCAATGACATCTCGTAATTTGGAACCCTTATCAAGTGACGATAGGGATCTATTTTTTACTACAACTTATTTTCGACTTTATTTTTGAATATATACAGCTACTCATTGACTTTTATATCCCTCGCAGGCCCATCCTCAAGATATTTGACCTTGTGCTTCTTTTTCTCCATTAATAAACCTACAGACTGACTACGCTTGTCATTTTAGACATGGTCCCCCAAAGATCCACAAGTGATTCGATTGAATAACTCGTCAAATATTCATCCAAATGTAACAAAAACTTAGATTTAGGGGTTTTCGAGGGTTTTTCACATTTCTAAGTAATTAAAATTGGGTGTTGCTATTGAAAATTTTAAAGTTCGTAACATTTGTAATATTAAGACGGACCCTTATGCAAATTTTGTGTCATGCAATTAACTCAAAATGTTATTTGTTCACATAGTCAAAATGGTCCGATGTAAAAGGATGACTAACGGTTGAAATAATCACTAGTGGGTAACTTTTTTTTAACAGAGAACATTCCGAAGAAACAGTAGCCCTACAATTGAAAGTACAATTATGCCAATCAACAAATCAACCTTTAATAGTGTTTTAGTTGCTTTCGACACGTTAGAAGAGCTAGGCATTAAATTAAGTTGCTGGTCTAGAAGATTTTTAGTCTACGGGTCAGTCGACGCCCGTAGGTAAAGTGTTAAAAATCTGTGACTAACGCTCTGAAGGCGAATCCTTATTACAGTGAGTCTTTAAACTATTTAATAAAAAGAGTGAAAATAATAAAAACATATCTAGAAATTATTTGTCACAAGAAATGTAAAAAAGTTATATTATAGAATATAAAAATCTTACCATGCCATCCACAACTGCAGCTAATGGCATGACATCAAAGCATTCGTTGATGGCATTCCAGATTTCAGTTCCGTATTTCTCACCAAACTTAGCCAAACATTCTCTAAAATTAAAAAGAAATGTTGTTTGATATTTAAAGCAAAAACTAACATCTCTTTGCATTGTTAAATTAGCAAAAAATTAATTAATTTAAATTAATTATTTTAATTAAATTAAAATTAGTTTTTCAAATGAAATTTTTGACTTATGAAACCTGATATCGGGGAATAGAGCAAAATAAATTAGACTTTAATAGTCCTAATTAATAAAGTCACAGCTTGATGGATTTAATTTCTTTCACAATTTGTCTTTTTCTACATTTATTTTCTCGTGCTTAATTCTAATTAAATTCAAGATAAAACATATAGATATATTAAACACCTAAATCAATACCTGTGAAAAGTAAACATTTGCTGAATTTCTCGAACTTCATGGTTCCCCCGCAGAAGGTGAAATTTTCCAGGTGCCAATAGCTTTTGGGAGAAAAGATATGCAATCACCTGAAACGAAACCATAACATTAAATTATGATGAAGTTTTTTAAACACGTTGTACTCATTAAGTTAGGTTAGGTTTTAATTACCGCAGCACCAGAGCTACACAAGGGCTATTGGTGACGGGCGTTGTATTTTAGAACCACAGTCAAGTGACGAGCCGATACCTGAGCAGGAACCCAATGCAACCATTAAGGGCAACATCGTATGCAGCGTAAGAACTTTGAATATATATTTAACGTGCACTCCATTTACATGGCCCATTATTTGTCAGACATTTTTGGCTGCACAGGCCATTTATAAGTCGGTAGTTATTTTGGCAATGCCCGGACCCAAACCTGTGACCTTTTGCATGCAAGGCGAGTGCCAAACTGACTGGACTCCCTAGCCCCTCATTCAGTTAGGAATATGTTGAAAGATAAAAAATAGAGCAAAACTGTACCATGACAACTGTACCTTACTATAAATATTAATTACTCATCTTGCGACGAAATGTTTCATATACTGTACTGTATATTTTACAATAGCTATAATAAAATACTTTTGCTATGAATTAAGTACAAAGGTAAGCAATTTAAGAAATATATGTGCATTTTATTTTTCTAAACTAAACACAAATAAATGAAAAATTACAAAAAATTAGTTTAAATAATTAATTCCTAAAATAGCAGAACCCAGTAATTTAATTTTTTAAAAAATCACTGCAAATAAGTTTGAATATTTAATCTTATGCAACCAAATGGCAGATAGACATCAATAAAGTGTGTGAATTATCTTTATTTTCAATTGATGAGTACTTTTCTGGCATTATAAAACAAAAATGAATACCTCACATTCTATAAAGAGAATTTAAAATGCCCAATTTTCACTAAATAGAGGCATACAAGTAAATTAAATTTTATGTATTTTTAATTTTGTTATGATGGCTTTGCTCGTTTAAACAGAGGAAATAAATTTATTCAATGGGTATGTTTTATATTTTGAATGGCAACAGAAATGCGGAATGAAAATGAATTCTTTCTCGGGCCTTGATTGTGAATCAATTTCAAATAGGAAAAGAGCATGTAACATCGATTCACTAATCAAAGCTCAAGAAAAATTTATTTTCATTCCTCATTACTGCTGCCACTCAAGACAAGAAGCATGTCCATTGAATAATTGTATTATCACAGTCTTAAAAGAACATAGGCTTAAGATACTGAATAATACTAATAGAAGGACAGGCAGGAATGAAATTTGGAAGGCGTTATGTTATCTAAAACTAGCCATATTTTAAATAAAAAAAATTATGATGGGATAAAACTATGACTTTTTAAATATAAAGTGAAAACTCTATGTACGACCACCTCCATTAAACGACCACCTCTGCTTACGAACAATTTTTCAAGGCACCGATTTTCCCCCATGTGTTCAATGTTAAAAACCACTCTTTGAGAGACCAGATTTCACTCCCCAAAGGACCGATTTCAATTATTCAATTCAGTATGATTAGGTCATACTAAATTTTTAAATTAGTTGTGGTAGTATTTTTTTTACATACTACAGTTTGTTCAAAAGTAATTTAGTATAATTTTGTGTGCATTATTTGCGAATTAATAAACGTAATGATAAATAGATTATGTTAACAATACATTGTTTAATGACATTTCAACTTTCTAGCTCTTTCACTTTTTTTACTCTAAAAGCGACCAACCTCCATTTACGACCGATTTATTACAGAATGGGGGGATGGTTGCTCTTAGAGGTTTCACTGTAATAGAATTTTTTTAAAAAAAATTAAAAATACACCAAAGTATCAAGAAAGAATTTATTTTCATTTCTCATTACTGCTGCCTCTCAAGATAGGAAGCATACCCATTGAATAATTGTATAACCACAGTTTTAAAAGAACATAATTTTAAGAGACTAATAGAAGGAAATGCAGAAATAAAATTTGGAAAGAATTATGTTATTTAACACAAGCCATATTTTAAATAAAAAGTTCACGATGGGGTAAAGCTATGACTTTTTAAACATAATAGAATTTTTTTTAGGTTATGTCCACATTACGACAATAAAAATGACAAGAAATTGCGTTCGCATGGAAACACATATACAATTTGGTCTGGCATGCGTGCGCACCTACCTTGAATGGTACAAATTGTATATGCATTTCCACGCGCTTAATTTCTTGCCATTTTTTTTATCGTAGTGTGGACATAGCATTAAAAAAATTAAAAATACACCAAGGTATTTACTTCTACTCCATGTTGTCCTCTATCAACATAATCACCAAGGAACAAAAAACTGGCTGGAGTTAGAAGAGTTCCCATGCGCCACAGAGTTTTCTCAAAACAAACAAGGTCGGAAAAATTACCATGGATGTCGCCTGCAATGTTAAGGTTAGTTTCAGTTGAACAATATTAGTGAAGTAATCCTAGAAGCAATATTAGTGAAGATAGTTTAAAAATTAGAGAAAACTAATACAGATAGTTAATTAAACCAAAGTTACTAATCTAGTGACTTCCCTGCACCTCTAAAGATGTGTACTGTGCATTTGGTTTGGTTTGAATCATCGTCGCACTAGAGCTACACGAGGTCTATTAGCGACGGGCGTCGTATTTTAGAACCACAGTCAGGTGACGAGCCAACACCTGAATAGGCACCCAACGCAACCGTTAAGGGCGACATCGTACGCAGCGTTAGGACTTTGAAGGATATTTAACGTACACTCCCTTACACGGGGTATTATTCGTCAGACATTTTTGGCTGCACGGGCCGTTTATAGGTCGGCAGCTATTTTGCCGATGCCCGGACCCGAACCTGGGACCTTCCGCATGCTAAGCGAGTGCTTAACCGACTGGGCTCCCCAGCCCTTGTGTACTGTGCATGCACAGTAGACTTATTTCGAATAAAATACGGGAGAAAAATGGCAGAGCAATAAGAAAAACTATTTGTGTCACCAATAAAAATATACTAATAATAAAGAAAAATATCAGGAGATGAGACACGAATTTCAGGAGTTATAAAGACTAAGCAAAGAAAAAAATGGAATTCCAGAGTTTTTCTTGAGGCATAGGGAAAAAATGCGACCTACCCAGCACATAAGCAGGAGAGGACAAATGCAGCAGCCTATCCTCTTTGCTGATGACGTCATGTGCCGACTTGCAGATACTGATGAGGCATCTGGCAAGGGCGTCTTTGTCCGTATTCCCCCAGCTGAAGGCTTCTTTTGGGGATCGGCTGGACTTGGGGTCGCTCTTGATGGTGTGCTCAAAGTAGGACAGTCCCTGTAGCATCTCGTTGGCCTGAGATTGCTAAAAGGATGGAGTTTGGTTAGGTTGGATTGAATCGTTGTAGCTCTAGTCGTGTCGGTCGTCGGCAACCAACTCTTACTGAGAAAAGTGCAAATCGGTATAATGTTGTATATTCTTTAATTGATATTTTTAGAAATTGTGTTTTGTAGATATGAAGATGGCTGTAAAAGTCGCTATGTTTAGTTTGCTTGAACTTAATGTTAGGCCGGCGATTAGTAGTCAGGAAAATGAATGATTTTAATCAGTTTTTAATTTCTTGTGAAAATTGACCCAAACGTGAAGTATCTTTGCACTAGAGCTACATAATGACTATTGGTGCGAACATTGCAATTTAGAACCTCATTCAAGAGACTAACTGACAACAGAGTAAGCACCCAACACAACCATTAAGGGCAACATCATCCGCATCATTGGGACTTTGGACCATATTTAATGTGCACTTCCTCTACAACACGGGGCATTATTTGTCGACATTTCTGGTATCACAGTCCCTTCATAGTTTGGCAGTAATTAAGCGATGCCTGGACCCGAATCTAGGACCTACCATGTGCAAGGCTAACTTCTTAACCAACTGTGCTCCCCAGCCAAAATTTTGTAAATAAAATATGACTTATTAAAATTCCATGATGATTTCATACATTTTAAATTTAATCACTGAAATAAATCTGGTCAGACTAAATAATAAGTTAATGACAGACAGTTAAGCAACATTATTATCCTCAAAATGAAAGGTATAATTGAATAACATCAAATAGAGCTACATGAGGGGTATTCTGCTGTGTGCAAGCAAACTGCACTTTTATTGTAGTTTATGTGCTAAAAAATACAATTAAAACTTGTAGCACGATACAAAGCCTAGTCTTCACAAACCCGAATTTAAATCCTCATGCTTTTAAAAGACAAAATAAATCAATCAAACAATTTACCAAGCTAAAAGAATCAACTGAAGAAACCCTTTCGATTCTCATTGTGGAAGGAAATTTAACACTTTTACTGACAGCAGCAGTGCCTACAAGGGAAGTATAAGTACATTAATTGTATGCAAAGTAAACTAAAGGTTGATGCATGGCTGGTACAACAAATCTAATAATTAGTAAAATAAAAGGATTTAGATATAAGTTTTTAATTGAAGTATAAGTGGGAAATAGTTTAAAGTAATAATGAACTTCTTTGGTGAAAGAAGTTTTCAAGTGTTGTTTCATTTAAAATTATGCAGAACTCTCTATTTATAAAAGTAGCCCATAACAGAATTTTGGAGCAAAATTATAAAGATATATTTTTTGATTGGGAGCAGTGATTGGGTCTCAATAACCAAAAGTCTTCTCTGAGTTGATCCAATAGAAAAAAATTTCAAAATCAAATTACTCTGGCTGTATTGAATATTTTTGAACAAGTGGTCTTTTTTATCTGATAAATGTAACGGCTTACAGGGCTCTATAATACCACTTTCTGAAATTGGTTTGAATATTGTTGTAGAATTATTTATTAAAATTAAAATATATATTTGAACCAATTTAAAGTGGTAATATAGATCCCTGTAATCCAGATATATTTATTATCTAAAGTAGACCACTTATAAAGAGGCCCAGTGGCTTAGTGGAGTTTTGCTTTGCCACGCCACAGGTCCGGGTATCGAATCCCGGATTGGGCGAGGTTGACCCATCCTTTCATCTCTTGAGTGGGTCAATAAAATGGGTAACAAACATGCTTGGGAGCTAAGCACTGGCGGTTAAGAGCAAAGTTGAGACATAATTTTCTACCCAGGTTTGAATTTACAATTTGATTATCAGACATAACTACTGCTTCACTGTGGTCAAATAAATTTTTTACCACTTTTAAAAATAGTTCCATTTTAAATTTAATAGATAAGCCATTTAAACAAACCTTCCATGTCCCACAGAGAATTAATTCCGATCAGGGCTCCAGATCTACGAACTTTTACAGAATGGGTGGCCAATTCATACTTCTTTTCAAACAGATCTCCATTGTGCTTCTCAAAGACATCTTCTAGAAAACATGCATAAAACACAGTAAGAGCTAGGTTATCCAGCAACCACTGAATATATTCACCGAAGACCTGGCAATAGTTTTTATAAACGAAATTGCAATGTATTTTTTTTTTACAAAGCAAAAGATATCATCATAAAAAATATTGAGATATCAGATACAATTGCAAAGATATTTTTGATTTTACAAAATGCAATATCAGATCAGTAACATAAGCTTTTGAAGTACAAGTCTATTGTTTTACAAATTCATTTTTAAAAGAAAAAATATATATTATAGTAAAAATATAAGTATCGAAAAGGATCAGATACAATTACAAATATATTTTTGCTTTTAAAAATTGTAATTTAAGATCAGTAACAATCTTTCGAAGTAAAAGTTGTCCATATACAAATCTACCATGCACATTGCTATTGATTTCACAAATTTTTTAGCAAGAGAAAATTTTAGCAAAAAAAGTGCTATTTTTTTTTTTTTTAAATACAATTGAGTGGTAGTTTAATAAGGTTCAAATAGCTACAAACTTTAAACAAAATATTCAAAATAAGACTACTGTACAGATTTATAATAACCCAAACAGACATTTTATTTTACCCTTTCAGTCCCAGTGATGCCAATTGACATCATGTTTCTGATTATAATTAAAAAAAATAATAGGGCTGACATCTATTGGGATCAATAAAAATATTTTAATATAGAATAATATAAAAAAGTTTGAAGAATCGAATGATGTGCTTTTTGATATCATAAATGGCTATACAAACAGAAAAAAATCTAAAATGATGATGCCAAAGTGTCATTAGGACTGAAAGGGTTACAAACAGAAATTTATATATTTAGAAATGTTATTTACTACAAATATGCTACAAAATGAGTAACACTAAATTATACCTGGAGAGTTTTCCCGTCGTCTTTTAATTGATATGTTGTGGTCTGTGTTGGGATGAACGTTCATTAGGCCTCTACATAATTAACAAATTAAAATTCTTAGTCAACTTATAAAACAATCCTACAAATTTAGGAAATATAAGTTAGTTTTGTTATCAAAATTTTATGAATGAAAATTCTGAATATTAGCATTTAAAAACTTAACAAAAAGAACAAGTTTTATAAACAATTGAAACTTTCTAGACAAAAAGAGAAACCATTTTGGAGAGTTTTTTTGCATTCAGAATGTGTTCAGAATGTACCGTACCAAAACAAGAGTTACTAATTTTAAAAATTGGTTAGAAACAAAACAATAACAATAGTTAGTAAAAGAAATGGCAGCACTTCTTTAAGAGATGAAAAATTAATCAAAATAATATAGTCGTCAGAAACTTTTCCAAGACAATTCTTCCAAGACTTTTCCAAGGATTTACTTACCAAATTACAATACAAATTTTAACTAAAACTGCATAAAATAAACTTTTTAAAGTATAACCTAGTAGGCTGCAAGTCTTATTATATATAACATTAAAGAATAAACTTAATTTACTTTTTATTTAAAATGGAATGAATTACTGGTTCTGGAGACCGTAATAAACTTGAAGTTCCTCGAAACTTGAGTTGTCCGACAGTTTGTAGAAAATTCGCAAGACTAAGTCTCCGATTTCCCTGAACTTGGAATGTTCTAGAAATATAGTTTAAATTAGTTGTTTAAAGAGATAATAAAATAGATAGAAAATTTTTATGTTTTTTCTAGATTTCAAAATTGATATTGTTTTAAAAACTTAGCCACAGAACAATAAATTATGACATTAAAAAACAGCATGTATGTATCGATTTCACTTCAAATTCTATGGTGCAACAGCCAGCATTGTCAAAAAATACTAATATCCACTGACAAAACACTACTGATTTATGCATATTAAAAATAACAACACTTAGTTGAGTTTTTCCTGCAATTATAAATTTAATGGTACAAGAATGTGTAGATCTTAAGTTGTTAATAGTTACTAAGCATCCTTATATTGGAATTTAAACTTACTTGGCATGGTCTGCAACTGCTTTGTCTAGCACGTCATCATCCATTTTGATACCTTTCATTACATTGACATCAGAAATCATAGACCTTTAGATGAAAAAGAAAGCACATTTATTTTCAACTATTTAAGAAATACACTTTTTTAAAGGTTCTTCATTAACCCTATGGTTACTAAAAATCTACAAGCTTTAAAAATCGCGTGTCCTCAGAGTACTGAGCTTTTTTCTTCTCAAAAATCGAGAATGGACTCGTCCGAAATTTCAATGGGGCTGCCGAGTCAGGTCCTATTCATCGAAGTCCTTTTCGGATGTCAACTGGCCGCTGGCGAGGGTCTATTCAAGAAGACTAATGACTTGTTGGGCAGGGAAGGGCGACACACCTGTGCATTCTGATTCTGTCCAGTTCCATTGCTATTAAGTTATATGTAAATATATCAATGCGCATATGAATGGAAAATAATAGTAGTTAATTCATTTTGTGAATTCATAAATTTAGTGTTGTCACTCTACATACAAAAAGGGTACTTTTTGTGAAACAATCTTGTTCTTTTTTTTTAATCAAAGCCTATATTTTTTCAATGTTTAATTTTATTTGCTTTCTGTACTTTTTGAATATTAAAGATTATGTAATTTTTTCAATAGGTATCTGTGATATTTAATTAGAAATCACTATGCAAAATTTCTTATATCATTTTAGAAGTATTTTTTAGTTTATTTTTTATAGAAACTATTTCATTCTTTCTTGTTCCGGTCGGTTACTGGTGCTAACTTGGACATATAAACTGGTTCATTCACAATATATAAGAATAGACATTTTCATTATTAGATATATTACATTTTCTAAGCTCATATTTTATGTTCTCTAAATTTAACAGTGAAAAGTATCTTTAATCTAGAAAAATCTTCTTCTTGATAGTTTTAAGAACATAAAAAATATTCATACTGATTAAAAAGCAAGTAAAAGCACTAAAAAGCATTTAGAAAGATAAACGATTGACGTAGACTAGTATATAAGCTTTGGATATTACAACCTAGCGTCCCAACTTTTAATAACAAGTGACTTTCTATGGAAAGGGCCCTTCTTATATTACTCGTTTCTGTCATACGTTGTATGAATGGGAATTCTCAGAACTAACAATGGATGATATATCATAACTGGTCAAACAGGGGTGTGCTTGGACATTTTTCGACCCGGTGGTAATCAGTGTTGACAAGCCCCAGTAAATAAGCGGTTTGAGGATTATTACTCTTGTACACATGTTGAATTTGTCGTATAAATTTAAAACTATGCAATGTTTTTTTTTCTTTTTTAAATTTTGCATGTAATTATTTCCATTGAATTTAAATTACAAAGGTCAATTATCCTTCAATCTTGCAAGGTTTTTAATTTTTTTCTGCATAAATGGCAATCAGTATACAATTCACGTTACTTAAATAACCGATAAAAACAATTAAGTTTGTGACAGTCATTGTCACTTATAACTGCTTCCACATAATGTTTCCTTGTGAGCGTTGCATTAAATAATTAGGCGAGGAATCAGATTTTTAAGCCATATCTATAAATTCAACCATACTTGGACCGTTTCTACAACATTATCAATCCATTTATAGTCTAACAAAACTAAGTAATTCTTAAATGTTCTATATCGTGTTGCTTTAGTTTGACCACATTCCAAACTAACCTAAATCAACCAATCAATTAATCATATTAAAAAATAAAAGTGAATAAAAACTAATGCCTGCAGAACATTTTTCAAATTAAAAAAAAGTTTATTGGTATTGTGAAGAGTTCTCAATAGAATTTCAGTCCTCACTTAACAAAAATAACTTTTATTATTGCCTACTTATACAACGTCGCTTTATAAACTAATTTTACTAATTTTAACACTTGAACCACAGGTTCACCAAGCATAAAATTATTTTCAAAGTAAATAAAAAAGCAGCTTCTCACACAAAATTCTTTCATGGAATGTCAATTCTTCGAAAAAATAAACACATAGTCTCCATGGCAACCGTTTTCGCCAAACGATATAAAATATATTTTAATTGTTCGTGCTAGAAATAAATAAATATTTTCAGACGATCTCACATCCTCCCACCTTGAGTAGTGGAAGTTCCACGACTCAACTTCACACTAAAGATCTAGTCTCTTAGGGATTTTTGCAGTCCAACTTTTCTTGTCCTTGCTGGAGCACTTCAGATCAGCTTTCTTGGTAGAGACTATTTTCGTACGTAACGCTTCTTCATCCAGTGGAAATGATGAATCGCTCGAAGAAATTTCCAAACTGAAGACGCGCTGAATGGGACGAAGAATCTCTCCACGCGACGTTTTGAGTTTGAAGAGCCGACAAACTCCATCTTTTCCAGGTAGAACTTCTGTTACTTTTCCCAGAGGCCAGTCGATGCGATTGGTGTTGTCACTTTTTATGAGCACAATGTCCCCCACATTTATCTTCGAGGTTTTACTTTTTTCACACCTGCGTATCAATGATCCAAGATATTCAGAACGAAACCTTTTTCGAAGGTTTTCCTGCAAAGCTACTCTGTACTTGACGCGCTTGTTGAGACTTTTATGATCAGCAGATCACAGTCAGGAACCCCCGATAGATTGATGTCCTGAAGAAACATGGCAGGTGTAAGAGGGACAAGTTCTGAGTCACATTCGTCTATGTAGGTTAAGGGGCGAGAGTTTATTACAGATTCGCAATCACAAAGAACAGTTATTATTCTTCATGTGTTAGACTTGTTCTTCCTAGTATTCTTCGCAAAAGACCTTTAAGCACACTGATGAGCCGCTCCCACCATCCTCCCCACCAGGGTGAAGAAGGGGGATTAAACTTCCATTTGATTGGATGAAGAACATTATCACTGCAGATGCGGTTCCAATCTAAATTTTTAAGCAAGTTGGAAGCCCCGACAAAATTAGTTCCATTATCACAATAGATTGTTTCACACCTGCCTCTCCGGGCTATAAATCTTCTTAGAGCTAACATAAAGCTTTCGGTTGAAAGTGATGTCACAAGCTCTAAGTGAACTGCTCTATACACGGCGCACGTAAAGATACACACCCAAGCCTTCTTTCCGTCCTTCAGAAATAGAGGGCCCGCTAAATCAGTTCCACAAATCTCGAACGCATTGGCTTGACGTACTCGATCTTCGTGCAACGGAGCAGATACAGCTTCACAACCTTTAGAGGAAAATCTTTTGCACGGGATACATCTTGAGATAGCTGATTTCACAGTTTTTCTTCCATTCAATATCCAAAAATGCTCTCTCAAGATATTCAGAAGAATTTGAGTTCCGGCATGACTATTTTCGATGTGATGGGAAAGTATTAACCTCTTGACAACTTCGTGATTGGATGGGAGAATAGCTGGTTCTCTAAATTCCTCTGTATCTTCCATCAGAACAATTTCGTTTTCAGTCGTATTATGCGGTCAGTATCCTTATACGCACTCAGCGTTTTGAGCTTTTCGTCATGTTCGTTAACAAGAGATTCTGCTTGGATCAACTTTATCACTTTTTTCTCAGCTTCTCTATATTCTTCGGTGTCCAGAGATCCTTTCTTCCTGTGCTGAACATTGCGTTGACAGTTTGTAACAAATCTCAAAATCCAACCCACTAATTTTACAATCGATTGGTATTTCGAGAAACGCTCATAAAACCATCGGTAGACGAATTCTGCTTAATGGAAAACCAAGGCCGGAACAGAGCTTTTCTTCTTTTCCTTTAGTATTTCCTCTTCATCAAGCTCAAAATCAATGTGCGCTTCTTTGTCTTCATAAGAGCCTAACCATCTTGGCCCCTCCCACCATCTACTTTTCACTAAAGCACTTGCTTTACATCCTCGGGAGGGCAAGTCTGCAGGGTTTTCAACTCCAGATATATGACGCCATGAAGAAGCTACAGTGATCCTACGAATCTCCTGAACCCGATTATTCACGAAAATTGACCAATTTTCTTGCTTCTTGATCCAGGTAAGAACAGTTGTAGAATCACTCCAATAGAAACATTTAACGTCGGTCCAGCCAAAGGCATCTAACACAGATTTCGTTAACCTTGCTCCAATCAGTGCCGCAAGAAGCTCCAATCTAGGTATTGTTGCGACTTTTGAAGGGGATATACGGATCTCGAGGTTAAAAAATGCACTTTTTTGCAATCTTCTTGTACAAGATAAACAACGGCGGCATAAGCGTCTTTGCTTGCGTCGCAAAAGGTATGAATGGAGAAGCTTCCGAGATCTTCCGAAGTAACGTTTATCCAGCGGGGAATGATAACTTTCTCCAATTCTCTAAGATCCTCAAACCAAAGCATAAATTCTTCTCGAAGGGTTCCGGTTATTTCGTCGTCCCATCCTAAGGATAATTTCCAGGCTTTTTGAAGCATGAGCTTGGGGCAGAGCATTACTGGAGAAGCGAATCCGAATGGGTCAAACACTTTGTGAGCTACTGACAACATAGTACGTTTAGTGACGTTATCAACATTTACTTTTTGCAACCAGCTGACGCTCAGCGATAAACTGTCTTCAGTTTTATCCCATTGAAGACCTAACAATTCCGTTTTATTAGAGGCTCCGGTTTCTGTCGTTGAATACTCCCAATC
The DNA here is from genome assembly GCA_023701765.1 of Hylyphantes graminicola. Taxonomy (NCBI): domain Eukaryota; kingdom Metazoa; phylum Arthropoda; class Arachnida; order Araneae; family Linyphiidae; genus Hylyphantes; species Hylyphantes graminicola. Next base: position 67,248,150 of record CM043117.1, read on the forward strand.
TCTTAGTATGAAACCACCTGTCTTCAGTAGGTCATTAGAAACATCTATCAATCGCTTCAGCTCTACTTCATTATGGACACTAGTTACAAGGTTATCCACATAAAAACTCTTCAAAAGACACTGAGTTACAAAAGGGTCAACGGCGACATTCTGTTCAATGTGATACTTCAATACAGCTCCTAATAGGAACGGACTGCTGCGGACACCAAAAACTACTCTGGCATGGCGGAAAAACTTATAATTTTCACAAGATTTATCAGTCCACCATAGAAATCTCAAGTAATCTCTGTCTTCTCTACTAAGACTGATTTGCAGAAAAGCCTTCTTTATATCTGCAATCACACCAATCTTTTTCTCTCTAAACCGTAATAAAATATCAGGTATGAGCTCAATCAAGTTCGGACCACTATGTAAAGAGTCATTTAGTGAAGGATATCCCTTGACTCGAGCAGAGGCATCAAAAACCGGTCGTATAGGAGTAGTCTTACTAGCCTTGATGACAGGTCTATGCGGTAGATAATTAGCAGACAAAGACATTTCTTCAACTGGTACTTCTTCGATAATCCCTTCACGAAGCCAATCTGAAAATATTTGCTCATAGCTGTCATATAAATTGTCTTGAAGCAGCTTCTTGGTCGTAGTTTCTAATCTTCTTTTAGCCTGTTCAAGATTATCAGCTAATGGCACACTGTTATCCAACCAAGGCAAGTGAACTTCATAACGATTATCCTCATTGTACCTAATAGTTTGAAGGAATTGTTCTTTAGTCAAATCTTCTTGCTCTCTCTTAGAGAGCTTTTCAATAGGATCCTGGATCCCTATGGAATCGAGTTTCCAATAGTCTGAAATGTCGAATTCTTTGACGAAAAGTGATGTCACCAGCATAGCATTGCTTGAGGTTGCTTCATTTTCAGGAACTTTTCCTAAGAGAGTCCAACCAAGTAAAGTCTCAATGGCTACCAATCCGCTTGACAAGACTCTTCGTTGGCCGGTCAAAATCTTTCCAAAAATGTCAGCCCCTATAAGAACTTGTACGGGTTGTGGCTTTTCTCCAACGTCACTTAAAGATATATCCATATTCTGAAGCTCTTTTATCCATGGACCCGAATTCACAGGTGAGATATCATTGCAGATTGTAGCTTGATCTAATGCTTCAAGTTGCACGTGAAGTTGTTCTTCATATTTCTCAACCTGATTCTGTAGCCTGTATGAGCAAATTCTCCGGTTTTAACTCCGCCAAAGAGAGAGTGTATCAGAGTCTCTTTCTTCACTGGTGTGTATCCCATGTCTTCGGCGAGATTTTTCACAATATAAGAATTTTGAGAGCCGGTGTCCAGAACTATTCGCACGACAACTTCCTTTTTATCTGAAATAAGCTTGCATTTCAGAGTTTGTAAGAACACTCTAGGACCGGTACTTATGTTTGCCATGTTAACTTCGTCAACGACTTCATTTTCGTCTGTCTTCTTTTCTTCAATTTTTCTTGCTTCATTTGTTTCACACATCAAGGGTACATGTTTTTTCCCACAAATACAACATCTCAGAAATGCACGACATCTTCGGACAGGGTGACCAGGTGCCAGGCAGGCAAAACAACAATTCTTTTCTCTAAGAATTCTTTGTTTTTCCGATAAACTCATCTTTTGTGCGGAAAAACAGTCTGCACTCGAATGAGCTTTATCACAGAAAACACACATCTTTTTCGTTTCCTGAGTATGAGAAGTCGTGAAAAGTCCGGAAGCCGTTGGCGTGTTATTCTTTTTTACCCTCTGATCAAATTTTTTACCTTTGAAGCAATTGTTTTCTTTCTTCTGGTTCAAGCCAAAACCTTGCATCGCTAAACAAATCCTTTCCTCGGATTCCACTTCAGATTTTAGGAATTTCAGCAAACCATTTAGTCTTTCTTGTGGATCACCATTGTGGTTGAAATCTGGACCTCTTTGTCTTTGCCATGCTCTAAGTATATCTTCAGGCAAACATGACTCAACTAACGGGTGAAGAAGAGCAGCGCTTTTGTCCGTTGTTACGCCAAGAGTCTCTAGTGCACGAATCTGGGATTCTAAATTATCGTAAAGTGCGCATGGATTTATGGGAGAGCTTCGCGCAGCATTTTGGATGACCAGATTTAACAGTTCGCGAACATAAAATTCAATTAGTAAATCATTTCGACCGTAACGAGATTTTAAAGATTCGATGGCTTTTTCGTAGTTGGGCCGGTTGGCGGAAAACTTTCAACAACCTCCGAGCTCGCGACTTACTAACAGTACACTGTATCAAGTATTGAAACTTATTTTCTGGCGCAATATCTACATCATTATGTACATGCTCGAATTGACTCCAAAACGGCAGCCAGTCCTTTAAATCTCCAGAAAATTGTCTTAATTCTAATTTAGGCAAATTGAATTTCTTTTTGACGTTACCTGTTAACTCTGCAGTTTCCTCGGGAGCATCTAACGCTCTTCGGGCATTTATTCTGGCCAATTCTAATTCATGTTGCCTCTGACGTTCTACATCTTGCCTTTGACGTTCTTCGTCTTGAAGCCTTCTATCTTCTTCGTCTTTGCGCCTTTTCTCTTCTTCGTCTTGACGAATTTTCTTTTCTTCGTCTTGGCGTTTTTTTCTCTTCTCTTTGCTGTCTTTCAGCAACAGTTGTTTCGAACACAGAAGTAATAAAATTTGGATCTGCTTTGTATTCATCACTGTTCAAAATTTCTTCTTTCAGTGCAAAAAATCGTAGTTTTAGATGGTAAGGACCCGATAATCTCTTGGCACAAGTACAATAAATCTTCTTTTTTAAAGCCTTTAACTGCTTGAAACATTTTGAATTCGCTTTACCAGGTCTGTCGCGGACGCCAGATGTGAAGAGTTCTCAATAGAATTTCAGTCCTCACTTAACAAAAATAACTTTTATTATTGCCTACTTATACAACGTCGCTTTATAAACTAATTTTACTAATTTTAACACTTGAACCACAGGTTCACCAAGCATAAAATATTTTCAAAGTAAATAAAAAAGCAGCTTCTCACACAAAATTCTTTCATGGAATGTCAATTCTTCGAAAAAATAAACACATAGTCTCCATGGCAACCGTTTTCGCCAAACGATATAAAATATATTTTAATTGTTCGTGCTAGAAATAAATAAATATTTTCAGACGATCTCACAGGTATAATTAAAAATATTACAAATGAAACAAGTACACATTAAAAATTCTTTTGCTTCTTACTCAACAAATTTAATTAAGTACATAATTTAAAAATTTGAAGTTTCTGAAAATAATAAATCTTTATATTTTAATTATGCTTATTGTAATAAAAATATGTGCAGTACACATTTTAATAATTTTTATTCATTACACAACCTGATAAATGCAAACATGTTAGAAACACAATTTGTTTCCTTCGCCACCACATGCCAAATCACGGCCTCCGATAGAAATAGCTACCTCCCTACATTCCTTCTAACGAAGCGTGACAATCCTTCCTTTTTGTACTCGAGGTACACAATGAAGAGTCCCAAGTCTCTGTCAGTGGCAAGCGAAGAGGAGTGAACCTTTCAATTATCAACAGGGAGGTCTGCTTCGCAACTACCTGACACCCCTGGATTTTACAAAAGCGCCCCAAACCGCCTGGCTCAGTAACAAAGTGCGAAACTGATCTCGGGCGGTTTAGAAACCAGAGGGTTAAGAAACACCTGAAGGGCGCAGCAACCAAAAAGAAGCAGCTTTGTCAACTTTTCGGACTTAAACTGGCAATGCTGGATTTATATAACTTCCCAAATTTCCGTGTTACCAGGATTGCCACACTTTTTGGTAAAAGAAAATCAAAAACCATTTAAGGACTTTTAAAGGATATATTGCTCCATTTTCAAGGACTGTATATTCGAACATGCAACAACTAAATTTCACGATAGTATTTAAAAATTCATTTAGAAAATGAATAAGAACTCTCTATGTGATGATCTCTATGATCTTATACATGTTTTTTTTTTAAATAACCATTTAGTTATTAAAAAAATCCATCTAAAATTACTTGCTCTGCCTTCTTGGATAATACATAAACAATAAAACAAAAGGTAAAATAGGAGCCGATTCATATTGAAAAAGTGTTTTTAATGAAGCTAAAATTAATATTTCCAACAGTCTTAGAAGACAACAGACAAAAAATTAAGGACTTTTCAAGGTTGATAATGTTTTTCAAGCACTTTTAAGACCTTGAACATCAATGTTTTTTTAAAGCACTTTTCAAGGACAGTGGCAACCTTGTGTTACTTTCTGAATTAACTATTTTTCGAAGCTTTCTATTGGCGCCCGGAAATCGGAACTTTTTAATTACCGAGTTAAATTCGAAGAGTTGGCAGTTTGGTTGGTTGGTTAGCATCACACTAGAGTCACAGTTGGCTGGTCTGAAGAAGGGTTAAACTAAGGAAACATGGCTGGCAGTTTTACTCCAAACCTGGTAACCTTGAAAAATTGGTATTACAGCAACCTTTGACAAAATTAGCAATTTCATTGACAATTTTGAATTGTTAATCTATTTAAATCCAAAATGCATATAATGAATTCTGAAGTTTTCTTACACTAATCTTTTATAAATTATATGCTTAATGATTTTAAACACTTATTTACTTTTTTAAATCAATTCTTCACTATTTTAACGTTCCACATGTTTTTTATAAATCTGGTCTGCAATTTAATGAATTTTTTCTGTTGTTTTAAGTCTGCCATTTTAAAATTAGCAAGTATTTTTGGTCATTTTGAGATGACAATCATCTCGGCAAGTGCCGGGGTTTGTTATTTCGAATTGTTGACAACTTCAAAAAGCCTCCAAATACAGGTTACGATTCTTTAGTTTAACCTGAAGAAGCAACTTAACGTACCTGAATTCTGAACTTTCCATGATCCCATCGTTGTTTGTATCATAGTACCGGAAAATATATCTGCAGCGCATTTCCGCAGGGGTGCCACCATGGGGGGTGCTGTGGTTCATGACTGCCATCCCCATCAGGAAATCTTTATAGGTCAGATGTCCAGTGGAGTTGGAGTCAAATGCCCTGAATGAACAGATTACAGACATTATTATACTTGTTGTGTTATTTATACGAATTTTAACTTAATTTCCAAATAACAGTCACTCCTCCCACCCAAGAGGGAGGAATGGGACAAAATTCTTGTAATTTGAATTTCTCAACAGTAATTAAGTTTTTCAACATTTAAATGCTGTGTATTTTTTAAAAATAACTTAAAACATGTAAGTTTATTATTTAACCATAATTGTCTCTAATAATTTTGAAATTATTGGAATAAATTAATAATTTTATTATTTAAGAATGAAGTTTTGTATTGGTAACCACACAATGGTTGGATAGATCCTTATTATGAAGCCTAAAAAATATGTTTGTCGATTAATATAAAAACAGTTACATTCTTTTTACTAATTTTTTTTAACCAATACATTCAAAATAAACAAAGGGATAAATAAAAAAATATCATGAAATATTTTAAAAATTAGCACAAAAGACAACAAAAAGAAAAGTGCAAATTAAAAATTATTTCATTAGAAACGAAATGTTTTTTTATTAGTTTGAATTATACAAACAATGCTCTAAGAAAATAACATTTCAAAATTAAATGTAAACACTATTTTCAACAAAGGAATACCTGAATAGGTGTGGACACATTTTGCTTAGTTCCTCTTCTTCCCACCAATGAATCAAGTTTAAATACTTATGAAACATGTGGAAATTCATCGTCAAACAAGGGTAAATATGACAGATGAAATCATGACAAACAAGTTCTTGACCTGTAATAAATAGACATTGAAAACTATCATTACTATACTCACTCCAACTACAACGAGAGTTTCGAAAGCACTTTCTTCCCCTAACCGCTCGTATGGTTTACTAGAAAATGATGTATGGGTCACTGTTCTAAACCTCCCCTCTTATACCTTGTCTATCTAGAATCAAGCCTCAAAAGCATTTTCCTCCCCCATGTGATTTTTTTCAAAACGGCGCGAGTGTGTTTTCCCCCACCCTACTTGGGTTTGAACTGTTTGGATTGTTAACCTCACAACAAAACCTCAAACGTGTTAGGTTTAGAAAAAAGATGCTTCCCCTATTTCGTAGAAAGCCAAGCGAAGGGATTGGGGAAGAAAGTCTTTTTGAGGTTTCATTTGTTTAGAGGAATCATGTGATCAGAGAATCATGTTATAACATGATTTGTGAGAGAGATTTGTCCTTCAGGCAAATCGGATCAACCAGAATATAATTTTTTTGATCAAGTGTACGTTAGTAGTGATCACAAGAATCCAAACCTGCTGTTTAAGCAATCAAAAAAGGAAAAAAATTCCCTGATATTTTGCAAAATTTGAAAACTTCCATGAGAATTCCCTGATAGTTCCAGAATTAAAAAATTCCCTGAGAATTCCCTAATTTCCAGGTTCTGTTACCACCCTCTTCATAATTTTAAACTAAAAAAATTACTTTTCTTGGTGTGTCTAAAATAAAAGGAATAAATTTAATTTTATGCCAAAATAGAATTTACCTTTCAACCCAAAACCTGTTGAGTCTATCAGGCTTTCAAAACTTGACTTAGGAATGTTTTCTGATTCTCGCACATTACTGATGATTGAGTTACTAATTGTTAATTCTGTACTGGTCGCAACTGGTCTTCCATTGGTTTTAAGCGATTCAAACAATGATAAAAATTCTAGGCTTCTCACGTCACTTTTTGCTGAGGTTTGAAGGTCTTGAGCAGAAAACCACTCAGCATTACAGGAACTCTAAAATAGTGACAGAATATTACACCAGTGCTTATAATGAAAGAGATAAGAATATATATCCATGAAACAAATTTCTTTTTTAAATCTAAATGAGATTTTAGTTTGAATTATTGTCGCACTAGAGCTACACTGAGTTATTGGCAACAGGAATCGTATTTTAGAACCACAGTCAAGATACGAGCCAACACCTAAATAGGCACCCAATAAAACGGGCAACATCATAAGCAGCATTACGATTTTGAAGGATATTTAACGTGCTTTCCCTCACACACATGGTATTATTTGTCAGACATTTTTGGTTTGGTTTGAATTAACGTCGCACTAGAGCTACACGAGGGCTATTGGCGACGGGCGTCGTACTTTAGAACCACTCAGGTGACGAGCCAACACCTGAATAGGCACCCAACGCAACCGTTAAGGGTGACATCGTACGCAGCGTTAGGACTTTGAAGGATATTTAAAGTGCTTTTCCTTACACGGGGTATTATTCGTCGGACATTTTTGGCTGCACGGGCCGTTTATAAGTCGGCAGCTATTTTGGCGATGCCCGGACCGAACCTGGGACCTTCCGCATGCTAAGCGAGTGCTTAACCGACTGGACTCCCCAGCCCCTCAGACACTTTTGGCTGCATAAGCCGCTTATAGGTCGGCAGTTATTTTATCAATTCCCGGATCCGAACCTGCAACCTATCGCATGCTAGGCAAATGCCTAACTGACTGGGATTTAGATTGGGGGTTCCCAGCCCCAAATCTAATTTAGATCACCACTAAATAGGTTCATTAAATGTAACTTATGTCAAGGGTTCAAATCTTGGACAGAGCAAGGTTGTTACAAAAAATTAGAGTACTAAAAAAAAGTGATCTTGAAAACATTATAACAAGCAGATTTCCGAAAGCTTTGATTTTAGAGAATAGAAATTACAAACGAAGGAATTCCAAGTTATTTGGGAAAAGTTTGAGGCAAACTTTAAATGACTTATTTCATTTACAATACAAAGAATACTTATTACCATATTAAAGTAAAACAAAAATCACTAGGTTTGCAATTTTGAACTTTTTTCACTTAAATGTTAGATTTGTAAACTTAACCATATTTTAAAAAATGAAAAGGAATCAAGTAAATAAATAAAAAAAATATTGTTTACATTTAAAACTTGATCTCCTTCAGCTAGAAAAGTAACTCTAGTTACAGGAGGAACTGCGGCATGGTACTGGATATGGCAATGGTGTAGAATTCCAAGTATTTCTCCAGAATTTGTAAGCGTCTGAAAGAAAGTAAACATTGGTAAATGAAAAACAATATAGGTAGTTTAAAAACTTCAGCATACATGCATATGTTTTTTAATGATTTGGTTGTGGAAGTTTTATCTGGGAAGAGCTATGGCTTGTTAGATTGAATATTATACAATGTTCATGTTAGATTGCAAATTACACTATGATTCAAAGCTACAAAGCTGGGCTATTGCAAGGGCAGTTTTGCTGGTTGAATTAATGCTGAACTAGAGCCACAAGTTGGTCAGATTAATGTATATAATAGTATGGCTGAGAATCGCATTAATGAGTTGCTATACCTATATACTGATTTAAATGATTATCAAATCTTTGCATTTTCGCTACTTGGCATTATGATGGAAATAAACAAATTGAGACCCATGTCACAGCTTATACACAGCCTATGAATTGAAGTTAAACCTAATTTAACACAGATCAAATTTAATCCTGTATTCTTTTATTTACTTCTTTATTTTCACAAATTTAAAAATCAAATTTACTGTACCTATGGTCACACTTGGTGCGATTTTTCAAAATTCGGCAATAAATAATTTTTTTCTGGCAGCATTCTCCAAGTTAGCGCAATTATTATTTTAGGTGTTTTTTTTCATTATGTACGATTTCAGGGAATTTTTTTTCAATTTTATCGCCAGTTAATGTTTTCAAAAAGTCCTTTTCTTTATACCGTGGCACAGTGGTCGAAAAAGGCTAAAAATCGGTCAAAATTCATTTACTTTTTTGTTGTTTGACAAAAATGCAAGCAAATTCGGTTTTATAGGTTTTGGACCCATCTGAGTCAATATAAGACACAATCAAGTTTGTAAAACCGACGAATTTTATATTACAGTTTATGCAAAAAAAATAGTATGTGAAAATGTAATGTGAAAATTGCGCTATAAAGAATAACGCTTTCGACAACATATACTGTGCAAGTGCATATGCGTATGTTTAGGTCATGGTAATACGTGATCATACGTCAAGTAGTCACAAAAAGCCAAAATAATAACAAAATCTAAAAAAACAAACTTTGAGCTAATAAAAACTTTACAGTATTTTCAATATTTTCTGCTCTCAATTTAGTTTATGGAATTAATTGAAAACAAAACCTTTAATGTCAAATTTTTTTTTACTAACTTTTGAACGCATGAATTATATATATTAAACATCTATATTTGTAGAATAATTATATAACATTACACATTTAAGTTTGTGGAATTTATAAAATACTTAACATTAAAATTTTTGTAATAATTGTATAGTATTACACATTTAAGTATGTGGAATACAACTAAATTTAATATCAAAATATGATATCAAAAATATAAATACAAAAAAATTATACTTTCAAATTAACCGTCAACAGTTTCTAAGACCTTATTAATTAACAACATTTTATTATTGAAAATAATAAAGATGTTAAGGCCAAATATGGTATTAATATTCATCTTAAGACTTTTTTAAAGAATTTTAAATGAATTTTCGTTAACGCGGTTTAGGAATAAAAATATTTAATAATAATATCGTATTTGATTTAAAAGTACTATATACTAATATTAGATTCAAAAGTATACTATCAAATCAGAAATACAAAGAATACATGTATTTTAGGAATTAAATAAAAGCCACTTTGATAGAACAGATTCATTAAAAGGATATACTTAAAATTGTGATCAAGCACTAAACATTTTTGCTTTGAAACATATAATTACATTTATTTAGCATTATTTAAGATCACAATATTAAAATAATAGCTCTTTTTTAAGTCTTCGTATAGCTCTAATTTGTTGTTTGTTTTATTCTTTGCGCAAAAGGTATTAATGTATCCGATGGGCATGGGCAAAAATGGGCATCTCTTGAACAAATGGGCATCTCTCTTACAAATATATCACCACTCACCAGGTATTAAAAATCTTTCATTTGTTTATAATTAAACTCTTTGTAAGTGAAGTGGTCGAAGCACCTGTCAGTTTTGTTACTTTGTTTCTTGATTAACAGCTGGCGAGGAGGAACGCGCAGCTGCGCTTTTCGACGATTTTTGAACAGCTAGATTTTGACACTTCTGTTTATAATTATAGTTTTCGCGCGAGTTCGCACCTGAAATTTAGATTTATCTTTTATATACGATTTGGACAACCAATTAATTTTAATGCGACTTTGGCGCATAGTGGCGCAAGGAAGTTACACTCTTTCAAATGTTTAAAAACATAGTATTTTAGAAACTCAGGTCAAAAAATAATTAAAAAATTATTTTGTATTTTTTAATCGGCTAAAATAAAAGAAAAACTTTTATAAAACTCAAAAAAGATGCAAAAAATTGTGTAATGAAACAATAAATCGTGTATTTTGAATTCCAATGTATCGCCTCAAATCGGGCTATTTTTCATTTGTTCACTTTTCGCAGCTATAAATGCATCAAAAAATGATTTTTAAAGATTTGTATTTGGTAGTCTTACTATTCAACTATTTATTAATTTAAAAATCTATTTATTTTGCATTTTGCGAACACTTCGAAATTCGGCATTTTGGCCGCTCCCAGACCACTGTGCGTGGTTGTCAAAAGTCGCCAAAATACCGAGCATTGGCGATAATTTGGAAAATTCGCCAAGGGTGACCCTACAGCAAATTCTTACCATTTTATTTTCCATGCTTAACTAAAAAGATTTGTTAAATCCTAGAATCATTATTCAGCGACATTTTCATTTCTCGTTGAATATCGCTGAAATGACGTGTTGTTGCATAGCTTTGAGACCGGTTAAAAATAAACAATAAAATTACTTTTAATATTTCTTCAGCAATAGTCCTCCAAGTCTTATGAGGTTCTACTTCTTTATATGGTATCCACCAGCCAGATTTGTCAATATTTATAAGAGCAATTTTCTCATCTGTTGGATTGTATAAAACAACGCAGACCGTGTCATTTAAACAACGATCGAACTTGCTAAACTGTTCGAAACAATCATAATAATTAGCCATAACTCTATATTCTTATTTCAGGTGGAATTGCAATAGCAAGAAAACAAACGAGGAGTTCATATTTAAAATGATATACTAAGTAAATTTAAACAATAAACTTGAACCTAATATGCGTAATTCAAAATTCCAAATGAATCCATACGATTTGTTTTGGTTTGACTAAGTTCATCTCTTCACTTCAACCAAGGGTTTTTGCTACGAGATTCAGATGCTTCGCGGCGTCAGAACTTTCAAAAATATTTCAGATGTATTCCTTCTATACATAGCATTATTATGCCTGCCTAAGCTATTTTGTAATAGTAAAATATTTTAGACAAAAATGCTAACCTTTTAAAAAAAAATGGCAAATTTATAGATTTTCTAAACCAGTAAGATATTTCGCCGCCGAAGTGAAATGAGCAGAGCGTGTGAGCGGACTTTCATTTGGTTTCGAATTTCGAATCTGGTTTCGAACGAACATTGAACGAACCATAGAGGAACGAACAATTTTTAAAAGTTATTCTGGTATTTTAAGTTTGGCGAAACTACTTTGAAAGTAAATAACGAGCAGTGAGCTCGCACTCTACCTGAACAATTTTTCTGTGCATGCAATCAACATTCAAACCTAGCCGACATGGAAAGACGAAATCTTCCCTTGTTGAACGGAGTTGTTCAGCCACTTTTGACCGACTTGTGCCAAATCACCACGGCCTACGCCTATTGGAAAAGCAAGAAGTGCTCCGATCATGCCGTGTTCGATCTGTTCTTCCGGAGAAACCCTTTCCAGGGCGAGTTTACCGTTTTCGCCGGTCTGGAGGAAGCCCTCAAATTCATGGAGAATTTTCGTTATTCCGAGGGCGATATTGATTACCTGAAGCGGATTCTTCCGAAAACCGTGGAACCGGAATTCTTCGGCTTTCTGTCCGAGCTAACCCTCAAAGACGTGAAGGTGTATGCCATCCCAGAGGGGACTGTCATCTTTCCCAGGGTGCCCCTTCTCCGAGTCGAAGGTCCGCTGCCCGTGGTTCAGCTGTTAGAGACTTCGCTCCTTACGATCGTCAACTACGCCAGTCTCGTGGCTACGAATGCTGCCAGATATCGCATTGCGGCCGGCCCACAAATAGAGCTACTGGAATACGGCTTGAGGAGAGCACAAGGTCCTGATGGCGGCTTGTCAGCGTCCAGGTACGTCTACATTGGCGGCTTCGACGGCACAAGTAACGTCCTGGCTGGGAAGATGTACGATATACCGGTCAAGGGCACTCATGCCCACGCCTTTGTCATGTCCTATGCCTCGCTTGACGATCTCCAAGTCAGACACTTGGTCAACAAAACACGGGCATTGAAGAGGACTTGGTGGACATCAGTGTAAATTACAGATCCGAATTATCGACATTGCTGAAGTTACCCAAGGAAGAAGCGAGTGACGGGGAACTAGCGGCCTTTGTCTCCTATGCAATTGCTTTTCCTGAGGGATTCCTGGCTCTGATTGATAATATGACACAGAGAATAGCGGCCTTATTAACTTCTGCGCTGTAGCACTTGGTCTTCTACACCTGGGCTACAAACCAAGAGGAGGAGAATCGGCAGCGGAGACTTGGCCTACCTATCCAAAGTCGCTTTCCCGATCTTCTGCAAAGTGGCTGACCACTATAATATCCCGTCTTTTCATGATCTGCTCATTGTAGCCAGCAATGACAGCAATGAAGATACTATAAGTTCCTTAAAAGGGCAAGGCCATAAAATTGGATGCTTTGGAATAGGAAACCCATCTGGTGACCTGTCAGAAGCAGCCAGCCCTAGGTGTGTCTACAAGTGGTGGAGGTTTGTGGATCAAAATTAATAGAATGTATTTTTTTAATTTTTAAGCTACTGATTGTTTACGACTTAGTTTTGTATTCTTTTGTGGTGATGCTTATTTTCTAATTTATATTAACTTTCTTAGTTTTTGGCCACCCAATTTTGGTGAAGTAAAAACTTTTGCAACATGGGTACCACCCGAATCCTTCAATTTACCAACCTAAAACTAAAAGTTCTGTCAAATCAAATTTTCTCATCCAATAGTATAAATTCTTATCTATTCTTTTTACCAAATCCACTGCTTCTAAAGCAAGACAAATTCATTCATTCCTGTGGATTCGAAATCCGAACAAGGGACAATCACTTTGCTCCTACTCTTAAGCAAAAGACCTGTGATGGCGTCTGAACCAAGATATTTTTTATTCTTAATAATATGTAGTTTGTATGTGTTAGTTATATTAAATGTCTTATTAAAAACCTGGGATCTGATCATTTTAAAATTGTTCATCAACAACACCGGTCACCGCTCTTCACTCTTTTCAAATTCTATTAAATTAATGCACTTTAATATTTACACTCTGAGGACCACACGTTTAGTTAAAAGGTTTATTACTGGTTTTTATTTGATTAAAATTTTAACTGAAATTCACTTTCCGTAAATGGATTTAAATTTGTTGTTCCTTAATCAGATACTTATAAATGTCTGCTTCATACTTCCAATTTTAATGCTTCTAAATTAAAAAAATTGCTTTGGCGCTATTATAAAACCTGCTTGTAGGTGTTAGGTTGAACATGTTATTAATCTTGAGGATTAACTAAGTTTAGTCAAGGTAGGTGGATCATAGAACGTGTGTACACGATATGCAATGCAATAGCATTTATATTGTCTGTTGGCTAAGTTCAAAATGTGGTTCGTATTGAATTTTTGTGTGTGCGAAAAATACAATACTATAATATTAATATCATGATTATTTAGTGAGATTTTGTAAGCAAGTAGTTTGTTCTCCTAAGTTCAAGGTTTTTACTTAAAAGAACAGAACTAATAGCGTATTTTCGTCATTTTTATTTATATGAACAAGAAAACTATACTTCCATTGCTATATAAAATTTATAAATAAATTATTACAATTTGAACTGCTGACAGTTGTTGTCCACTTAAATTTGAGGTCTTAGACTGCTTTAGCGAATGTTTAAATGAAATGATATGGTCAATTTTAATCAAAGATTGAATCGTTGTGGTAGAAAAAATCTTATAATAAAAATATTTCAGTGCTTTTGTGTAGTTAACTATGTGAAACTCATTTCATTGTATGCATTAATTTTCATAACTCGTCTTACTGTGTTAAAATAAGCATTTTTTAATAATTAATTGGTATAATTAAATGAGGCCCAGTGGTGTAGTGGTAGTGCATTCGTATTGCCACCCGGCACAGGTCCGGGGATTGAATCCCGGATTGGGCGAGATTGACCCATCCTTTCTTCCCTTGGATGGATCGATAAAGATGGGTCTACCAAGCATGCTTGGGAGCTAAACACTGGGGGGTTCTGCGTGAGGCTCCCACCCCTACCGGACATATGCTAGCACCCCAGAGCCTAGGTCACAAAAGCTGAAATAGGAACACGGTTAGGGCACAGTAATGTTCTGTTGCTTCGAAGTTAGGAGTTTTGTATAATAAAGATTGCATACAATTGCTATGTGTTTTGTATGATAGGATATTACTTTTTTATTACTATACTTTATGCATTATAATATTTTTGCATTGCCATAATCTGTTTAATCTTATTCTGGTGAACTAGAGGCATGCTCCAAGTTAAGCCAAGGATTGTAGAGAAAATCACCTTACCACGGTCGTAAGACCGGTGTATCGGATTTGGGCCAAGACGGCATTGCATCGTCGTCCTTCATCCAAAATGCTAAGTTGAGCCACCCCCTGACTAGGTCAGAATAGTCCTGTCAGACACCCCTTCCAGGAATCGGAAAACGAGCCTAGTTCAACCGGTTACTTATACTTCTTACTATCATGAAGAGGGTTTGCCTGTCCCATAGACTAATGCAATATAGCTTTTAAAATAACAACTTTCGACAGAATGACGTATTGCTTTGCCTTTTTACCCTCTTCCCATTGCTATGGGGAATCATCTTAACATTAAAATGAAGCAAGTATTGGAAGTGAAAATGTTAGTGTAGTTATTTGGATTACATATATTTTTGATAGTTTTTTAACATGCCGAGCCTCAGCAGATGGGCGACATGTTTGCTATCATTCTAATGCTTGAAGTGCTTTTGTTTGTTCGATTTTATATGTATAGTGTTAAGATTTATTATACAATGCATTATTTTATAATTATTTGTAATGATTATATATACGATGCATTTTAATCAATAACACGTTGATTTATTAGTAACGGACCTGATAAATAAAGTGCAATAATTGTGTTTAGGAAGAGGAAACATAGAAGTTGTACTTTAACTTAAATAGGCAAACTTAAACAAATAAAAAAGACTAGGACATTGTCTTACAGAGTACCCAATGTTAGAGTTAAATTATTTTCGTTTCAAACGTACAATATAGTCTGTCAGGTTATTTTTTTTACTAGTTCAAGTGATGGATATTGCATTTGTTGATGCTTCGATAATGTGGAGAGATCTGTATTGACTTGCGGTTGCTTTCCGAAATAGGACAACGAGTGAAGATTCGCTGGGCAACCCTAAGGGCCGATATTTAAGAGGACTTTAAATCCAACTCCATTCAAGGTGTCAGTGTCTGGTCGCTGTATCGTTCTTGATAAATTGTGGTCTGAAAACTGCACCAATAAAGGAATGCTATAGTTAGGGTTTGGTTTTTATTATTGCTTTGTCGAATCTCATTTCTTCTTTGCAGATTCAATTGAAATGCTATTTTAAACCAGGGCCTGTTCTTCATAAGGCCCGGGCCTAGGGCTCCAAATATTATGGCCCCCTAAATTTCATGAGTTTCTATTATTGCTAATGCTGTTAAATTCCTAAAAATATCAGTAAACTATAAAAAAAATTCTGATACCCCACTTTGTTTTTTTTGCTCAATTTCGATGAGTAATTGACCTAACGTGAATGTTTTGATCGTTGTTTAATAGGGGCCTATAAAATTGCCAGCAAAAATTTGATTCATTGGTCATGGTCACTGCCACAATCCACTGCTGGAAATCTTACACAATATATTCCGTAATGTTTCCCCCAAAATAGTTGTGCCAAGTCTGAGATTTGCCTAGAAAACGGCCTCTGATTTTTAATAACCGTAATTTCAACATGCAAGAGTACAAGTATTATTTTAGGTTATGAAAAAGTTCAAATCTATTAACTTGTTCATCAATTGTAGTACGTTTAAAAACTGTTTCACAATTTACTAATACATTTTTGTGTTACAAGTTGTTTACATTGGTGGTTTTAATAGGGAACTTGCGTGTTATTTTTTAAAAATTCTTTTAATATAATCTCCATGCTATTCTAGTACATGGTCATATAAATTTTACGTTAATCCCACCATTGGTAAATTTTTAATTAATTTTCAAAGTTTGCACCCCTTGAAAACGCTGCCTCTGGCCTTCCCTCCCCGCGACCTAACTGGGAAAGCCATATGTAGGCAGCTGCTATAGTTTTGGTGATGTCACTCTTCCTTAATGCTTTTCTTATGCCCGTATCGAATCCATTAAAGTTATTTAAAATCTGGAAAACATTAGTGCATATGACTGTTGCAAAGTTCTGTGTTGTAATAGCATGAAAAACCTTTTAGAAAAGCTGTTTTTTAATGTTCCTTGAGTTGTTAAAAAATGCTTTTATTGATAGTTAGAATTAAAAACGTTTGAATTTGAACGTGAAAGAAGCTATTTTTATTCTAGTAACAGGCTTATGTTATAAAATAAATTTATATACAATTATATTATGTAATTGTACTTATAATTAAATTATGCAATTTAAACGTAGAGTAAAATTGAATTTTATTGTTGAGTACACTGTTATGTAAGATTGGAAATAATGTTTACAGGGATTCGACGTATATAATGTAACTAAATTGCAATTTTAAAATTAAATCACATCTTTCATAAGTTACTAAGATACAAGTAAAATGTTTTTAATGACTTGTAGCACGTGGGACAATTATGTGGTATCCAGAATTCAAGTTTTGTACATTATTCTTCGTAAGCAAGTTATCAATCCCCGTTAACTGAAATTATATTTTTTTTTCTTAACTGCATTATTTCATGTAAATTAAATTTAGTTTTAATTTGTATTTGAATTTCATTAAAGCAAATTAGTTTATAACATATAACCATGTTCTATGTTAATGTTACAATTAAGAATAAAAATACATTCTTTTTCGAACATTGTTGAACCTAACAATATGAACATGTATTTTTTTTTTTTACATCTCTAGATAGAAACTTACAGCAAGTAGGTGTGTAACAGTAACTATCACCTAGAGCCGCTTTCACACACGGGTTATAAAACTTAGAAACAAATTCGTGAAACACAGCATATTTACTTCTAATTTATACTTTAGTTGCCAAAATTGCCGATCCATTAACTTCTCTTTTTAAAATTTTAATCAAAATTATAAAAGAAGATCGTTATCGCGTTTAATACCGCGCTTATTTATATTATGAAGATTGGAGAGGACAATACACGATGTTGGCTGGTAGACATCTTTTATTCGAGTGCCGTAGCGGTTACGGGTTACAAATACAGTTAATACAATTATGCATCAGTTACAGTTAAACATTAACGCTACATCTCCCCAAAAATCTTTTAAACAATCAAGAATCAAATTTAAGAAAATAATTAAACACTTAAGTTGGTAACATGTAATCTAGCAATCATACTTTAAAACAAGAAATCAATGTATTCTAGCAATTAAATTTTAAAACAAGAAATCAAAGTTTATAAATTCAGTCTTTTGATAGGCTTGACAATTCTTCCTGATCTTGTGCGAACTTCTGGTGATTTGACCATTTGCAATGTCGAAGGGGGAAGCGAATGCACAACTTCTCTTTGAGTTGGTGTTGCTGGACAGGCGATGTTGGATTGAAAGTTGATCGAGCTCTTGAAAGGTGGAGGCAACCCCGCAGAGGTTGGATGAACGTGAATGGTATTCCGTCGAATGGTCTTGTCACCAACCTTGATAATGGCAGATCTTGGATTCACCATTTCTTCTATTTTTCCTCCGACCCATTTTCTAGGTCCAGCCTGTACTCTGACATCTTCTCCAGGATTCATTGATGGTGGCGATCGCTGGGAGATTATGTGTCGATTGGCAGCTGCAGTTTTCTTCTCTCTGAGGAGACTCAGTGATTCAGTTGCACTCTCTACAACTCTTGGCTTGAGAGAACTTGTCGTAGATGGCAGCAATGATCTCGTTGTTCTGCTCATCAGGCGTTGGTTAATGGACATGAGGCCTGCTTCTCGTGGAGTATTTCGAACATTCAGTAAAGCCAGGGCTATGTCAGAGTTGTCTTTTTGGCATCGTTTAAGTAAAATTTTAGACGCTTCTACTGCCCTTTCTGCCAGTCCGTTGGATTGTGGATGATAGGGACTTGACCTTTGCTTTTGTATTCCCCAGCTATCCAGGAACTCAGTGAACATTTTTGATGTGTATTGTGAACCATTATCAGATTCCAATACTTCTGGAACCCCATGTACCGAAAACAATCTCTTCAAAACTTCAACACAGTCTCTTGTAGTAGGATGTTGCAGTTTCTGAAAATCATAAAATCCAGAATAACTGTCTGCAATAACTATGTACGAATTTTTGTTGAATTCAAAAAGGTCTGATGCTACTCGCTGAAATGGATAGTCAGGGATGGGCTTCATTAGCACGGTTTCTTTTGGCTTGTTTGGCTGTGTTTCTTGACAGACTCTACACTTTTTTACAGTATCCTCAATGGCCGCTGTCATTCCATACCAGTAAAATGAATCTCGTGCTCTTCTCAAAGAACTCTGAATACCCAGGTGTCCCTGATGCAACAATTCAAGTAATCTCTTCTTCATTGAATCTGGAACAATCACTCGCTCTCCCTTAAAGAGCAGGTCATCATGGATTGAAAGTTCATCTCTAAAGGTCCAGTACTTTTGTACGTCTTGTGGCACATCTGCTCGTTCTTCTGGCCATCCATCTTGAATTACATTTTTCAGTGTCACTAGTTCTTGATCATTTATTGTGTTTTGCTTAAAATCATTTAAAGCATTCTCAGACATAGGTAAAACTACATGAACAACACAAGTATCTTCTTCAGAATCATATTCAGAATTGTCACAATCTCGACTCAATGCATCCGCAATAGGAATTGTGGTTCCTTTTTTATAGACAATTTTAGGATTATACTGCAGTATGTCATAAAAGATGCGTTGCAGTCGAGGTGGAGCTTGAATAATAGATTTTTTACCGATGGACTCTAAAGGTTTGTGATCTGTTTCCAAAATTAATTCTTTACCATAAATATACTGGTGAAATTTATTACACCCGAATCGCATAGCCAATGCCTCTTTCTCAATTTGAGGATAATTTTTTCTCACATTTGGACAAAGATCTGGTTGCATATGCAATTGGTTTAGAATTTTGAGTTAGTACTGCACCTAATGCTGTTGAGCTTGCATCTACAGTAACTGTTACAGGTTTATTTACATCATAATAACCCAATACTGGTGCAGTAGACACCAGTTCTTTGATCTTTTTAAAAGAATTTTCCTGTGATTCTGACCATTCCCATTCAATTTCTTTTTCTAACAATTTTCTTAAAGGCTCACTAACATTTGAAAAATTTGGAATAAATTTACCTAGATAGTTTGCTAAACCCAAAAACCTACGAAGCTCAGTTATATTAGAGGGTGCCTTCAACTTGTCAATTGCACTTACCTTTTCAGGATCTGGTGATACTCCATTTTCATCCAAAATGTGACCTAAAAATTTTACTTTTTCAGCAGACAAAACACACTTTTCTTTATTTAGTTTTAACCCTGCCAAAAATAACTTTTTCATTACTTTATCAACAACTTCATTTAATTCTGCTTTAGAATTTGCAAAGATTAGAATATCATCCATGGAACACTCTACATTATCAAAGTCCTTTAAAAGCTCTGACATTTGCTGCTGATAAATTTCTGGAGCTGAAACCAAACCGAAAGGTATTCTTTTATAAGAATAACGACCCCAAGGTGTATTTACAGTTAAATACTTGGACGTTCTATCAGTTACTTTTAATTGCCAAAACCCACGTTTGCAATCTAAAAGTGCAAATTGTTTTGCGCCTTTTATTTTACTAGCTATTTCTTCTACTGTTTTTAATGGGAAATGTCGTCTTTTAACAAACTTATTTAGTTTAGACGGATCAACACAAACTCTAATTTTATCATTTTTCCTAACAATTACTAATGGACTAACAGCATAACTTGGTTCATTCACTGGTTCTAAAACACCTAGTTTAACCATATTATCTATTTCTTTTTTAACATCATCTTTCAAAGCATAGGGTATCTTTCGTGGTGGGGAAAAATCTAGGTCAGCATTTTTATCAATGTCTATATCATAAGCAAAATCTTTTAAACAACCCAACCCATTAAATATTTCTGTTTTCCAGTTATCAGGTAGGGTTTCTGTTGACATGACACGTTTAATTAAACCTAGCTGTTCACATGTTTCTCCCCCCAAAATGGGTTTTACCTCACTATCAACAACAATAAACTCTAAATTACTAGTTTTGTTTTTTATTTGGACCCTTGTATTTATCTGACCCAAAACTTTAATCTCGTGATTGCTAAATGAAACTAAGTTCTTGACTTTTGTTTTTACTAGTGGTGCCCCTATTATTTTAGCTAAACCAATACTAATAACATTACACTGTGCACCAGTATCTAATTTCATGGGTATTATTTTACCACATATATCAACATTTTCAAACCAATCACTATTTTTAACAGAATTAACATGCAAAGTAACAGCATCTAAATAAACACCATCATCATTGATACAACCAGATCTTTGTACATTGTCATTATGATCATTTTCATGTTTGTTTACAACATTAACACTTTTTGTTTTACAAACCTTCGAAAACTGACCTACCTTTTGGCATTTCCTGCAACGTTTTTTAAACGCTGGGCAAGAAAAAGGTGGATGATATTTACCAACACCGTTTACAATCGAAAACCATAACATTTTTAATGTGTAAAACGGGTTCCTGCACTTTGCGGAACGAAACCACTATTACGTTGCATTGCATTGAGTCGTGCGAAGCTTTCTTTTTAAACACGCGGTCGATTTATTTCCACCACCTTGCAGCTCTTTTAGCTGCTTCGAAGCTTGCTCCAGACACACGACAATTTGAATTGCTTATCTAACGATAAATCATGCCTCGGCTAGTAGCCTTTTCACGTACTTGGTCGCTGTAAACAACCAAACAACAATTTTGTCCCGTAGCAGTCCGTCTGCCTAGGGCTGCAAAGTTTTTGCAAACCGTGGATCTTTGTTTTGGCCTCAGTCAGAAACCTCATCAAAGGTTTCGTTTTCCACTTTGCTTATCTGAAGAATTCCATCTTACTATAACTCGTTTTCCCTTTGGAGCATAGTATTCTTCTTCGAATTTCGTTTTCAATTCGTGATGTCTTTTTTTTCCTTGAAATCGCTGACTGGAACGAGTTGTAAGCCGGTAACGGCTTCCCTCACCTAGGTTGACCTGAAGACTGCCCGCCTGCACTTCCGGAGATTTGCTGCTTAAATTTGTAGCTACAGCATACCATTCAAAGCTTTGTATAAGTCACGCCAACAACGTTTTTTCGAGTCCCGCCACTTAGCTTTATTGGCGCCGGAGCATTTTAACGTTGATTCCGGAGGTATCCCTGGTCGGGCATCTTCCCTTTAGTGCCGTTTTAAGTTTATTCTTAGAATCAGTCCCCCCAACATTTGTGACACCATATCGCGTTTTATACCGCGCTTATTTATATTTCGAAGATTGAGAGGACCAATACACGATGTTGGCTGGTAGACATCTTTTATTCGAGGCCGGAGCGGTTACGTTACAAATACCGTTAATACATATGCATCATTACAGTTAAACATTATCCGCTACAATCTGTTTAGTGACGACTTTTGTAACTTCAAGAACGGATGAACTGATTTGGCTGGAAAATTGGTGGGAGTAGCTTAGAACCTGAATAGCTATAGAACACTTTTTTATTTTCGAAAATTTCGAACCCAAACGGGTGTAAGAGGTTGCAAAACGGTGAGCCATAGGAATAAGCATTGTAAGATTTTTATTTATGTCTTTTTATTTCAATTTAAAAATAAATTTCCAGCGCATTCAGCTTGAAGAAAGAAATTTAAAAAAAAAAAGAGCATGGTTGGTATTAATTTGCCTGGAATTGATGATTTGACATATCAGTATTTTTATTTATATTTACATAATTTTTAAAAATCTTTTTAATTTCCCCTTATGGGTGGTATCCGATTTCCTCTACTTTATTTTAATTATGTCTTCCAAATAAATTTAATTTTGATGTTAACCAAAATTGGAAGAACATGAAGCATATGAAGCAATATTTTTCAGCATAAAAATAAGGACAGTTATTACTTCATAAAAACTTTTCCCAAACCATTCAAGAGGATGAATGTTTTTTGTTTTCTCCTGATGTTATGATCTTAATGGGCCGATTGAAAATTCTGCATTTACGGCGGCCTTCCGGCGAAGTTGAACATTATAAACGTAGGGTAGACTTTTTTTGACAGTTACAGGGTGTATGGGGTTAAGTTTTTATTAATAAAAAATTAATCCTCTTCGCACTAAAGGTACACACGAAGGCTATGAGGAAACGGGAGACAGTTTAACTTAGAACCACAGTCAAGTTACGAGATCATACACATGGAGTAGGTACCTAATATGCAATTTTTTAAAAGGGCGACATCATAGGCAGGCGTCGGGAATATTTGTGAGGATATTTAAAAGGTGCTCCTTCCTATAAAACGGGTATTATTTATTCCATCTGACATTTTTTGGCTGTAAAAGCTGTTTATAGGTCGGCAAGTTTTTTTTTAAAGCTGCCCGGACCTGAACCTGGGACCATAACTGCAACAAAGCAAGAATCGACAAGTCTTTGCCGACCTTGGTTTCTGAAAGTCCTTATAACGGAACGTGGTGCGCAACGTTTTGGTAGCATGTTGGAAAGGAAATTGGATGAATTATGTGATTTCCCGCAAACGATACACAAAGGAAAGTTCGAATTGTGAGGAATACCGGAAGATCCCAACCGACGACCAGATGATGCCATTTGGAGTTTTCTAAAACACTTCACATTTCGCGACCTGTCTTGCATTCGCCCCATGACCCATCATCACAATCACACCAAAGCGCAATATGTTAAAAGTTTGTGGTCTGAATATGGAAAATCCATTGTCGTTTTATTAAAATGAATCAATTTAACGGGGTAGTTTCACGAGGATCCGAAAGACCGTCTGGCGCGAGGTATCGTTATTGGGGTTCTTGCACGATTTGTGGTATAATATAAATAGACTTCACACGTAAAGAGTTCAACCCCATGCACATAAATACATTTTTAGCCGATAAAAAAAAAATCATTATAATTACTTCCTTTTTTTTTTTAATTTTCATATTATTCAAGTAAAAAACTGAAAGTCTACACGGAACTTTTGGGATTTTTCGCTAATGTTTCAGATGCCTCGTAAACTGGTCAAGTGACGAGAACAACATTTGAGTTTGTATCAAATGTAAAAGGCGTCGTCGGAACTATTAAAAACATATTTAACCGATGCATATCTTTCTATATTATTATGTGCGTCAGCTATTTGTAATGGTAAAATAATTTTTATTACCAAAAAACGCACCAACCTTTGAAAAAATAAGGGCAAAATTATAGATTTTCTAAACCAGTAAGATATTTTAGGCTCAGTGAAGTGAAAATGAAGAGATTTTTGCATGTTTTTCCAAAAACAAGTTTAAAAAAAAAAGTTCAAAGTCCCAAAAATTTTTATGTTTTCACTTTTTTCACATTCACTTTTTATCTTTTGATTACAAAATCTAACTCATTTTTGTAGAAAAGGTAAGTATGTGTTTTATTCTTGTCTACTTTTATTTTAAGTACCGATTATAATATCTATCTCTTCTGTTTTACTTTAGACAATTGTGAAATTTTTTATTATGAATTCCGGCATTTTTACCATTCAAATTAGTATAATTTAAATTATTTAATTTGGTGCAACCATTTGGTAAACTGGAAAAAGGAGTTGGCTTAAGTAAATAGAGCGTTTTTATTTCTTCTCTACTTTTTTTAATCTTATTTTTTTTAAACGAAATTAATGCTTATCACTCAACTTAGCATAATACATCAAAAAATTCCTATTTCCTGTTTCACAATGATGAATAATTTTTATTGAAGTTGAAATTAGGATTAACTTTAAAATTTGTTATCTCTATGGTGAAACACAGCTGGAAAGCAGATTTGTCAGAAGGTTTTGTAAAATACACTTTAGGATAATGTGGCTTATTTCTATGTAACCCCTATTTCATGGTGTGCCAAACTTAATTTTAATGAATTTTTTTAGGTGAGCCAATCAATATTTTACATAGTTTCAACCGTGTAAAAATGTATTTCTCAATCTTAAAAATAAACTCCTTATATTTCTTCAATTTTTTGAGAAGTTATATCTAAGAGTAACAGTAAATGTTTTTTGGTAATTTTGTGTAATTGAAAAGATAACAACAGAATATTAGAGAATAGCCAAATAAGATTACAAATGAAGACTGTTTATTACCATGCATTTAATGAACTCAATCATAAAAATGTTTTAAAAACTACATGTACAATATAATTTTTATTAATGTTTTATTTTTGAAATTTCCTGAACTAAGCAATGTAAGATAAATGGCTGATTTTTTTTTAAAACCACAAACACTATTATTAAATATGGAGTTTTATTTGTTTCCAGCAATCACGCGTTTTTACTCTACAAAGTATTGTTAGATCTTGCTGAAGTTTTTCTGTTAAACCAAGTTTTTAATAATGATCATAAATCATCTAAGAGCAGTAGATTACTGATCGCTAGCTTTACGTTGCCAAATAGCATTAAAATTGACCTGTATGTGTGAAGCAAAAACTTTTACCTACTGGTTAACCTATAGTACCTATGTTTTTAAATTCTATTTAACAAATAATTTGTTTGGAAGACTTGAAATTTTATAAATTTCCAATTCTGACCACTGCTTTTTTGCATTATATGACATATCTGTAACTTCTAATGAATTAGAATGTGTTTATAAATATATGATTGTTGCTATTTGTTAAACTAAAGATCTGGAAGAAAATGTGGATACAATGTGAAGTACCAAACAGTGTGCCAGGTAAATAATGAAGCATTCTAATTTGTCTATTGAGCGAAGACCTGCTAATCAAGAACAAATGTAAAGCAAGATTAATCAGTAAAATATTTAATATTTTATTGTATGTGAGATAATAAACCCTATAATTATAGAAACTTATTTGTTTATATTGAAATTTGTTTCTTCTACATAATAAAAGATTATATTTTTTTAAACTTCTAAAGAATTTTATTTTGAATCATTTTAAAGCCATGGCAGGAACAAATGACGGAACTTAGTTTGAGAATTTGACGTAAAAATGATGAACATTTTTTGGAAAAAATTTAGATTTTTGTCAATGAACAGATTACTCGACTTTTTACTAAACTATCTTTAACAATTTACTCTCTAAGTTGCCGTCCCACCATTATATCATAAATTTTTAGTATATTACTTTTTTTACGGTTCTCTCTTGTCATTGCAAGTACCATTCTCTCTTTCTAACAGATCTGAGTGCAAACTAAAATCCTTTCAAAAAGCTCTTTTTTCCCTCATTTTAATTTACCTTCTTTACCAGCTGAGGCTCTTCAAAACGTAATAATGCTTCAACCACTTTGATTGATAAAGAAATTAAATTTTGTTTTAGGAATATTTCTCCAGCTCCTGTGGTTCTTCCCTCCAAAGTATCAATCAGTAATGAATCAAAGAGAGAGATTTATTAATTAAAATAAGTAATAAAATAAGTCAATAAAATAAATATATTAACTCTATTTTAATATTTTTAACTGACATGCACGCTTATTGTAATTTGTTTTTAGATCACGATAATTGTACGTGAAAATGCCAGAGAGAAGTAAATTACCCACCCGGTGGTTTACGTAATTCCAAATGAAATGCATTTTAGTGTTGACCTAATCTCGAACAGATGTAAGCAGCAAGTAAAAATATTCTAAAAATTTTTGATACGGTGCATCTGCCACTCTCACTACAGATTGATGTTGTTCTAATGGGATTAAGTATAATCGGCATGATCTTTATTCAATAAGTAACTGAATATCATTTTAATTATTTTGATTAGCACTAGATGTACCGAGCAAAGTGAACTATAGTTAAAATTTGTTTTGGTATGTATAACCTCTTAAGACCCGAGCACTAAATTCCTACACGTATATTCTTAATCCTAAAACATACTTTTTCATACAAATAGAATGCTTAAAAAGTATGTTTTTTCAAAGAAATTTTAAAAAAAAAATTATGTTTAAACATAGTTAGTTTACACCAACACGCCTTAAACTACTAAAAAATCACATATTTTTTGTGCTATAAATGCAACAAAAAAAGCCTGTATCATATTTTGTAGTAAGCAGATTATTTTTAAACATTGTTTTTAAAGCAAAATGTCTTTAAAATTAACGACTAAAAGTCCTTTCTTGAAAAATTTGAAAAAATATTGTAAATATTTTTTTAAGAACTACCAATATTGTATTTGACTCTCGATTCTACTTCGTTTTTTATTGACATAAATGAACCGATACCTGTAATCAAAGGCTTAAAAACTGATATTTTGGATCTTCTTCTATCGGAACCAGGTTTATTTCGGAACTAATTAACACGTTAATTGTTGTGGGGATGTTTTAAAAAAAGTATCCCCAAATAGGGACGCCGGCCAGATCGCAAGAGGTTTAACAATGTGTCTCTTTGTCAGTCCAGGGTTTGTCAACACTTGAATCCCTTCCCCACACGTCAAAAACAATGTATTGGGTCAAGTGGGGTAAGAGTGATAAACAGCTCCTTGTAACTTTGGAAACTCATTCCTAAAAATCTGAAAGTTTGCAATGTATATACATTAGACCACTTATAATTAAACTAAAAAGAAATAATTGAACCTAATTTTTTGTTAAACAAGAAATATTTATGAGCATTTTGAATATGCTATTTTAATTATATTATTTTCCCTATGTGGGGTGAAGTGGTGATAGCAGGCAATGGATTTTGGACATGCAAATTATGTTCACATTAAAAATTGGAATTCAAAACATATAATTTTTTTCTCTCAACATAATGTATGTTTCTTATAATAATTCACATAACCCAATTTTTAGGATTTTGAATTCACTTTGAAGCAGAGAAGCACAATTTTTCCTTAATGAAAAATGCAGAAACCCTATCACACCTTGTAACCCCACTTGATCCCTACATCTTTCCAAAATTCAACTCATAATGAGCTATCTGCTTATAACAAGCTCACCAGCAAGAGACGATCTTTTGGACCTATTGTCCACAATCATGAAAATGTAATGCATAATAAAATTCCCGCAAATAGTTTTTTAATCTAAAAAAATTTTGGAAAGTTATTAGATTGTTTGTGTAATTTTTTTTCTCTCCATAAACCAGTATAAGAAACCTCTGTCAAAAAACATGTTTCTGGTTAATACAAGTTAGACAAATTTTTTTAATATTGTGCAAGGCTAGAAATTGGACCAACCAATAAATTAAAGAATAAGTAATTATTTTCAACAAGTGTCTTTAATTGATTAATTACTTATTATAGTTACTTGTAAATAGTACTTTTCTACCAGAAAAGTTTCAGGTTAAATTGTCTATATGGAGTGTTCTTATATAAATCTTCTCACAGGGAGTGTTTAAAAACAAAATTGTGTCGGGATTGTTTTCCCGCAAATTCACTTCTTTTAGATATTGATTATCTTATTTGCTATAACAATACCCTGTTTTTCTAAAATCTCATTTCTCTCTCTATAACTGCGTTTGTCGTTAGATATTGGTTTGATATTGGTCTCATTTGTTGTTAAGATAATTGGTTCTTTCGCTATAACAGTACCCTGTTTTTTATTTCTCTTTGTCGTTAAGATATTGGTTGAATATTGGTTCTTTTTCGCTATAAACAGTACCCCTGTTTTTTATTTCTCCTTTGTCGTTTAGATAATTGGTTGATATTGGTCCTCTTTGTTGTTAGATATTGGTACTTTCCTTTTTGCTGTGAACAGGTGCCCTGTTTTTATTTCAGAGATCAGCAGCCGAGAATCTATATCAAACTTTGCCAAAGAAACACGCAATTGGGGAACAGTATCACCAACCGAGAAATCTCCTGCTTAGCAATGGTAGGAGAGGTTGGGGAACTTTCCCGAAATCTTGTAAGGCATGTTCAAGTTTTTATATTTCATTTTTTTTTATTTTCACAAGCTTTTTAATCATCAATTAATAGAATGTACTTATTAAATTTCTTGTTAATGTGGGGGAAGGTGACAAAACGCGGGGGGTGGGGGGGGGTTTGTTGGTCGGTAAGAAAGCATTGTCGGTTCCCGGGGGGGTGGGGGGGGGGGCGGGGTGAAGGAGGTTTCCGAGGGTAAACAGATGGTTAGAAGAATTGGGAGAAAGATAGATTTTTTTTTAATTAGTAGAAAATGACCAAAATAGTAAAAAAAAAATAGAATTTTGTTTTAAAGTAAAACTTTTATTATTTGCTAATTGAAATTTCCTTCTGGTAAAATTTCTCAATTTATTATCTGGTTGAACATAAAGTTCCTTTAGGATTCTGTTTCAATAATTGAATTACAAATTTGTAAAGATTAAGAATTTTACAGGCTCTTTGATGGTTAAAAGGTTTTTTTTTTTTTTTTGGCTTCGGAATAAGTTTTGATGATGTTTATTAGTGCATTTTTTAATTACCTTAAACCAGGGGTTCCCCAACCTTTTTGCATCTGCGTATCACTTGACTTTTTGAGAAATTTTGGCGTACTACCAGAACCTAAATATTTTTAATAAACATCATAATTTTTACTCTTCAAAAAGTGCCCAAAGGCTTTTGAGAATTAAATTCCTGACAAGATATTTAATGGTCTATCATACATCGATTTATTTTATGAACAAGCTCTTAATAAAGGAGAAATGAATAGATTAAATAGTATTAATTTACAGTTGTATTTATTACCATCAGGTATTCAGGGCTCGAAAATTATATTGCCCGACATGACCCGGGGCATGTAAAAATTTCCGATTGGGCATGTATATTTTTTTTTGCCTCACACAGCGGGCGGGGCGGTGGGGGGAGGGGGGGTGGGGGGGGGGGGGGGGGGGGGGGTTGGGGGGCGGGGGGTTTGTGTGTTGGGGGTGTGGGGATGTGGGGGGGGGGGGGGGGGGGGGGGTGGGGAGGGGCCCGACCGGCATGTAAACACATATTTAATCACACAAAAAATAACACACTTTCCCCATAAATTTTAAATAAACATTTTTGTTCGTTTTTTTATAAAGTCCCTAACATATCCATTTTACGTTGCTTCTTGAAAATTGATAATTTTTAATCTAAAAAATAATCGAAATGTGTATACTTCACAATGTTGTCATTATGGCATCAACATAGAAAAATTCTTCATCAATTAAATTTCTGGTGGACTCCGGGAAATGTCCCCCTCAGCATTTTAGCCAATGTTCGAATTCCTTGTTTACTTTGGGCCTAAGAAGGCTTCTTAAGGGTATAAATTGTTTGATATATTTTTTTTAATAAAAATAACATTGATAAAACCTGGAATTTTTAGTAAATTCCTCTGGAAAAACCTGGCAAAGTCAGAGAAAATATGGGTTTTCCAACTTACAATAATAGTTAACAGTTTGATTTCGTGAATTAAGTATACTATGCTTTTTAAAATATTTTATGCCTCCAATTTACCTTATTTTAGTTTTCAGCTTTTTGTTAATTTTTGCCAAACTCAGCCTGGGTACAGCTTTCTTTTCCTCCTACCCCACACACCACCCCTTTCGCTCCTCGGCCTGCACCTTGGGCATGTTAAAAGTTTTATTTTGGGCATGTATTTCTCCAAGACTAACATGCCCGTTAGGGCATGTAAAAATTCTTGAAATTTTCTAGCCCTGATTTACCATAGGTCTAAAAAACCCATAAAAATAAAAGATTTAGTAACAAACTCATCAAAAAATTTTCATCAGCATATTTTTTAACAGTCACAACTATTTACAGACAAATGCTTTTACATTACAGTCTTTTAGTGCAATACTTGTTTATTTTGCCTGTGATCCAAATTTAGGAGTGATGGAAGTTTCATCTTCGCGGAAGCAGCGAGATAGGTCGGTCAGATATAGGTACTTCTTAAACACTTATTCTGCCTTCGATGTTATATATATTTTATCATTTTTTATCTACACCAGGCTTTCAGAAAATCCCCCCACTCTCACACAAGTAACTGTGGTAACAAAGTGGCATCTAAAAAATAGAAAAAAATCATACTTTATGCCGGAGAGATCATACAGAGGGTACTATGGGTTTTACATTTGATTCAGAAGTTAATTAAAAAAGAGATCCAATAAGTTTAATTAAAAGCATCAGTTTCCTCACATAACTAACCGCATACCACCGGTTGGGAACCACACAGCCCTGCCTTAAACGGTAAATAAAGTGCGATGGTTGGACTAATTTATAATACAAAAGTATCTTATATTATTTTCCAGCTCCAATGGAAAGGAGAAGTAAAGGAAGGTTTACCTGGAAAGCATAAATCTTAATGAATGGTTATTGATTTTTTAACCCTTTCAGATCCCAGTGATACCATTTGGCATCATAATTTTTTCTTATCATAATTAAAAAATAATAATAGGGCTGATATCTATTGGGATGTAATAAGAAATATTTTCTTAGAAAACGTTTGAAGAATCGAATGATGTGCTTTTTGATATTCATAAAATGGGCTATAGACGATCAGAAAAAAATTCTAAAATGGTGATGGCCAACATTATTTCAATTGGGACTGAAAGGGTTTAACTGTGCTTCATTGGCGCTATGTTCATCATTGTAGTGTATGCTAACTAGAAAAAAAATATTCTCTCCCTGCAGAAACAAAAATTGAATAATTGAAGACTTAGAATTAACGAAATTTTTTTTAAATGTAACCCTTTACTAGGCAAGATATTTTTCTGCATATAAACTATTGCTTAAACCCTTTTGCCTTACAAAGGATTTTTTTTTCCTTCCTCGTAATATTTGATCGGAATAACAATATCGAAAACCTTTCCGTATGTTAGGAGGGCATTTTGGGGTTCTTCAGTAAGGAAGGGTAATACCATTAAGTTAAAGATAATAATAATCATCGCCGCCACTGCACAATGGTTAGCGTACATAAGCCTTTGGAGCTGCTGGGCTCGGGTTTCGAATCCCGGCATGAAGTGCATGGCTGTTTATGTTTGTTGCGTACATCAATAAATTTAATTTGTTGCATATGTGTTTATGGGCACTCCTTCTTTGTGTGTCCTCTGGTGACTGTCTCTTCTGCAGCGGGATAATGGGCTATATAGCCTTACGCCCTTCTTCTAGAGGGCGCAAATCCTGTCCATTTTTGTCAAGGATATGATATCTACAGTTTAGAATTTGTTTTAGATATGACCAAAAATACTTGATTATTCTAATTAAAAAAAATCATAGTTTATCTTTGTTATATATCACATATGTATTTCAAAAATTGGTATAAATCCCATATTGCCAAACAATTTATTTTAAAATTTAAAACAATCTTACTTAATGTTGGACGGTAAGAAGAGAAAGAAGCATTTGGCCAAGAACTGAGCGATGTCTTAATTGTACCATGTGCGTTTGAGTGATACATGTTCAATATATGACCGCCAGCTTGCAGTAGTGAAAAAAAAGGCTCTTAATAATGCTAAGAAGTATCTCTGCCCACCCTGAAGCTGGGGATCTAGTGAAAATACCCACAAATATTAAACAGTCTCAAATGTGTTTGTT
This sequence comes from Hylyphantes graminicola, assembly GCA_023701765.1. Taxonomy (NCBI): domain Eukaryota; kingdom Metazoa; phylum Arthropoda; class Arachnida; order Araneae; family Linyphiidae; genus Hylyphantes; species Hylyphantes graminicola. The sequence goes on from CM043117.1 coordinate 67,280,056, forward strand.
TACATTTTAACTTTCCAAAAACGGCCTAGAAATGAAAAAATGTAGTTTTTCCTGTATAAAAATTTTTTTAAATAAAATATTTTTAAAAAAAAATCAATTAGTTTTTATTCTTAGAGAGATCTTAAAATTAAGTCTCAAATTAAAAAGCTCATTAATAAAATGTAGGGTAATTGCACATAAAGTTGATGTTAAAACGGATCAAGATTTGGCGTTTTACTTGCATGTTATTTAATGATAACACAATACTTATTTAAATGGTTAGCACTGATATTTCTCTTACACTAAGTATGGTTTTTCACAGTATTAATATGAAACATTTTATATGTTAAGCTAATTTAATTCATTATTACTTTTGAATAACAAAATTAAGCAAACATTTTTGAAAAAAAATATCACCAGTATTTTAACTATTCTTCATAAAAACATTGTATAACTTCTAACAGAAAATAACCAAAATGTATGGATAAATAGATATTTAATTTCCATCAAATGGTAAAACTGTACAAGGGGTACAAATCACATTTAATCACAAACGACCAAGCCATAAAAATATGCAAAATGAGAGAAACAGTACTTTTTTTCTGCATATGCATGAAAGCCTTCCTTCTTTTGATCTAAACTGAAGACTAAGAAAACAGTTTTCAATTTTGTAGCCCTTTGGCAAAAGAGAGCTCCAAATCTACCATTTGAAAATATAAAATCTGGTTTTAAACATATGGATTTCTAAATAATTACATATATGGTCCAAAAGTTTTTTCAAAAAAATACACAATTATAGAAATGAGTCCAGGGAAAGAACCCCTTGATTGAAATAGGACTATACCATAATCAGATCTTCTGCTTTGGGCGAAAGGCATTAACCGTAAAAATTAACACGCCATGTAAATCCTCACTCAAATCCCGAAAGAAGTCGCACACTTTCACATATTCTTTATATAAACATTTTTTCTAAACAATTTATATACACTTAAAATCCCGATTAGCCCCGCGAAATTGGGGTGGTGCGCCATCCGCGGATAATCCGCAAAATAAAGGAAAATATTCAACAAATGCTTTCTTGGTTTTAAAAAAGTGAAGTACAGTAATTGAAAACGGGAAAAAATGGCAAGAGGTAGGTGAAATAGGAAGAAGAACAATATTATGAACAAAAAAGTTCAGTTTATTAGACCTTACTTATCTCTTCTTCTACTCGACATCGCCTTGCAACTTCCATCACTTCAATTTTGTGATTTAACAGAGATATACCATTCGGTAACATCCCTCTTTATTTTTGTCCCAAACCAGCACGAGGCATGATCCTCGCTAGCTTTAGGTAACAGGATGCACTTCGCGTTATGTTTCTAGAGAAGAGCTTTTTTTCATTGCGATTCTCTACTTTATTTTCAAAGCAATATCTTCTGGCTCCTGATTTTAAAACCTATATCTTTCTGTCCGCGTTTTTTTCCCTCACTTTGGCTGCTTATCAAAATCACGAAAAGCAGTTGAATACAATTGGGGGACAGTTTATTTTACACACAAGTCTGTCGCCTATTTGATAAAAATCTGCACGTGATTGCCACCTGGCCGAAAAAAGAAACCACATATTTATCACCAAACACCAAAGTTTTTGACCGTCATTCTTTTTTTTTAATAGTATATTCTCGATCTGTTCTTCATAAGTGCAATTTTTCCGGATTTTTAAAAAATCTTCAATCTTAAATAATCGTTTGTTGAGACTCAGTAGTTTCCTCAAACCAGGGATACTTCTTGTACCGTGGTTATGTAGGAATACCTTTCGTTTCAACAAGTTTTGCAAACAGATTAATTTCATTCATCTGCTTTTAAGTGTTAAATCTTCTTATCATCTCTTTCAGGGGGGAAAAAGGACCAGGGGGGGGGGGAGGAGGGGGCGGATCGAGGCCCCCGGAATGCAAATCCATCCTCTGATATACGGGAGCTTTTACCAGATCACGTTAAAAGTATTGTTTGCCAGATGAATTACATTTTTAGTCTAGAATTTGATGTTTGGAGTAACAAAAAAATATATTTTTTGGTGATTAATACAGTAGAACCGTCGATATTACACGACCCCTCGATTTGCGAACCCTCTACCTTCGTTATCTAAGACCAGCTTCGTGAAAGTACCTCCCAATCATTTTTCTATAAACCGCACCTCGTAAGAATAGTGTTTAAACAAACCCCTCTTATTTCTTTATTTTTTGCGACCCTGAAAAACAAGCAGTTCCTCGATATTGCGACCGAATATTTGTTAGACATTTCAGAAAAAAATTTGCTACCAGAAGCCATTTTTGTATTTGCTTCAAAATTTCAACTTGTGGAAGTGTTTGAGTGAGTAGAACCTGTTTGCTTTTGTTTGAGCACAATAAGAAACCCCTCTCCAAGCGAGGAAAGGGGTCGAACAATGGATGAATAGGTGAATAGGGCAGGGCCGAATTTTGGGAAATCGCCAGGGACCAGTGTTGCAAACGAAGCCAAGGTCAGCTTAATTTGTCACGCATTCTGTGATTGGTTGGTGAACATAGATGTAGAAAATACGCCGCCACATTTGACCATTGGACTAACTGACCTTGTACAATTTGCATGTCTACAAAATGGCTCTTAAAAATAAACGGAGCCAAATTTCTATCGATGTAAAATGTAAAATTTTGGCCGAAATAGACAAGAAAAAAGTTTCAAAAGCAGAAGTTGCGAGAATGTTTGGCATTCAGAAAAGTACGTTATTTACGATTTTGAAAAGTAAAGATAAAATTTTAGCTGCAAACGATTCCGGTAGCCTAAAAAATAGAATACGCACAAGAGATGGAAAATTTCCACTTCTAGAAAAGGCTCTGGTGGAGTGGTTACAACTAATGCGCTCTTCAAACATTCCCATTGATGGAAATTTTTTGAAGGAAAAGGCAAAGACATTTGCAGAAAAAATGAACATTGAAATGGATTTCAAAGCTTCTAATGGATGGTTCGAGAAATTTAAGGACAGGAATGGACTGTCCTTCAGAAAACTGTGCGGGGAAAGCGCTGCTGTGGATATTGATTGTGTGAACGGATGGCGAAAAGAGCAACTGAAACAACTGGTAGAAAAGTATGATGCAAAAGACATCTTCAATGCTGACGAAACTGGACTGTACTTCAAGATGTTGCCAGAAAAGTCTCTTGTGTTCAAAGGCCAAGAAAGTGGTAACGGCGGAAAACGAGCCAAACAATGGATAACAGTACTTCTTGGAGCAAACATGACTGGAAGTGAAAAACTACCTCTTCTAGTCATAGGGAAGTCCGCAAATCCAAGATGTTTTAAAGGAGTTAAAAGTTTGCCTACTGCTTACAAGAACAACACTAAAGCATGGATGACGTCCGCCATCTTTGAAGAATGGATCCGTAAGCTTGACCGAAAAATGGCAGCCGCGAAAAGGAAGATCCTGCTTATTATTGACAACTGCACAGCTCATCCCGTCATCAACAACTTAAAGGCCATTAAAGTAGAATTTCTGCCTCCTAATGTCACAGCAGTTCTCCAACCCATGGATCAAGGAGTAATTCATTGTTTCAAATCAAATTACCGAAAAATGATTGTCAAGAAAATGATTGCTGCCATCGAAAGCCAGAAACCCTACGTAATTGACGTTCTTGGGGCGATGCATTTAGCAAAATCTGCTGGAACGATATTTCCGAAGCAACAATCGCCCACTGTTTTCGGCACGCAGGATTTAAATCCAAAGAGGAACTGGAAGAGGAAATCAAATCATCCGAAGTAGTCCGGGATCAATCATCTTTACCCGCAGTACCCTCAACGTCCGATGCCCCACCATCACCACAACAGCAGATCAGCGAAAGTGAAGAACTGACGCAACTGCTAAGTCAACTGGACATTCCCGGGGGTCATCTTTCTTTTGAAGAATTTGTAAAGGTCGATGATGATCTTCAGTGCTGTGAAGAATTTTCTAATGAAGAGGAACTCATTGAAAAAATAACAAAAACTGCAGAGAACAGCGATTCCGAAGATGATGTTTCAGAACACTCCGACTCTGATTCCTATAAAAAGCCGACTGCCAAAGCCGCGTACGATGCTATTGATGTATTACGTCGCTACTGTGAGAGAGAGAACAATGCCGAGGATTTACTACAAAAAATAACGGAAATAGAAAATGCCATAATTAAGAACTCTGTTAGAACTTTGAGACAATCTTCTATTACTTCATTTTTATCTGCACAATAAGTATAAAAAAAGTATGTATATATAACGAAAATAAACGTTTCTATAGGTATGTACACTTGTTTTCTTTGTTTGTATTTTTTTTTTTAGAAAAATTCTTTATAACGTCCCTTCGATATAACGACCGTAAACTGTTGGTCCCGAGAGCAGTCGCTGTATCGAGGTTCTACTGTAGTAAAAGTCTAATATTTATTTTAAAGCAAAATGTCTTATTAATTATCAGTTGAAATTTTTTTTGCAAGACCTTTGAAATCAGCTTGATCTTCTAGCTTGTCATTTTTTAAAAAAAAACAATAAATAAATCATCTGCGTTGGTATAGGTATTTTTGGGAAGCTTGACGATTTTAGTTTATAACAGAATAGTTAGTATCAAGAAAAATTGTAAACTGAAGATGGGAAGTGACTCTACAAAGGACCATGCGTGTGTATACTTAAGGAGCGAAGAGAGTATACGAAGCTAGTTCATGCAAAAAGCATACTCAAACCTTACTTTTATTTGCTTCCAAATATGAGATCCACATCGGGAGCGCCTTTTGGGTGGTGGTACTTTTGTCGACGATCTCTGTTCAAGTTCATGACAGATGGTCTTTGCTGAGAAGCAAGCATTTCTACAAAAAAAAAGCAATGACAGAAGTCAGAGGTTTTGAAACTAGGGTGTACCATTTTACAATGTCCTTCATAGGAATTTTTTAATATTTTGCATACTTAGCCTAACTAGAATCGATTGACTATTAAAAAAAATTGTAAAATTGTTCTTATAGGTGTAGCACTACGAAGAATTATGTGAGGCTTAAAAACCGTTGAACCATTTTAAAACCACTTTTACAAAAGTGTTATAAGATTTCAATTACTGACAATGTATTCTTACACTAACTAAAATGGATTAATTAAAAGTTGCCTTTGAGGAAAAGTTTTGGGAAAATTGTAAAAGGATTAATATATTTCCAGATGCAAATGGCTGAAAAAAATTCTTGACATACTACATGCAACTAAAAAAATATCTAAACGAAATTTAATATAAGCAATCATAAATTATAAGTATTTTTATCGTGTTGTTTCACAATACTTTTCACCAAGAAAAATTTATAATATGCATCATTATAAAAGCTATAAAATTTTATTTTATGGTAGAGTTAGTCTAAAATTTTGAATGGTAGTCATGCAATCCAGCAACTAAGCAATTAAAGGTTTTCGAAACCATGACATTAACATGGTGAAACCAACTTGCCTTGGTAGTCTTCCTCTTCTTGTCTTTCATTTATATTGAGAGTTAAAAGCTTCACATGTTGTTTTTCCATTCGCTCAGCCTGCAAACAAGATATTGAGCTAAATATTTTTACTTTAAAAGATGCAATATGCAATATAAGGTAATGAAAGCATTGTGATGGGGGTCTAAAATCTGGAAGACATTTTGTGTTTGTGATACCTTTCGGAGGGTGCTGATTCCAAAAAAGTGGTTTAAGAGTGTTGGTTTGTTACTCTGAAACCCCTCTACAGTTAGAACTTTGAGCTTGAAAAGAGCTATGAGCATCAAATTTGGTACTCAAGTTCCCAGTACTAGTCGGAGGTCATAAGGTTTTTGAGAAAATTGTATATGGACAAATGGTAGCCATATAACTTTTTAGGTTTAAAAGTTACTTAAATTACCTTATGGCATATATAATTACTTTTAATTGTGATTTTGAGTGGTTATCCTGTAGAGTTACACCCCTAGTTTGTGTTTAAAGTATCAGAACATAATTAACAGATGAGGTGCACCATATTCAAGGACCAGCCTGTCAGAAAACTTTTGTTGAAGAGTGCTAATACAATTGATAAATACATGAAAAAGATGGTTTGGCTATAAAATTATATATTAAGCATCCTGTGCTATAATTTCAACTGTTTTTTTTCCTTCTTAAATTTTGCCCCACACTTTTGCAGCTCAGTTGGAATCATTAGAGTACCAGGTATAGTATAGATTAAAAGTAGATACACATTATAATCAAAGATAAGCTAATTAAATGTGAAAAAGCAAAGTAGAGATAAATAAATTAGCTAAATAATAACGGACATTTTTATTATAAAACTAAACTCACTTCTTCTCTGTCTTTGAGATTTTGGGCTAATTCTGATGTGACTGGGACGGCTAAATTTTTAAACTGAAACAAAAAATAATTTTATTAACATGAAAAAGGAAATCTACATGGTATTTTGAATTAGCATCAATCTAGCAATATAAAAAATCCATGTTTTACATGTGGAATACTACAATAAATAATGTTTAAAATTGAAATATATTGAGAAATCTTGTTTAACCTGTACCTGTTGTTTATTTTCTGTCATAATACAAAATTAATGGTACACTTTGGGCCTGCTGTTACTGGGCTCTTCAACTCAAAACCGTTGCTAAAAATAACAATTGAATATATAACAATTACCATTTTTGAGATTACAGGGGAAAAAAACTTAATTGCATAGGGATCTGTATGAATCAGGTTTTTTTTTGGGCAACAATAGGCGAGTTATCGCCTAACTGAGTAAGGAAACATTACCTCATTTTGTTTTTTGCTCTCAGGCACCCCGTGGGGGGGGGGGGGGGGGGGGGGGGGGGGGGGGGGGGGGGGGGGGGGGGGGGGTGGGGTGGGGTGAATCAGGATTTTTTTTGGCAACAATTAGCGAGTTATCGGGGGGGGGGGGGGGGGGGGAGGGGGAAATTAACCCAAGATTATTGGACACAAGTCGCATAAATGTGCTGTGAAAAAAGGAACTAAAAGTGAAACCGGTTTCCAGTCGCAACGTCCGCCAAGCACAATAGATATGGGAAGATTTCTATGCAATTAAGTTGTTTTTCCCTTGCACTCTTCATTTGTCAATTCAAAATTTGCAATTTAAAATACAATCAAAAGCTGATAAAACCAGGTTGTTGATAAAAACATAGAACCGTAAACAAGTTACACAAAAACATTCGTCTTTTATAACAAACCAACCAAACCTAACACCTTAAGAAGTAGTGAAGTTTTGTTGTTTTAACAAACTAAAATCACATAACTAGTTCCACCAGTAGTTATGCCAGCACAACAAGTGAACATCTACTCCCAAACAGTGGCTTTGTATTGAATCAATGATACAATTCTAACCAATTTTAAACCACTTGATATATTAGTATCAAGTTTTAACTAAAATTTATGAATACACTAACAATAAGAAGGCTTAGTGTATCTAAACATATTTCTTTCTTACCTGTTTTCTTTACAGTGGATCCTTTTATATTCATTGGAATGACTATATCTACTTGAGGCTTGACCGTCTCTTGATTTCGATGCTGTAATGCACAATCATTAAGATAAGGCAATTTCATGAAATAAAACAACATGCACAGTTCTTTTTTATATAATTTAAATTTTATTATACAAAAAATCACTCAATTTGATTTTGAGGACAACTATTTCATCTATTCAACTGCTAGCTCTATGATATTTTCCAGTTATAACTAATACATTACAAAACACACAATTAAATACTTTTACAAAGTTAAAAAACATTTTGCCAGATTTGCAAGCTGACATCTAAAGTGGTTTTTGTTTAAGGATAGCTGAAAGACTTAAATGAAACTGCAAGAAATGTTTTGCAATCCAGGTGATGCCTGAACATGTTACTGTGTATTAGTACAATAAAAGAGTGGTCGCAGTGCTTGGCCTCAAACCTCAATGGGCTGACCCACTCAAGTCCGACTACTACAGTGAAACTTCAATAACTCCACTTCCTATACCTCGAATAATCTGCTAACTCAAACTTTTAATCAGGTCCCAAATCATTTCTATACTTTTCTTAAAAAACTGTCTCAATAAATCGAAGTTAACATCTTCTAATTCGAAGTTTTTGTCACAGATTTTACAAGTAAAAGACACATTTCTTTTAAAAATTAAATATCAATTCTAATTAATCTGCATTTTGTATCCATACTGTCAGTGAATCCCAACAACCTTAAAAAAATACAATTACTATCAACAAGAAATGTTTTTTTTTTGTTTTCAAATGATATTTACATGGTATGTACTCTCATCGATTTAGATTAGTTTTAATAAATCTCTTTGACCCCAATCTTCATTTGTTGTTTACACAGGCTATTAAAAAAATTGAAATGTGTATAAGTATAGTATTATGACGCAATACCAAACCACTTAAACCACACAGGTCAACTATAATAAGTGTCAGTAGAAAAATAGAATGTAACTCGAACTTCGATAAGTCGAACATTTTTGGGGGTCTCCTAGGACTTTGAGTTATCGAGTATTGACTGTATTAGACAAGTAGAGGTTATATTTTGAATTATCGTTGAACTAGAGCTACACAAGGCCCATCAGACAGGTAGAGGATTAGTTAAAATGTGCAACCCACCAGAATGCTGTCCGAGAGCATCCTGTCAAATGCTGTCATGAAGTCCTCGTCTTCCGCGCATTGCATCTGCTGGCTTTGACATTCGGGGCATCCCCGTCA